>JANJGN010000012.1:58733145-59057565 GCA_026770705.1 Isurus oxyrinchus | reverse complement strand
TGTGTGTGTGTGCTCTGTGTGTTTGTGCGTGTGCTGTGTGTGTGTGCGTTTGTGTGTGTGTGCTCTGTGTGTATGTGTGTGTGTGTGTGTGCTCTGTGTGTGTGTGTGTGTGCTCTGTGTGTGTGTATGTGTGTGTATGTGTGTGTGTATGTGTGCGTGTGCTCTGTGTGTGCTGTGTGTGTGTGTGCTCTGTGTGTGTGTGTGTGCTCTGTGTGTGTGTGTGTGTGTGTGTGTGTGTGTGTGTGCTCTGTGTGTGTGCTCTGTGTGTGTGTGTGTGTGTGTGTGTGCTGTGTGTGTGTGTGCTCTGTGTGTGTGTGTGTGTGTGTGTGTGTGTGTGCTCTGTGTGTGTGTGTGTGTATGTGTGTGTATGTGTGTGTGTGTATGTGTGTGTGTGTGCTCTGTGTGTGCTCTGTGTGTGTGTGTGTGTGTGTGCTCTGTGTGTGCTCTGTGGGTGTGTGTGTGTGTGTGTGCTCTGTGTGTGTGTGTGTGTGTGCTCTGTGTGTGTGTGTGTGTGTGTATGTGTGTGCTCTGTGTGTGTGTGTGTGTGCGTGTATTGTGTGTGTGTGAGTGTGTGTGTGTTCTCTGTGTGTATGTGTGCTCTGTGTGTATGTAAGTGTTTGTGTGTGTGTGTGTGTGTGCTCTGTGAGTGTGTGCGTTTGTATGTGTGTATGCTCTGTGTGTGCGTGTGTGTGTGTGCTCTGTATGTGTGTGTGCTCTGTGTGCATGCTCTGTGTGTATGTGTGTGTGCTCTGTGTGTATGTGCTCTGTGTATGTGTGTGTGTGTGCTCTGTGTGTGTTTGTATATGTGCGTATGTGCTCTGTGTGTGTGTGTATGTGTGTGTGTTCATTTGTGTGTGAAAGCTCTGTGTGTATGTGTTTGTGTGCTCTGTGTGTGTGTGCTCTGTGTGTATGTGTGTCTGTGTGTGTATGCTCTCTGTGTATGTGTGTGTGTGCTCTGTGTGTGTGTGTGCTCTGTGTGTGTGTGTGTGTGTGTGCGTTTGTATGTGTGTATGCTCTGTGTGTGTGTATGTGCTCTGTGTGTATGTATGTGTTTGTGTGTGGTGTGTGTGTGTGCTCTGTGTGTGTGTGTGTATATGTGTGTGTGCGTTTTTATGTGTGTATACTCTGTGTATGTGTGTGTGTGCTCTGTGTGTTTGTGTGTGTGCTCTGTGTGTGTGTGCGTTTGTGTGTGTGGGAGTGAGAGAGAGGGTGTGTGTGTGGGAGTGACAGAGGGTATGTGTGTGGGAGTGAGAGAGAGATTGTGTGTGTGCAGGAGAGAGAGTGAGGGTGTGTGTGTGTGGCAGTGAGAGAGAGGGTGTGTGTGTGGGAGTGTGAGAGAGGGTGTGTGTGTGGGAGTGAGAGAGAGGGTGTGTGTGTTTGGGAGTGAGAGAGCTGGTGTGTTTGGAGTGAGAAAGCTGGTGTGTGTGTGTGGGAGTGAGAGAGCTGGTGTGTGTGTGGGAGTGAGAGAGAAGGTGAGAGTGTGGGAGTGAGAGAGCTGGTGTGTGTATGTGGGATTGAGAGAGCTGGTGTGTGTATGTGGGAGTGAGAGAGCTGGTGTGTGTGTGTGGGAGTGAGAGAGAGGGTTTGTGTGTGTGGGAGTGACAGAGAGGGTTTGTGTGTGTGGGAGTGAGAGAGCGGGTGTGTGTGTGGGAGTGAGAGAGCTGGTGTGTGTGTGTGGGAGTGAGAGAGCTGGTGTGTGTGTGTGGGAGTGAGAGAGCTGGTGTGTGTGTGTGGGAGTGAGAGAGCTGGTGTGTGTGTGTGTGGGAGTGAGAGAGAGGGTGTGTGTGTGTGGGAGTGAGAGAGAGGGTGTGTGTGTGGGAGTGTGAGAGAGGGTGTGTGTGATTGGGATTGAGAGAGAGGGTGTGTGTGTGTGGGAGAGAGAGATAGGGTGTGTGTGTGTGGGAGAGAGAGAGAGGGTGTGTGTGTGTGGGAGTGAGAGAGAGGGTATGTGTGTGTGGGTAAGAGACAGAGGGTGGGTGGGTGTTGGAGGGAGAGTGGGGGTGGGTGTGTGGGTGTGAGAGAGAGGGTGTGTGTCTGTGGGAGAGAGAGAGGTTGTGGGTGTGTGGGAGAGAGAGAGAGGGTGTGTGTGTGTGGGGGAGAGAGAGAGTGGCTTGGTGTGTGTGGGAGTGAGAGAGAGGGTATGTGTGTTTGGGAAGAGACAGAGGGTGGGTGTGTGTGGGAGGGTGAGAGGTGGTGGGTGTGTGTGGGAGTGAGAGAGAGGGTGTGTGTTTGTTGGAGAGAGAGAGGGTGTGTGTGTGGGAGTGTGAGAGAGGGTATGTGTGTGTGGGAATTAGAGAGGGTTTGTGTGTGTGGGAGAGAGAGAGAGGGTGTGTGTGTGTGTGGGAGAGAGAGAGAGAGGGTGTGTGTTTGGGCGTCAGAGAGAGGGTGTGTGTGTGGGAGTGAGAGGGAGGGTGTTTGTGTGGGAGTGAGAGAGAGGGTGTGTATGTGGGAGTGAGAGAGAGGGTGTGTGTGTTGGAGTGTGGGAGTGAGAGGGAGTTTGTGTGTGTGGGAGTGAGAGAGGGTGTGTGTGTGTGGGAGTGAGAGCGGGTGTGTGTGTGTGGGAGTGAGAGACAGGGTGTGTGTGTGAGGGATTGTGAGAGCGTGTGTGTGTGGGAATGAGAGAGAGGGTGTGTGTGTTTGGGAGTGAGAGAGAGGGTGTGTGTGTGAGGGAGTGAGAGAGAGGGTGTGTGTCTGGGGGTGAGAGAGAGGGTGTGTGTGTTGGAGTGAGAGAGTGGGTGTGTGTGTGGGAGTGAGAGACAGGGTGTGTGTGTGTGGGAATGAGAGAGAGCGAGTGTGTGTGGGAGTGAGAGAGAATGTGTGTGTGTGGGAGTGAGAGAGAGGGTGTGTGTGCGGGAGTGAGAGGGAGGGTGTGTGTGTGGGAGTGAGAGGGTGTTTGTGTGGGAGTGAGAGAGAGGGTGTGTGTGTGGGAGTGAGAAAGATGGTGTGTGTGTGTGGTAGTGAGAGAGAGGGTGTATGTGTGTGGGAGTGAGAGAGAGGGTTTGTGTGTGTGGGAGTGAGAGAGAGGATGTGTGTGTGGGAGTGAGAGAGAGGGTGTGTGTGTGTGGGAGTGAGAGGGAGGGTGTCTGTGTGGGAGTGTGAGAGAGGGAGATTGTGTGTGGGATTGAGACAGAGGCTGTGTGTGTGTGGGAGTGAGAGAGAGGGTGTGTGTGTGGGAGTGAGAGGAAGTTTGTATGTGTGGGAGTGAGAGAGAGGGTGTGAGTGTGGGTGTCAGAGAGCTTGGGTGTGTGTGTCGGAGAGAGAGATTGGGTGTGTGTGTGTGGGAGAGAGAGAGAGGGTGTTTGTGTGTGGGAATGAGAGAGAGGGTGTGTGGGAATGAGAGAGAGGGTGTATGTGATTGTGGGAGTGAGAGGATGTGTGAGTTTATGGGAGTGAGAGAGGGAGTTTGTGTGTGTGGGCGTGAGAGAGATGGTGTGTGTCGGTGGGGGTGAGAGAGAGGGTGTGTGTCGGTGGGAGTGAGAGAGAGGGAGTGTGTCGTTGGGAGTCAGAAAGGGTGTGTGTGTGGGAGTGACAGAGGGTATGTGTGTGGGAGTGAGAGAGAGATTGTGTGTGTGCAGGAGAGAGTGAGGGTGTGTGTGTGTGGCAGTGAGAGAGAGGGTGTGTGTGTGTGAGTGTGAGAGAGGGTGTGTGTGTGGGTGTGTGAGAGAGGGTGTGTGTGTGTGTGGCAGTGAGAGAGAGTGTGTGTGTGTGTGTGGGAGTGAGAGAGTGTGTGTGTGTGTGGGGGTGAGAGAGGGTATGTGTGTGGGAGTCAGAGAGAGATTGTGTGTGTGCAGGGGAGAGATTGAGGGTGTGTGTTTGTGGGTGTGTCAGAGAGCGTGTGTGTGTGTGTCAGTAAGAGAGGGTGTGTGTGGGAGTGAGAGAGGGTGTGTTTGTGTGGGAGAGAGAGAGAGGTTGTGTGTGTGTAGGAGAGAGAGAGAGGGGGTGTGTGTGGGAGAGAGAGAGAGTGTGTGTGTGTGGGAGAGAGAGAGTGTGTGTGTGTTGGAGTGAGAGAGAGGGTGTGTCTTTGTGGGAAAGAGAGAGAGGGTGTGTGTGTGTGGGAGAGAGAGAGAGAGGGTGTGTGTGTGTGGGAATGAGAGAGAGGGTTTATGTGATTGTGGAGTGAGAGGATGTGTGAGTTTGTGGGAGTGAGAGAGGGAGTTTGTGTGCGTGGGAATGAGAGAGATGGTGTATGTTTGTGGGAGTGAGAGAGAGGGTGTGTGTGTGGGAGTGTGAGAGAGGGTATGTGTGTGTGAGAATTAGAGAGGGTTTGTGGGTGTGGGAGAGAGAGAGAGGGTGTGTGTGTGTGTGGGAGAGAGAGAGAGAGGGTGTGTGTTTGGGAGTCAGAGAGAGGGTGTATGTGTGGGAGTGAGAGGGAGGGTGTGTGTGTGGGAGTGAGAGAGAGGGTGTTTATGTGGGAGTGAGAGAGAGGGTGTGGGTGTGGGAGTGAGAGAGAGGGTGTGTGTGTGGGAGTGAAAGAGGGTGTGTGGTTGGGAGCGAGAGAGGGTGTGTGTGTGGGAGTGAGAGAGAGGGTTTGTGTTTGTGGGAATCTGAGAGAGGGTGTTTGTGATTGTGCGAGTGAGAGGATGTGTGAGTTTGTGGGAGGTGGGCAGTTTGTGTGTGTGGGAGTGAGAGAGAGGGTGTGGGTGTGTGTGGGAGTGAGAGAGAGGGTGAGTGTGTGGGAGTGGGAGGGAGTTTGTGTGTGTGGGAGTGAGAGAGGTTGTGTGTGTGTCGGTGTGAGAGAGAGGGTGTGTGTGTGAGGGAGTGAGAGAGACGGTGTGTGTGTGTGGGAGAGAGAGGATGTGTGCATTGGAGTGAGAGAGAGGGTGTGTGTGTGGGAGTGAGAGAGAGGGTTTGTGATTGTGGGAATGTGAGAGAGGGTGTTTGTGATTGTGCGAGTGAGAGGATGTGTGAGTTTGTGGGAGGCGGGCAGTTTGTGTGTGTGGGAGTGAGAGAGAGGCTGTGGGTGTGTGTGGGAGAAAGAGAGAGGGTGTGTGTGTGGGAGAGTGAGAGAGGGTGTGTGTTTGTGGGAGAGAGAGAGGGTGTGTGTGTGGGAGTGTGAGAGAGGGTATGTGTGTGTGGGAATTAGAGAGGGTTTGTGTGTGTGGGAGAGAGAGAGAGGGTGTGTGTGTGTGTGGGAGAGAGAGAGAGAGGGTGTGTGTTTGGGCGTCAGAGAGAGGGTGTGTGTGTGGGAGTGAGAGGGAGGGTGTGTGTGTGGGAGTGAGAGAGAGGGTGTGTATGTGGGAGTGAGAGAGAGGGTGTGTGTGTTGGAGTGTGGGAGTGAGAGGGAGTTTGTGTGTGTGGGAGTGAGAGAGGGTGTGTGTGTGTGGGAGTGAGAGACAGGGTGTGTGTGTGAGGGATTGTGAGAGCGTGTGTGTGTGGGAATGAGAGAGAGGGTGTGTGTGTTTGGGAGTGAGAGAGAGGGTGTGTGTGTGAGGGAGTGAGAGAGAGGGTGTGTGTCTGGGGGTGAGAGAGAGGGTGTGTGTGTTGGAGTGAGAGAATGGGTGTGTGTGTGGGAGTGAGAGACAGGGTGTGTGTGTGTGGGAATGAGAGAGAGGGTGTGTGTGTGTGTGGGAGAGAGAGAGAGGGTGTGTGTTTGGGCGTCAGAGAGAGGGTGTGTGTGTGGGAGTGAGAGGGAGGGTGTGTGTGTGGGAGTGAGAGAGAGGGTGTGTATGTGGGAGTGAGAGAGAGGGTGTGTGTGTTGGAGTGTGGGAGTGAGAGGGAGTTTGTGTGTGTGGGAGTGAGAGAGGGTGTGTGTGTGTTGGAGTGAGAGACAGGGTGTGTGTGTGAGGGATTGTGAGAGCGTGTGTGTGTGGGAATGAGAGAGAGGGTGTGTGTGTTTGGGAGTGAGAGAGAGGGTGTGTGTGTGAGGGAGTGAGAGAGAGGGTGTGTGTCTGGGGGTGAGAGAGAGGGTGTGTGTGTTGGAGTGAGAGAGTGGGTGTGTGTGTGGGAGTGAGAGACAGGGTGTGTGTGTGTGGGAATGAGAGAGAGCGAGTGTGTGTGGGAGTGAGAGAGAGTGTGTGTGTGTGGGAGTGAGAGAGAGGGTGTGTGTGCGGGAGTGAGAGAGAGGGTGTGTGTGTGGGAGTGAGAGGGTGTTTGTGTGGGAGTGAGAGAGAGGGTGTGTGTGTGGGAGTGAGAAAGATGGTGTGTGTGTGTGGTAGTGAGAGAGAGGGTGTATGTGTGTGGGAGTGAGAGAGAGGGTTTGTGTGTGTGGGAGTGAGAGAGAGGATGTGTGTGTGGGAGTGAGAGAGAGGGTGTGTGTGTGTGGGAGTGAGAGGGAGGGTGTCTGTGTGGGAGTGTGAGAGAGGGAGATTGTGTGTGGGAGTGAGACAGAGGCTGTGTGTGTGTGGGAGTGAGAGAGAGGGTGTGTGTGTGGGAGTGAGAGGAAGTTTGTATGTGTGGGAGTGAGAGAGAGGGTGTGAGTGTGGGTGTCAGAGAGGTTGGGTGTGTGTGTCGGAGAGAGAGATTGGGTGTGTGTGTGTGGGAGAGAGAGAGAGGGTGTTTGTGTGTGGGAATGAGAGAGAGGGTGTGTGGGAATGAGAGAGAGGGTGTATGTGATTGTGGGAGTGAGAGGATGTGTGAGTTTATGGGAGTGAGAGAGGGAGTTTGTGTGTGTGGGCGTGAGACAGATGGTGTGTGTCGGTGGGGGTGAGAGAGAGGGTGTGTGTCGGTGGGAGTGAGAGAGAGGGAGTGTGTCGTTGGGAGTCAGAAAGGGTGTGTGTGTGGGAGTGACAGAGGGTATGTGTGTGGGAGTGAGAGAGAGATTGTGTGTGTGCAGGAGAGAGAGTGAGGGTGTGTGTGTGTGGCAGTGAGAGAGAGGGTGTGTGTGTGTGAGTGTGAGAGAGGGTGTGTGTGTGGGTGTGTGAGAGAGGGTGTGTGTGTGTGTGGCAGTGAGAGAGAGTGTGTGTGTGTGTGGGAGTGAGAGAGTGTGTGTGTGTGTGGGGGTGAGAGAGGGTATGTGTGTGGGAGTCAGAGAGAGATTGTGTGTGTGCAGGGGAGAGATTGAGGGTGTGTGTGTGTGGGTGTGTCAGAGAGCGTGTGTGTGTGTGTCAGTAAGAGAGAGGGTGTGTGTGGGAGTGAGAGAGGGTGTGTTTGTGTGGGAGAGAGAGGTTGTGTGTGTGTAGGAGAGAGAGAGAGGGGGTGTGTGTGTGGGAGAGAGAGAGTGTGTGTGTGTTGGAGTGAGAGAGAGGGGTGTGTCTTTGTGGGAAAGAGAGAGAGGGTGTGTGTGTGTGGGAGAGAGAGAGAGAGGGTGTGTGTGTGTGGGAATGAGAGAGAGGGTTTATGTGATTGTGGAGTGAGAGGATGTGTGAGTTTGTGGGAGTGAGAGAGGGAGTTTGTGTGCGTGGGAATGAGAGAGATGGTGTATGTTTGTGGGAGTGAGAGAGAGGGTGTGTGTGTGGGAGTGTGAGAGAGGGTATGTGTGTGTGGGAATTAGAGAGGGTTTGTGGGTGTGGGAGAGAGAGAGAGGGTGTGTGTGTGTGTGGGAGAGAGAGAGAGAGGGTGTGTGTTTGGGAGTCAGAGAGAGGGTGTATGTGTGGGAGTGAGAGGGAGGGTGTGTGTGTGGGAGTGAGAGAGAGGGTGTGTATGTGGGAGTGAGAGAGAGGGTGTGGGTGTGGGAGTGAGAGAGAGGGTGTGTGTGTGGGAGTGAAAGAGGGTGTGTGGTTGGGAGCGAGAGAGGGTGTGTGTGTGGGAGTGAGAGAGAGGGTTTGTGTTTGTGGGAATGTGAGAGAGGGTGTTTGTGATTGTGCGAGTGAGAGGATGTGTGAGTTTGTGGGAGGTGGGCAGTTTGTGTGTGTGGGAGTGAGAGAGAGGGTGTGGGTGTGTGTGGGAGTAAGAGAGAGGGTGAGTGTGTGGGAGTGGGAGGGAGTTTGTGTGTGTGGGAGTGAGAGAGGTTGTGTGTGTGTCGGTGTGAGAGAGAGGGTGTGTGTGTGAGGGAGTGAGAGAGAGGGTGTGTGTGTGTGGGAGAGAGAGGATGTGTGCATTGGAGTGAGAGAGAGGGTGTGTGTGTGGGAGTGAGAGAGAGGGTTTGTGTTTGTGGGAATGTGAGAGAGGGTGTTTGTGATTGTGCGAGTGAGAGGATGTGTGAGTTTGTGGGAGGCGGGCAGTTTGTGTGTGTGGGAGTGAGAGAGAGGGTGTGGGTGTGTGTGGGAGAAAGAGAGAGGGTGTGTGTGGGAGAGTGAGAGAGGGTGTGTGTGCGTGGGAGAGTGAGAGAGGGTGTGTGTGTGGGAGAGAGAGAGGTGTGTGTGTGGGAGAGAGAGAGAGGGTGTGTGTGTGTGGGAGAGAGAGAGAGGGTGTGTGTGTGTGGGAGAGAGAGAGAGGGTGTGTGTGTGTGGGAGAGAGAGAGTGTGTGTGTGTGTGTGTGGGAGAGAGAGAGAGGGTGTGTGAGTGTGGGAGAGAGAGAGAGGGTGTGTGTGTGTGGGAGAGAGAGAGAGAGGGTGTGTGTGTGTGGGAGAGAGAGAGAGGGATGTGTGTGGGAGAGAGAGAGAGAGGGTCTGTGTGTGTGTAGGAGAGAGAGAGAGGTTGTGTGTGTGTGGGAGAGAGGGAGTGTGTGTGTGTGGGAGAGAGAGGGAGGGTGTGTGTGTGTGGCAGAGATAGTGAGGGTGTGTGTGTGTGGCAGAGAGAGTGAGGGTGTGTGTGTGTGGGAGAGAGAGAGAGAGGGTGTGTGTGTGTGGGAGAGAGAGAGAGAGTGTGTGGGAGTGGAACAGCGGCTGAGTGCGGTGTGGGAGTGAGAGAGGGTGTGTGTGTGTCGCACTGAGAGAGAGGGGTGGGAGAGAGAGGGTGTGTGTCTGTGAGTGAGAGAGGGAGGGTGTGTGTGTGTGGGAGAGAGAGAGGGTGTGTGTGTGTGTGAGAGAGAGGGTGTTTGTGTGTGTGAGAGAGAGAGGGTGTGTGTGTGTGTGTGTGTGTGTGTGTGAGAGAGAGAGGGTGTGTGTCTGTGAGAGAGAGAGGGAGGTCTTGTGTGTGTGGGAGTGAGAGAGGGAGTTTGTGTGTGTGGGAGAGAGTGAGAGGGTGTATGTGTGTGGGAGAGAGAGAGATGTTGTGAGTGTGTGAGAGAGAGAGAGGGTGTAGGTGTGTGGGAATGAGAGAGAGGGTGTTTGTGATTGTGGGGAGTGAGAGGATGTGTGAGTTTGTCGGAGTGAGAGAGGGAGTTTGTGTGTGTGGGAGAGAGTGAGAGGGTGTGTGTGTGTGGGAGTGAGAGACAGGGTGTGTGTGGGAAAGCAACAGCGGCTGAGTGTGCTGTGGGAGTGAGAGAGAGGGGTGTGTGTGTGTGTGGGAGTGAGAGAGAGGGTGTGTGTGTGTGTGGGAGAGAGCTGGTGTGTGTATGTGGGAGTGAGAGAGCTCGTGTGTGTGTGTGGGAGTGAGAGAAAGGGTGGGTGTGTGTGGGAGAGAGAGGGTGTGTGTGTGTGGGAGTGAGAGAGAGGGTGTGTGTGTGTGTGAGTGATAGAGAGGGTGTGTGTGTGTGGGAGTGAGAGAGAGGGTGTGTGTGTGTGGGAGTGAGAGAGAGGGGTGTGTGTGTGTGTGGGAGTGAGAGAGAGGGTGTGTGTGTGTGTGGGAGTGAGAGAGAGGGTGTGTGTGTGTGTGTGGGAGTGAGAGAGAGGGGTGTGTGTGTGTGTGGGAGTGAGAGAGAGGGGTGTGGTGTGTGTGTGGGAGTGAGAGAGAGGGGGTGTGTGTGTGTGGGAGTGAGAGAGAGGGGGTGTGTGTGTGTGGGAATGATAGAGAGCGTGTGTGTGTGTGTGGGAGCGAGAGAGAGAGGGAGTGTGTGTGGGAGTGAGAGAGAGCGTGTGTGTGTGTGTGGGAGTGAGAGAGAGCGTGTGTGTGTGTGGGAGTGAGAGAGAGGGTGTGTGTGTGTGGGAGTGAGAGAGAGTGTGTGTGTTTGTGGGAGTGAGAGAGAGGGTGTGTGTGTGTGGGATTGAGAGAGAGGGTGTGTGTGTGTGGGATTGAGAGAGAGGGTCTGTGTGTGGGAGTGAGAGAGCTGGTGTGTGTGTGTGGGAGTGAGAGAGAGGTGTGTGTGTGTGGGAGTGAGAGACAGGGTTGGTTTGTGTTGGAGAGAGAGGGTGTGTTTGTGTGGGGAGTGAGAGAGAGTGTGTGTGTGGGAGTGCAACAGCGGCTGAGTGTGGTGTGGGAGTGAGAGAGAGGGTGTGTGTGTGTGTGTGGGAGTGAGAGAGAGGTTGTGTGTGAGTGGGAGTGAGAGAGAGGGTGTGTGTGTGGGAGTGAGAGAGCTGGTGAGTTTGTGTGGGAGTGAGAGAGCTGGTGTGTGTGTGTGGGAGTGAGAGAGAGGGTGTGTGTTTGTGGGAGTGAGGGAGAGGGTGGGTGTGTGTGGGAGGGAGAGGGTGGGTGTGGGTGGGGAGAGAGAAGGTGTGTGCGTGTGTGTGTGTTGGAGTGAGAGAGAGGGTGTGTGTGTGTGGGAGTGAGAGAGAGGATGTGTGTGTGGGTGCGTGAGAGAGGGTGTGTGTGTGGGAGTGAGAGAGAGGGAGTGTGTGTGTGGGAGAGAGAGAGAGGCTGTGTGTGGGGGGGGAGAGAGAGAGAGGCTGTGTGTGTGTGGGAGTGAGAGAGAGGGTATGTGTGTGTGGGAAAGAGAAAGAGGGTGGGTGTGTGTGGGAGGGAGAGAGGGGGTGGGTGTGTGTGGGAGTGAGAGAGGGTGTGCGTGTGTGGGAGTGAGAGAGAGGGTGTTTGTGTTTGGGAGTGAGAGAGAGGGTGTGTGTGTGTGGGAGAGAGAGAGTGGGTGTGTGTGTGTGGGAGAGAGAGAGAGGGTGTGTGTGTGTGGGAGTGAGAGAGAGGGTGTGTGTGTGTGGGAGAGATACAGAGGGAGTGTATGTGTGGGAGAGAGAGAGAGGGTGTGTGTGTGTGTCGGAGTGAGAGAGAGGGTGTGGTGTGTGGGAGTGAGAGAGAGGGTGTGTGTGTGTTTGGGGAGTGAGAGAGCTGGTGTGTTTGTGGGACTGAGAGAACTGGTGTGTGTGTGTGGGAGTGAGAGAGAGGGTTTTTGTGTGTGGGAGTGAGAGAGAGGGGTGTGTGTGTGGGAGAGAGAGAGTGAGGGTGTGTGTGTGCGGAGAGAGAGAGAGAGAGGGTGTGTGTGTGTGTGGGAGAGTGAGAGAGAGTGTGTGGGAGTGGAACAGCGGGCTGAGTGCGGTGTGGGAGTGAGAGAGGGTGTGTGTGTGTGTGGGAGTGAGAGAGGGGTGTGTGTGTGGTCGCACTGAGAGAGAGGGTGTGTGTGTGTGTGGGAGTGAGAGAGAGGGTGTGTGTGTGTGGGAGAGAGAGAGAGGGTGTATGTGTGTGGGAGAGAGAGGGTGTGTGTCTGTGAGTGAGAGAGGGAGGGTGTGTGTGTGTGGGAGAGAGAGAGGGTGTGTGTGTGTGTGTGTGAGAGAGAGAGGGTGTGTGTCTGTGAGAGAGAGAGGGAGGTCTTGTGTGTGTGGGAGTGAGAGAGGGAGTTTGTGTGTGTGGGAGAGAGTGAGAGGGTGTATGTGTGTGGGAGAGAGAGAGATGTTGTGAGTGTGTGAGAGAGAGAGAGGGGTGTAGGTGTGTGGGAATGAGAGAGAGGGTGTTTGTGATTGTGGGAGTGAGAGGATGTGTGAGTTTGTGGGAGTGAGAGAGGGAGTTTGTGTGTGTGGGAGAGAGAGAGAGGGTGTGTGTATGTGGGAGTGAGAGAGAGGGTGTGTGTATGTGGGAGTGAGAGAGCTCGTGTGTGTATGTGGGAGTGAGAGAGAGGGGTGTGTGTGTGTGTGGGAGTGAGAGAGAGGGTGTGTGTGGGAAAGCAACAGCGGCTGAGTGTGCTGTGGGAGTGAGAGAGAGGGTGTGTGTGTGTGGGAGTGAGAGAGAGGGTGTGTGTGTGGGAGTGAGAGAGAGGATGTGTGTGTGTGTGTGAGTGAGAGAGAGGGTGTGTGTGAGTGGGAGTGAGAGAGAGGGTGTGTGTGTGTGTGAGTGAGAGAGAGGGTGTGTGTGTGTGTGGGGAGTGAGAGAGAGGGTGTGTGTGTGTGGGAGTGAGAGAGAGGGTGTGTGTGTGTGTGAGTGAGAGAGAGGGTGTGTGTGTGTGGGAGTGAGAGAGAGGGGTGTGTGTGTGTGGGAGTGAGAGAGAGGGTGTGTGTGTGTGGGAGTGAGAGAGAGGGTGTGTGTGTGTGTGGGAGTGAGAGAGAGGGTGTGTGTGTGTGTGGGGAATGATAGAGAGCGTGTGTGTGTGTGTGTGGGAGCGAGAGAGAGGGAGTGTGTTTGGGGAGTGAGAGAGAGCGTGTGTGTGTGTGGGAGTGAGAGAGAGCGTCTGTGTGTGTGGGAGTGAGAGAGAGGGTGTGTGTGTGTGTGGGAGTGAGAGAGAGTGTGTGTGTGTTTGTGGGAGTGAGAGAGAGGGTGTGTGTGTGTGGGATTGAGAGAGAGGGGTGTGTGTGTGTGGGGATTGAGAGAGAGGGTCTGTGTGTGGGAGTGAGAGAGCTGGTGTGTGTGTGTGGGAGTGAGAGAGAGGTGTGTGTGTGTGGGAGTGAGAGACAGGGTTGTTTTGTGTTGGGAGAGAGAGGGGTGTGTTTGTGTGGGAGTGAGAGAGAGTGTGTGTGTGGGAGTGCAACAGCGGCTGAGTGTGGTGTGGGAGTGAGAGAGAGGGGTGTGTGTGTGTGTGTGGGAGTGAGAGAGAGGTTGTGTGTGAGTGGGAGTGAGAGAGAGGGTGTGGTGTGTGGGATTGAGAGAGCTGGTGTGTTTGTGTGGGAGTGAGGAGAGCTGGTGTGTGTGTGTGGGAGTGAGAGAGAGGGTGTGTGTGTGTGGGAGTGAGAGGGAGGATGTGTGTGTGGGTGCGTGAGAGAGGGGTGAGTGTGTGGGAGTGAGAGAGAGGGTTTGTGTGTGTGGGAGAGAGAGAGAGGCTGTGTGTGGGGTGGAGAGAGAGAGAGGCTGTGTGTGTGTGTGGGAGTGAGAGAGAGGGTATGTGTGTGTGGGGAAAGAGAAAGAGGGTGGGTGTGTGTGGGAGGGAGAGAGGGGGTGGGTGTGTGTGGGAGTGAGAGAGGGTGTGCGTGTGTGGGAGTGAGAGAGAGGGTGTTTGTGTTTGGGAGTGAGAGAGAGGGTGTGTGTGTGTGGGAGAGAGAGAGTGGGTGTGTGTGTGTGTGGAGAGAGAGAGAGGGTGTGTGTGTGTGGGAGTGAGAGAGAGGGTGTGTGTGTGTGGGAGAGATACAGAGGGAGTGTATGTGTGGGAGAGAGAGAGAGGGGTGTGTGTGTGTGTCGGAGTGAGAGAGAGGGTGTGTGTGTGGGAGTGAGAGAGAGGGGTGTGTGTGTTTGGGAGTGAGAGAGCTGGTGTGTTTGTGGGACTGAGAGAACTGGTGTGTGTGTGTGGGAGTGAGAGAGAGGGTTTGTGTGTGTGGGAGTGAGAGAGAGGGTGTGTGTGTGGGAGTGAGAGAGCTGGTGTGTGTGTGTGGGAGTGAGAGAGCTGGTGTGTGTGTGGGAGTGAGAGAGCTGGAGTGAGTGTGTGGGAGTGAGAGAGCTGGTGTGTGTGTGTGTGTGGGAGTGAGAGAGAGGGGTGTGTGTGTGTGGGAGTGAGAGAGAGGGTGTGTGTGTGGGAGTGTGAGAGAGGGTGTGTGTGATTGGGAGTGAGAGAGAGGGTGTGTGTGTGTGTGGGAGAGAGAGAGAGAGGGTGTGTGTGTGTGGGAGAGAGAGATAGGGTGTGTGTGTGTGGGGAGAGAGAGAGAGAGTGTGTGTGTGTGGGAGTGAGAGAGAGGGTATGTGTGTGTGGGTAAGAGACAGAGGGTGGGTGGGTGTTGGAGGGAGAGTGGGGGTGGGTGTGTGGGGTGTGAGAGAGAGGGTGTGTGTCTGTGGGAGAGAGAGAGGTTGTGGGTGTGTGGGAGAGAGAGAGAGGGTGTGTGTGTGTGGGGGAGAGAGAGAGTGGCTTGGTGTGTGTGGGAGTGAGAGAGAGGGTATGTGTGTTTGGGAAGAGACAGAGGGTGGGTGTGTGTGTGGGAGGGAGAGAGGGTGTGGGTGTGTGTGGGAGTGAGAGAGAGGGTGTGTGTTTGTGGGAGAGAGAGAGGGTGTGTGTGTGGGAGTGTGAGAGAGGGTATGTGTGTGTGGGAATTAGAGAGGGTTTGTGTGTGTGGGAGAGAGAGAGAGGGTGTGTGTGTGTGTGGGAGAGAGAGAGAGGGTGTGTGTTTGGGAGTCAGAGAGAGGGTGTGTGTGTGGGAGTGAGAGGGAGGGTGTGTGTGTGGGAGTGAGAGAGAAGGTGTGTATGTGGGAGTGAGAGAGAGGGTGTGTGTGTTGGAGTGTGGGAGTGAGAGGGAGTTTGTGTGTGTGGGAGTGAGAGAGGGTGTGTGTGTGTGGGAGTGAGAGAGGGTGTGTGTGTGTGGGAGTGAGAGACAGGGTGTGTGTGTGAGGGATTGTGAGAGGGTGTGTGTGTGGGAATGAGAGAGAGGGTGTGTGTGTTTGGGAGTGAGAGAGAGGGTCAGTGTGTGTGGGAGTGAGAGAGAGGGTGTGTGTGTGAGGGAGTGAGTGAGAGGGTGTGTGTGTGTGGGAGTTAGAGGGTGTGTGTGTTGGAGTGAGAGAGTGGGTGTGTGTGTGTGGGAGTGAGAGACAGGGTGTGTGTGTGTGGGAGTGAGAGAGAGTGTGTGTGTGTGGGAGTGAGAGAGAGGGTGTGTGTGCGGGAGTGAGAGAGAGGGTGTGTGTGTGTGGGAGTGAGAGGGTGTTTGTGTGGGAGTGAGAGAGAGGGTGTGTGTGTGGGAGTGAGAGAGAGGGTGTGTGTGTGGGAGTGAGAGAGATGGTGTGTGTGTGTGGTAGTGAGAGAGAGGGTGTATGTGTGTGGGAGTGAGAGAGAGGGTTTGTATGTGTGGGAGTGAGAGAGAGGGTGTGTGTGTGAGGGAGTGAGAGAGAGGGTGTGTGTGTGTGGGAGTGAGAGAGAGGGTATGTGTGTGGGAGTGAGAGGGAGGGAGTGTGTATGGGAGTGTGAGAGAGGGAGATTGTGTGTGGGAGTGAGAGGGAGGCTGTATGTGTGTGGGAGTGAGAGGGAGGCTGTATGTGTGTGGGAGTGAGAGGAAGTTTGTATGTGTGGGAGTGAGAGAGAGGGTGTGTGTGTGTGGGAGTGAGAGAGAGGGTGTGAGTGTGGGAGTCAGAGAGGTTGGGTGTGTGTGTCGGAGAGAGAGATTGGGTGTGTGTGTGTGGGAGAGAGAGAGAGTGTGTTTGTGTGTGGGAATGAGAGAGAGGGTGTGTGGGAATGAGAGAGAGGGTGTACGTGATTGTGGGAGTGGGAGGATGTGTGAGTTTGTGGGAGTGAGAGAGGGAGTTTGTGTGTGTGGGCGTGAGAGAGATGGTGTGTGTCGGTGGGGGTGAGAGAGAGGGTGTGTGTCAGTGGGAGTGAGAGAGAGGGAGTGTGTCGTTGGGAGTCAGAAAGGGTGTGTGTGTGTGGGAGTGAGAGAGAGGGTGTGTGTGTGGGAGTGACAGAGGGTATGTGTGTGGGAGTGAGAGAGAGATTGTGTGTGTGCAGGAGAGAGAGTGAGGGTGTGTGTGTGTGGCAGTGAGAGAGAGGGTGTGTGTGTGTGAGTGTGAGAGAGGGTGTGTGTGTGGGTGTGTGAGAGAGGGTGTGTGTGTGTGTGGCAGTGAGAGAGAGGGTGTGTGTGTGTGTGGGGTGTGTGAGAGAGGGTGTGTGTGTGGGAGTGAGAGAGGGTGTGTGTGTGTGGGGGTGAGAGAGGTTATGTGTGTGGGAGTCAGAGAGAGATTGTGTGTGTGCAGGGGAGAGATTGAGGGTGTGTGTGTGTGGGTGTGTCAGAGAGGGTGTGTCTGTGTGTCAGTGAGAGAGAGGGTGTGTGTGGGAGTGAGAGAGGGTGTGTTTGTGTGGGAGAGAGAGAGAGGTTGTGTGTGTGTAGGAGAGAGAGAGAGGGGGTGTGTGTGTGGGAGAGAGAGAGAGTGTGTTTGTGTGGGAGAGAGAGGGGTGTGTGTGTGTTGGAGTGAGAGAGAGGGTGTGTCTTCGTGGGAAAGAGAGAGAGGGTGTGTGTGTGTGGGAGAGAGAGAGAGAGGGGTGTGTGTGTGTGGGAATGAGAGAGAGGGTTTATGTGATTGTGGAGTGAGAGGATGTGTGAGTTTGTGGGAGTGAGAGAGGGAGTTTGTGTGCGTGGGAATGAGAGAGATGGTGTATGTTTGTGGGAGTGAGAGAGAGGGTGTGTGTGTGTGGGAATGAGAGAGATGGTGTATGTTTGTGGGAGAGAGAGAGAGGGTGTGTGTGTGTTTGGGAATTAGAGAGGGTTTCTGTGTGTGGGAGAGAGAGAGAGGGTGTGTGTGTGTGTGGGAGAGAGAGAGAGGGTGTGTGTTTGGGAGTCAGAGAGAGGGTGTGTGTTGTGGGAGTGAGAGGGAGGGTGTGTGTGTGGGAGTGAGAGTGAGGGTGTGTATGTGGGAGTGAGAGAGAGAGTGTGGGTGTGGGAGTGAGAGAGAGGGTGTGTGTGTGGGAGTGAAAGAGGGTGTGTGGTTGGGAGTGAGAGAGGGTGTGTGTGTGGGAGTGAGAGGGTGTGTGTGTGTGGGAGTGAGGGTGTGTGTGTGAGGGAGTGAGAGTGAGGGTGTGTGTGTGAGGGAGTGAGAGAGAGGGTGTGTGTGTGTGGGAGACAGAGGATGTGTGCATTGGAGTGAGAGAGAGGGTGTGTGTGTGGGAGTGAGAGAGAGGGTTTGTGTTTGTGGGAATGTGAGAGAGGGTGTTTGTGATTGTGCGAGTGAGAGGATGTGTGAGTTTGTGGGAGGCGGGTAGTTTGTGTGTGTGGGAGTGAGAGAGAGGGTGTGGGTGTGTGTGGGAGTGAGAGAGAGGGTGAGTGTGTTTGAGTGAGAGGGAGTTTGTGTGTGTGGGAGTGAGAGAGGGTGTGTGTGTGTGGGAGTGAGTGAGAGGGTGTGTGTGTGTGAGAGAGAGGGTGTGTGTGTTGGAGTTAGAGAGTGGGTGTGTGTGTGGGAGTGAGTGACAGGGTGTGTGTGTGGGAATGAGAGAGTGGTTGTGTGTGTGTGGGTGTGAGAGAGAGGGTGTGTGTGTGTGAGGGAGTGAGAGAGAGGGTGTGTGTGTGTAGGTGAGAGAGAGGGTGTGTGTGTTGGAGTGAGAGAGAGTGTGTGTGTGTGTGGGAGTGAGAGAGAGGGTGTGTGTGTGGGAGTGAGAGAGCTGGTGTGTGTGTGTGGGAGTGAGAGAGCTGGTGTGTGTGTGGGATTGAGAGAGCTGGTGTGTGCGTGTGGGAGTGAGAGAGCTGGTGTGTGTGTGTGTGGGAGTGAGAGAGAGGGTGTGTGTGTGTGGGAGTGAGAGAGAGGGTTTGGGTGTGTGTGGGAGTGAGAGAGAGGGTGAGTGTGTTTGAGTGAGAGGGAGTTTGTGTGTGTGGGAGTGAGAGAGGGTGTGTGTGTGAGGGAGTGAGTGAGAGGGTGTGTGTGTGTGGGAGTGAGTGACAGGGTGTGTGAGTGTGGGAATGAGAGAGAGGGACTGTGTGTGGGAGTGAGAGAGAGGGTGTGTGTGTGGGAGTGAGAGAGGGTGTGTGTGTGGGAGTGAGAGAGAGGGTTTGTGTGTGTGGGAGTGAGAGAGAGGGTGTGTGTGTGGGAGTGAGAGAGCTGGTGTGTGTGTGTGGGAGTGAGAGAGCTGGTGTGTGTGTGGGAGTGAGAGAGCTGGTGTGTGCGTGTGGGAGTGAGAGAGCTGGTGTGTGTGTGTGTGGGAGTGAGAGAGAGCGTGTGTGTGTGTGAGAGTGAGAGAGAGGGTGTGTGTGTGGGAGTGTGAGAGAGGGTGTGTGTGATTGGGAGTGAGAGAGAGAGGGTGTGTGTGTGGGAGAGAGAGAGAGGGTGTGTGTGTGTGGGAGAGAGAGAGAGGGTGTGTGTGTGTGGGAGTGAGAGAGAGGGTATGTGTGTGTGGGTAAGAGACAGAGGGTGGGTGGGTGTGGGAGGGAGAGAGGGGCTGGGTGTGTGGGTGTGAGAGAGAGGGTGTGTGTCTGTGGGAGAGAGAGAGGTTGTGGGTGTGTGGGAGAGAGAGAGAGGGTGTGTGTGTGTGGGGGAGAGAGAGAGTGGCTTGGTGTGTGTGGGAGTGAGAGAGAGGGTATGTGTGTTTGGGAAGAGACAGAGGGTGGGTGTGTGTGGGAGGGAGAGAGGGTGTGGGTGTGTGTGGGAGTGAGAGAGAGGGTGTGTGTTTGTGGGAGAGAGAGAGGGTGTGTGTGTGGGAGTGTGAGAGAGGGTATGTGTGTGTGGGAATTAGAGAGGGTTTGTGTGTGTGGGAGAGAGAGAGAGGGTGTGTGTGTGTGTGGGAGAGAGAGAGAGGGTGTGTGTTTGGGAGTCAGAGAGAGGGTGTGTGTGTGGGAGTGAGAGGGAGGGTGTGTGTGTGGGAGTGAGAGAGAGGGTGTGTATGTGGGAGTGAGAGAGAGGGTGTGTGTGTTGGAGTGTGGGAGTGAGAGGGAGTTTGTGTGTGTGGGAGTGAGAGAGGGTGTGTGTGTGTGGGAGTGAGAGAGGGTGTGTGTGTGTGGGAGTGAGAGACAGGGTGTGTGTGTGAGGGATTGTGAGAGGGTGTGTGTGTGGGAATGAGAGAGAGGGTGTGTGTGTTTGGGAGTGAGAGAGAGGGTGTGTGTGTGAGGGAGTGAGAGAGAGGGTGTGTGTCTGGGGGTGAGAGAGAGGGTGTGTGTGTTGGAGTGAGAGAGAGTGTGTGTGTGTGGGAGATTTAGAGAGGGTCAGTGTGTGTGGGAGTGAGAGAGAGGGTGTGTGTGTGAGGGAGTGAGTGAGAGGGTGTGTGTGTGGGGGAGTTAGAGGGTGTGTGTGTTGGAGTGAGAGAGTGGGTGTGTGTGTGGGAGTGAGAGACAGGGTGTGTGTGTGTGGGAATGAGAGAGAGGGAGTGTGTGTGGGAGTGAGAGAGGGTGTGTGTGCGGGAGTGAGAGAGAGGGTGTGTGTGTGGGAGTGAGAGGGTGTTTGTGTGGGAGTGAGAGAGAGGGTGTGTGTGTGGGAGTGAGAGAGATGGTGTGTGTGTGTGGTAGTGAGAGAGAGGGTGTGTGTGTGTGGTAGTGAGAGAGAGGGTGTGTGTGTGAGGGAGTGAGAGAGAGGGTGTGTGTGTGTGGGAGTGAGAGAGAGGATGTGTGTGTGGGAGTGAGAGAGAGGGTGTGTGTGTGTGGGAGTGAGAGGGAGGGTGTGTGTGTGGGAGTGTGAGAGAGGGAGATTGTGTGTGGGAGTGAGAGAGAGGCTGTATGTGTGTGGGAGTGAGAGAGAGGCTGTATGTGTGTGGGAGTGAGAGAGAGGCTGTATGTGTGTGGGAGTGAGCGAGAGGCTGTATGTGTGTGGGAGTGAGAGAGAGGCTGTATGTGTGTGGGAGTGAGAGAGAGGGTGTGTGTTTGGGGGAGTGAGAGGAAGTTTGTATGTGTGGGAGTGAGAGAGAGGGTGTGAGTGTGGGAGTCAGAGAGGTTGGGTGTGTGTGTCGGAGAGAGAGATTGGGTGTGTGTGTGTGGGAGAGAGAGAGAGGGTGTTTGTGTGTGGGAATGAGAGAGAGGGTGTGTGGGAATGAGAGAGAGGGTGTATGTGATTGTGGGAGTGGGAGGATGTGTGAGTTTGTGGGAGTGAGAGAGGGAGTTTGTGTGTGTGGGTGTGAGAGAGATGGTGTGTGTCGGTGGGGGTGAGAGAGAGGGTGTGTGTCGGTGGGAGTGAGAGAGAGGGAGTGTGTCGTTGGGAGTCAGAAAGGGTGTGTGTGTGTGGGAGTGAGAGAGAGGGTGTGTGTGTGGGAGTGAGAGAGAGGGTGTGTGTGTGGGAGTGACAGAGGGTATGTGTGTGGCAGTGAGAGAGAGTGTGTGTGTGTGTGAGTGTGAGAGAGGGTGTGTATGTGTGTGGCAGTGAGAGAGAGGGTGTGTGTGTGTGTGGGGTGTGTGAGAGAGGGTGTGTGTGTGGGAGTGAGAGAGGGTGTGTGTGTGTGGGGGTGAGAGAGGGTATGTGTGTGGGAGTCAGAGAGAGATTGTGTGTGTGCAGGGGAGAGATTGAGGGTGTGTGTGTGTGGGTGTGTCAGAGAGGGTGTGTGTGTGTGTCAGTGAGAGAGAGGGTGTGTGTGGGAGTGAGAGAGGGTGTGTTTGTGTGGGAGAGAGAGAGAGGTTGTGTGTGTGTAGGAGAGAGAGAGAGGGGGTGTGTGTGTGGGAGAGAGAGAGAGTGTGTTTGTGTGGGAGAGAGAGGGTGTGTGTGTGTTGGAGTGAGAGAGAGGGTGTGTCTTTGTGGGAAAGAGAGAGAGGGTGTGTGTGTGTGGGAGAGAGAGAGGGTTTATGTGATTGTGGAGTGAGAGGATGTGTTAGTTTGTGGGAGTGAGAGAGGGAGTTTGTGTGCGTGGGAATGAGAGAGATGGTGTATGTTTGTGGGAGTGAGAGAGAGGGTGTGTGTGTGGGAGTGTGAGAGAGGGTATGTGTGTGTGGGAATGAGAGAGATGGTGTATGTTTGTGGGAGAGAGAGAGAGGGTGTGTGTGTGAGGGAATTAGAGAGGGTTTGTGTGTGTGGGAGAGAGAGAGAGGGTGTGTGTGTGTGTGGGAGAGAGAGAGAGGGTGTGTGTTTGGGAGTCAGAGAGGGTGTGTGTGTGGGAGTGAGAGGGAGTGTGTGTGTGTGTGGGAGTGTTAGAGAGGGTCAGTGTGTGTGGGAGTGAGAGAGAGGGTGTGTGTGAGGGAGTGAGTGAGAGGGTGTGTGTGTGGGAGTGTTAGAGGGTGTGTGTGTTGGAGTGAGAGAGTGGGTGTGTGTGTGGGAGTGAGAGACAAGGTGTGTGTGTGTGGGAATGAGAGAGAGTGTGTGTGTGTGGGAGTGAGAGAGAGTGTGTGTGTGTGGGAGTGAGAGAGAGGGTGTGTGTGCGGGAGTGAGAGAGAGGGTGTGTGTGTGGGAGTGAGAGGGTGTTTGTGTGGGAGTGAGAGAGAGGGTGTGTGTGTGGGAGTGAGAGAGAGGGTGTGTGTGTGGGAGTGAGAGAGAGGGTTTGTGTGTGTGTGTGGTAGTGAGAGAGAGGGTGTATGTGTGTGGGAGTGAGAGAGAGGGTGTGTGTGTGTGGGAGTGAGAGAGAGGATGTGTGTGTGGGAGTGAGAGAGAGGGTGTGTGTGTGTGGGAGTGAGAGGGAGGGTGTGTGTGTGGGAGTGTGAGAGAGGGAGATTGTGTGTGGGAGTGAGAGAGAGGCTGTATGTGTGTGGGAGTGAGAGAGAGGGTGTGTGTTTGTGGGAAAGAGAGGAAGTTTCTATGTGTGGGAGTGAGAGAGAGGGTGTGTGTGTGTGGGAGTGAGAGAGAGGGTGTGAGTGTGGGAGTCAGAGAGGTTGGGTGTGTGTGTCGGAGAGAGAGATTGGGTGTGTGTGTGTGGGAGAGAGAGAGAGGGTGTTTGTGTGTGGGAATGAGAGAGAGGGTGTCTGGGAATGAGAGAGAGGGTGTATGTGATTGTGGGAGTGGGAGGATGTGTGAGTTTGTGGGAGTGAGAGAGGGAGTTTGTGTGTGTGGGCGTGAGAGAGATGGTGTGTGTCGGTGGGGGTGAGAGAGAGGGTGTGTGTCGGTGGGAGTGAGAGAGAGGGAGTGTGTCGTTGGGAGTCAGAAAGGGTGTGTGTGTGTGGGAGTGAGAGAGAGGGTGTGTGTGTGGGAGTGACAGAGGGTGTGTGTGTGGGAGTGAGAGAGAGATTGTGTGTGTGCAGGAGAGATTGAGGGTGTGTGTGTGTGGCAGTGAGAGAGAGGGTGTGTGAGTGTGAGAGAGGGTGTGTGTGTGGGTGTGTGAGAGAGGGTGTGTGTGTGTGTGGCAGTGAGAGAGAGGGGGTGTGTGTGTGTGGGTGTGAGAGAGAGGTTCTGTGTGTGAGGGAGTGAGAGAGAGGTTGTGTATGTGTGGGAGTGAAAGAGAGGGTGTGTGTGTGGGAGTGAGAGAATGTGTTTGTGTGGGAGTGAGAGGGTGTGAGTGTGCGGGAGTGTGAGAAAGGGCGTGTGTGTGGGAGTGAGAGAGAGGGTCTGTGTGTTGGAGTGAGAGAGAGGGTGTGTGTGTTAGAGTCAGTGAGAGGGTGTGTGTGTGAGGGAATGAGAGAGATTGTGATTGTGAATGAGAGAGATTGTTTGTGATTGTGCGAGTGAGTGGATGTGAGAGTTTGTGGGAGAGGCAGTTTGTGTGTGTGGGAGTGAGAGAGAGGGTGTGTGTGTGTGGGAGTGAGAGAGAGGGTGTGTGTGTGTGGGAGTGAGAGAGAGGGTGTGTGTGTGTGAGTGTGAGAGAGGGTGTGTGCGTGTGGGAGTGAGAGGGAGTTTGTGTGTGTGGGAGTGAGAGAGAGGGTGTGTGTGTGGGAGTGTGAGAGAAGGTGTGTGTGTGTGGGAGTGAGAGAGAGAGGGTGTGTGTGTGTGTGGGAGAGAGAGAGGGAGTGTGTGTGTGAGAGAGAGAGAGGGTGTGTGGTAGTGAGAGAGAGTGTGTTTGTGTGGGAGTGAGAGAGAGTGTGTGTCTCTGGGAGTGAGAGAGGGTGTGTTTGTGTGGGAGAGAGAGAGAGGTTGTGTGTGTAGGAGAGAGAGAGAGGGGGTGTGTGTGTTGGAGTGAGAGAGAGGGTGTGTCTTTGTGGGAAAGAGAGAGAGGGTGTGTGTGTGGGAGAGAGAGAGAGAGGGTGTGTGTGTGTGGGAATGAGAGAGAGGGTTTATGTGATTGTGGAGTGAGAGGATGTGTGAGTTTGTGGGAGTGAGAGAGGGAGTTTGTGTGCGTGGGAATGAGAGAGATGGTGTATGTTTGTGGGAGTGAGAGAGAGGGTGTGTGTGTGGGAGTGTGAGAGAGGGTATGTGTGTGTGGGAATGAGAGAGATGGTGTATGTTTGTGGGAGAGAGAGAGAGGGTGTGTGTGTGTGGGAATTAGAGAGGGTTTGTGTGTGTGGGAGAGAGAGAGAGAGGGTGTGTGTGTGTGTGGGAGAGAGAGAGAGGGTGTGTGTTTGGGAGTCAGAGAGAGGGTGTGTGTGTGGGAGTGAGAGGGAGGGTGTGTGTGTGGGAGTGAGAGGGAGGGTGTGTGTGTGGGAGTGAGAGAGAGGGTGTGGGTGTGGGAGTGAGAGAGAGGGTGTGGGTGTGGGAGTGAGAGAGAGGGTGTGTGTGTGGGAGTGAAAGAGGGTGTGTGGTTGGGAGTGAGAGAGGGTGTGTGTGTGGGAGTGAGAGGGTGTGTGTGTGTGGGAGTGAGGGTGTGTGTGTGAGGGAGTGAGAGTGAGGGTGTGTGTGTGAGGGAGTGAGAGAGAGGGTGTGTGTGTGTGGGAGAGAGAGGATGTGTGCATTGGAGTGAGAGAGAGGGTGTGTGTGTGGGAGTGAGAGAGAGGGTTTGTGTTTGTGGGAATGTGAGAGAGGGTGTTTGTGATTGTGCGAGTGAGAGGATGTGTGAGTTTGTGGGAGGTGGGTAGTTTGTGTGTGTGGGAGTGAGAGAGAGGGTGTGGGTGTGTGTGGGAGTGAGAGAGAGGGTGAGTGTGTTTGAGTGAGAGGGAGTTTGTGTGTGTGGGAGTGAGAGAGGGTGTGTGTGTGTGGGAGTGAGTGAGAGGGTGTGTGTGTGAGAGTGAGAGAGAGGGTGTGTGTGTTGGAGTGAGAGAGTGGGTGTGTGTGTGGGAGTGAGTGACAGGGTGTGTGTGTGTGGGAGAGAGAGAGGGTGTGTGTGTGGGAATGAGAGAGTGGTTGTGTGTGTGTGGGTGTGAGAGAGAGGGTGTGTGTGTGAGGGAGTGAGAGAGAGGGTGTGTGTGTGGGGGTGAGAGAGAGGGTGTGTGTGTTGGAGTGAGAGAGAGTGTGTGTGTGTGGGAGTGTTAGAGAGGGTCAGTGTGTATGGGAGTGAGAGAGAGGGTGTGTGTGTGAGGGAGTGAGTGAGAGGGTGTGTGTGTGTGAGAGTGAGAGAGAGGGTGTGTGTGTTGGAGTGAGAGAGTGGGTGTGTGTGTGGGAGTGAGTGACAGGGTGTGTGTGTGTGGGAATGAGAGAGAGTGTGTGTGTGTGGGAGTGAGAGAGTGTGTGTGTGTGTGGGAGTGAGAGAGAGGGTGTGTGTGTGGGAGTGAGAGAGGGTGTGTGTGTGGGAGTGAGAGAGAGGGTGTGTGTGTGTGGGATTGAGAGAGAGGGTGCGTGTTTGTGGGAGTGAGAGAGAGGGTTTGTGTGTTGGATTGAGAGAGAGGGTGTGTGTTTGGGAGTGAGGCAGAGGGTGTGTGTGTGTGGGAATGGGAGAGAGGGTGTTTGTGATTGTGTGAGTGAGAGGATGTGTGAGTTTGTGTGAGAGAGGCAGTTTGTGTGTGTGGGACTGAGAGAGAGGGTGTGTGTGTGTGTGGGAGTGAGAGAGAGGGTGTGTGTGTGGGAGTGTGAGAGAGGGATTGTGTGTGTGGGAGTGAGAGGGAGTTTGTGTGTGTTGGAGTAAGAGAGTGGGTGTGTGTGTGGGAGTGAGAGAGAGGGTCTGTGTGTCTGGGAATGAGAGAGAGGGTGTGTGTGTGGGTGTGAGAGAGAGTGTGTGTGTGTGGGTGTGAGAGAGAGGGTGTGTGTGTGGGTGTGAGAGAGAGTGTGTGTGTGAGGGAGTGAGAGAGAGGTTGTGTATGTGTGGGAGTGAGAGAGAGGGTGTGTGTGTGGGAGTGAGAGAGAGTGTGTGTGTGGGAGTGAAAGAGAGGGTGTGTGTGTGGGAATGAGAGAATGTGTTTGTGTGGGAGTGAGAGGGTGTGAGTGTGCAGGAGTGTGAGAAAGGGCGTGTGTGTGTGGGAGTGAGAGAGAGGGTCTGTGTGTGTGGGGGTGAGAGAGAGGATGTGTGTGTGGGAGTGAGAGAGAGGATGTGTGTGTGGGAGTGAGAGAGATGCTGTGTGTGTGGGAGTGAGAGAGAGGTTGTGCGTGTGGGAGTGAGAGAGAGGTTGTGCGTGTGGGAGTGAGAGAGAGGGTGTGTGTGTGGGAGTGAGAGAGAGGGTGTGTGTGTGGGAGTGAGAGAGAGGGGGTGTGTGTGTGGGAGTGAGAGAGAGGGTGTGTGTGTGTGGGAGTGAGAGAGAGGGTGTGTGTGTGTAGGAGTGAGAGTGAGGGTGTGTGTGTGGGAGTGAGAGAGAGGGTGTATGTGTTTGTGGGAGTGAGAGAGAGGGTGTATGTGTTTGTGGGAGTGAGAGGATGTTTGTGTTTGTGCGAGTGAGAGAGGGAGAGTGTGTGTGTGGGAGTGACAGAGAGGGTGTGTGTGTGTGGGAGTGACAGAGAGGGTGTGTGTGTGTGGGAGTGACAGAGAGGGTGTGTGTGTGTGGGAGTGAGAGAGAGGGTGTGTGTGTGGGAGTGAGAGAGAGGGGGTGTGTGTGGGTCTGGGAGGGAATGACAGGGTGTGAATGTGTGCGTGTGGGAGTGAGAGTGTGTGTGCGTTTGTGGGAGTGAGAGTGTGTGTGCGCGTGTCGTAGTGAGAGGGTGTGTGCGCGTGTGGTAGTGAGAGGGTGTGCGCGCGTGTGGGAGTGAGAGGGTGTGAGCGCATGTGGGAGTGAGAGGGTGTGAGCGCGTGTGGGAGTGAGAGGGTGTGTGCGCGTGTGGGAGTGAGAGTGTGTGCGCGCGTTTGGGAGTGAGAGGGTGTGTGCATGTGTGGGAGTAAGTGAAAGGCCGTGCTTGGAAGTGAGTGAGAGGTTGTGTGTGTGAGCGTGTGGAAGTGAGAGAGAGGATGGTTGTTTGTGTGGGAGTGAGGGTATGTGTTTGGGAGTGTGAGAGAGGGTTAGTATGTGTGTGGGAGTGGGACAGAGGCTGAGTGTGGTGTGGGAGTGAGAGCAAGGGTGTGTGTGTGGGAGTGAGAAAGAGAGTGTGTGTGGGAATGAGAGAGAGGTCTGGGTGTGGGAGTGAGAGAGAGGGTGTGGGAGTGAGAGAGAGGGTGTGTGAGTGAGAGAGAGGGTGTGTGTGTGTGCGAGTGTGAGAGAGGGTGTGTGTGTGTGTGTGGGAGTGAGAGAGAGGGTGTGTGTGTGTGGGAGTGAGAGAGAGGGTTTGTGTGTGTGGGAGTGAGAGAGAGGGTGTGTGTGTGAGGGAGTGAGAGAGAGGGTGTGTGTGTTAGGGAGTGAGAGAGAGGGTGTGTGTGTGTGGGAGTGAGAGAGAGGGTGTGTCTGTGGGAGTGAGAGAGAGGGTGTGTGTGTGTGGGAGTGAGAGAGAGGTTGTGTGTGTGTGGGAGTGAGAGAGAGGGTGTGTGTGTGTGGGAGTGAGAGAGAGGGCGTATGTGATTGTGGGAGTGAGAGGATGTGTGTGTTTGTGTGAGTGAGAGAGGGAGTGTTTGTGTGTGGGAGTGAGAAAGAGGGTGTGTGCGTGGGAGTGGGACAGCGGCTGAGTGTGGTGTGGGAGTGACAGAGAGGGTTTGTGTATGTGGGAGTGAGAGAGAGGGGGTGTGTGTGTGCGTCTGGGAGGGAGTGAAAGGGTGTGAATGTGTGCGTGTGGGAGGGAGTGAGAGGGTGTGTGCGTTTGTGGAGTGAGAGGGTGTGTGCGCGTATGGTAGTGAGAGGGTGTGTGCGCGTGTGGTAGTGAGAGGGTGTGTGCGCGTGTGGTAGTGAGAGGCTGTGTGCGCGTGTGGGAGTGAGGGTGTGCGCGCCTGTGGGAGTGAGAGGGTGTGAGCGTGTGTGGGAGTGAAAGGGTGTGCGCGCGTGTGGGAGTGAGAGGGTGTGCGCGCGTGTGGGAGTGAGAGGCTGTGCGCGCGTGTGGGAGTGAGAGGGTGTGTGCGCGTGTGGGAGTAAGTGAAAGGGCATGCTTGGAAGTGAGTGAGAGGGTGTGTGTGTGAGCCTGTGCAAGTGACAGAGAGGATGGTTGTTTGTGTGGGAGTGACAGTATGTGTTTGGGAGTGTGAGGGAGGGTAAGTGTGTGTGAGGGAGTGGGACAGAGGCCGAGTGTGGTGCGGGAGCGGGACAGAGGCCAAGTGTGGTGTGGGAGCAGGACAGAGGCTGTGTGTAGTGTGGGAGTGAGAGAGATGGTGTGTGTGTTGGAGTGAGAGAGGGAGTGTATGTGTGTGGGAGTGAGAGAGAGGGTGTGTGTGTGCGGGAGTGAGAGAGAGTGTGTGTGTGTGTGTGAGAGTGAGAGAGGGAGTGTGTGTGTGTGGGAGTGAGAGAGAGGGTGTGTGTGTGCGGGAGTGAGAGAGAGGGTGTGTGTGTGTGGGAGTGAGAGAGGGAGTGTGTGTGTGTGGGAGTGAGAAAGAGGGTGTGTGTTGGTGGGAGTGAGAGATGGTGTGTGTGTGCGGGAGTGAGAGTGGGTGTGCATGCGGGAGTGAGAGAGAGTGGGTGTGCATGCGGGAGTGAGAGAGAGCGTGTGTGTGTGGGAGTGAGAGAGAGCCTGAGTGTGTGGGAGTGAGAGAGAGCGTGTGTGTGTGTGGGAGTGAGAGAGAGCCTGTGTGTGTGTGGGAGTGAGAGAGAGGGTGTGTGTGTGTGGGAGTGAGATAGAGGGTGTGTGTGTGTGGGAGTGAAAGAGAGGTTGTGTGTGTGTGGGAGTGAGAGAGGGTGTGTGTGTGTGGGAGAGTGAGAGAGGGTGTGTATGTGGGAGTGAGAGAGATGGTGTGTGTGTGGGAGTGAGAGAGAGGGTGTGTGTGTGTAGGATTGAGAGAGAGGGTGTGTGTGTGTGGGAGTGACAGAGAGGGTGTGTGTGTGTGGGAGTGAGAGAGAGGGTGTGTGTGTGGGAGTGAGAGAGAGGGTGTGTGTGTGGGAGTGAGAGAGCTGGTGTGTGTGTGTGTGCGACTGAAAGGGAGAGACAGGGTGTGAATGTGTGCGTGTGGGAGTGTGGGAGTGAGAGAGAGGACGTGTGTGTGGGAGTGAGAGAGAGTGTGTGTGTGTGTGTGTGGGAGTGAGAGAGGGGGTGTGTGTGTGTGTGTGGGAGTGAGAGAGGGGGTGTGTGTGTGTGTGGGAGTGAGAGAGAGGGTGTGTGTGTGTGTGTGGGAGTGAGAGAGGGGGTGTGTGTGTGTGTGGGAGTGAGAGAGAGGGTGTGTGTGTGTGGGAGTGAGAGACACAAGGTGGGTGTGTGCGGGAGTGAGAGACACAAGGTGGGTGTGTGCGGGAGTGAGAGACACAAGGTGGGTGTGTGCGGGAGTGAGAGACACAAGGGTGTGTGCGGGAGTGAGAGACACAAGGGTGTGTGCGGGAGTGAGAGACACAAGGTGGGTGTGTGCGGGAGTGAGAGACACAAGGTGGGTGTGTGCGGGAGTGAGAGACACAAGGTGGGTGTGTGCGGGAGTGAGAGACACAAGGGTGTGTGCGGGAGTGAGAGACACAAGGGTGTGTGCGGGAGTGAGAGACACAAGGTGGGTGTGTGCGGGAGTGAGAGACACAAGGTGGGTGTGTGCGGGAGTGAGAGACACAAGGTGGGTGTGTGCGGGAGTGAGAGACACAAGGTGGGTGTGTGCGGGAGTGTGAGACACAAGGTGGGTGTGTGCGGGAGTGAGAGACACAAGGTGGGTGTGTGCGGGAGTGAGAGAGACAAGGTGGGTGTGTGCGGGAGTGAGAGAGACAAGGTGGGTGTGTGCGGGAGTGAGAGACACAAGGTGGGTGTGTGCGGGAGTGAGAGACACAAGGTGGGTGTGTGCGGGAGTGAGAGACACAAGGTGGGTGTGTGCGGGAGTGAGAGACACAAGGTGGGTGTGTGCGGGAGTGAGAGACACAAGGTGAGGGGATTTGGGACGGGATGACAAACTTTGGTGGCGAGTGACGAGGCTTGGGGGCGAGCGACAAAGTGTGGGGGCGACAGACAAGGTTAGGGGGCTTGGGAGTGAGAGAGAAGCTGAGCTGCGGGACTGTGAGGGTGAGAGCCAAGGTGTGCGGGTGAGATCCAAGTTGTGGGGGTGAGAGACAAGGTGTGGGATTGAGCGACAAGGTGGGCGTGTGTGGGAGTGAGAGACAAGGTGAGGGGGGTGTGGGTTTGAGAGCCAAGTTGTGGGTGTGAAATCCAAGGTGTGCGAATGAGAGACAATGTCTGGGAGTAAGAGACAATGTGTGGGAGTTAGGGACAAGTTCTGGGAGTGAGGGACAAGGTGTGGGAGTGAGGGACAAGGTGTGGGAGTGAGGGACAAGGTGTGGGAGTGAGGGACAAGGTGTGGGAGTGAGGGACAAGCTAAGGGGGTGTGGGAGTGAGTGAACGGGCGTGCTTGGAAGTGAGTGAGAGGGTGTGTGTGTGAGCGTGTGCAAGTGAGAGAGATTATGGGTGTTTGTGTGTGTGGGAGTGAGGGTATGTGTTTGGGAGTGTGAGAGAGGGTTAGTGTATGTGTGGGAGTGGGACAGAGGCCAAGTGTGCTGTGGGAGCGGGACAGAGGCCAAGTGTGCTGTGGGAGCGAGACAAAGGTTGTGTGTGGTGTGGGAGTCAGAGCGAGGGGGTGTGTGTGGGAGTGAGAAAGAGGGTGTGTGTGTGTGGGAGTGAGAGAGGGTGTGTGTGTGTGGGAGTGATAGAGAGGGTGTGTGTGTGTGGGAGTGAGAGAGAGGGTGTGTGTGTGTGGGAGAGAGCGAGAGGGTGTGTGTGTGTGGGAGTGAGAGAGGGGTTGTGTGTGTGGGAGTGAGAGAGAGGGTGTGTGTGTGTGGGAGTGAGAGAGAGGTTGTGTGTGTGTGGGAGTGACAGTGAGGGTGTGTGTGTGTGGGAGTGAGAGAGAGGGCGTATGTGATTGTGGGAGTGAGAGGATGTGTGTGTTTGTGCGAGTGAGAGAGGGAGTGTGTGTGTGTGGGAGTGAGAGATGGTGTGTGTGTGCGGGAGTGAGAGTGGGTGTGCGTGCGGGAGTGAGAGAGAGCGTGTGTGTGTGGGAGTGAGAGAGAGCCTGTGTGTGGGAGTGGAACAGCGGCTGAGTGTGGTGTGGGAGTGAGATAGAGGGTGTGTGTGTGTGTGTGGGATTGAGAGAGAAGGTGTGTGTGTGTGGCAGTGAGAGAGAGGGTGTGTGTGTGTGGGAGTGAGAGAGAGGGTGTGTGTGCGGGAGTGAGAGACACAAGGTGAGTGTGTGCGGGAGTGAGAGACACAAGGTGAGTGTGTGCGGGAGTGAGAGACACAAGGTGAGTGTGTGCGGGAGTGAGAGACACAAGGTGAGTGTGTGCGGGAGTGAGAGACACAAGGTGAGTGTGTGCGGGAGTGAGAGACACAAGGTGGGTGTGTGCGGGAGTGAGAGACACAAGGTGGGTGTGTGCGGGAGTGAGAGACACAAGGTGGGTGTGTGCGGGAGTGAGAGACACAAGGTGGGTGTGTGCGGGAGTGAGAGACACAAGGTGGGTGTGTGCGGGAGTGAGAGACACAAGGTGAGTGTGTGCGGAAGTGAGAGACAAGATGAGGGGATGTGGGACGGGATGACAAACTTTGGTGGCGAGTGACAAGGCTTGGGCGCGAGCGACAACGTGTGGGGGCGACAGACAAGGTTAGGGGGCTTGGGAGTGAGAGAGAAGCTGAGCTGCGGGACTGTGAGGGTGAGAGCCAAGGTGTGCGGGTGAGATCCAAGTTGTGGGGGTGAGAGACAAGGTGTGGGATTGAGCGACAAGGTGGGCTTGTGTGGGAGTGAGAGACAAGGTGAGGGGGGTGTGGGATTGAGAGCCAAGTTGTGGGTGTGAAATCCAAGGTGTGGGAGTGAGAGACAATGTCTGGGAGTAAGAGACAATGTGTGGGAGTGAGGGACAAGTTGTGGGAGTGAGGGACAAGGTGTGGGAGTGAGGGACAAAGTGTGGGAGTGAGGGACAAGGTGTGGGAGTGAGGGACAAGGTGTGGGAATGAGGGACAAGGTGTGGGAGTGAGGGACAAGCTAAGGGGGTGTGGGAGTGAGTGAACGGGCGTGCTTGGAAGTGAGTGAGAGGGTGTGTGTGTGAGCGTGTGCAAGTGAGAGAGATTATGGGTGTTTGTGTGGGAGTGAGGGTATGTATTTGGGAGTGTGAGAGAGGGTTAGTGTGTGTGTGTGGGAGTGGGACAGAGGCCAAGTGTGGTGTGGGAGCGGGACAGAGGCCAAGTGTGCTGTGGGAGCGAGACAAAGGTTGTGTGTGGTGTGGGAGTCAGAGCGAGGGGGTGTGTGTGGGAGTGAGAAAGAGGGTGTGTGTGTGTGGGAGTGAGAGAGGGTGTGTGTGTGTGGGAGTGATAGAGAGGGTGTGTGTGTGTGGGAGTGAGAGAGGGTGCGTGTGTGTGCGGGAGTGAGAGAAGGTGTGTGTGGGAGTGAGAGAGAAGGTGTGTGTGGGAGTGAGAGGGTGTGTGTGTGTGGGAGTGAGAGGGTGTGTGTGTGTGGGAGTGAGAGAGAAGTTGTGTTTGGGAGTGAGAGAGAAGGTGTGTGTGGGAGTGAGAGAGAAGGTGCATTTGTTTGGGTGTGAGAGAGAAGATGTGTGTGGGAGTGAGAGAGAAGGTGCATTTGTGTGGGAGTGAGATACAAGTTGCGTTTGTGTGGGAGAGAGAGAGAAGGTGTGTGTGGGAGTGAGAGAGAAGGTGTGTGTGGGAGTGAGAGAGAAGGTGTGTGTGGGAGTGAGAGAGAAGGTGTGTGTGGGAGTGAGAGGTGTTTGTTGGAATGTGAGAGAAGGTGTGTGAGGAATGAGAAAGTGAGTGCATGTGTGGGGAATTAGAAAGAGCGTATGTGTGTGGGCAATGAGAAAGAGGGTGTGTTTGTGTGGGAGTGAGAGAGTGCGTGTGGGAGTGAGAGAGAAGGTGCGTGTGGGAGTGAGAGAGAAGGTGGGTGTGGGAGTGAGAGAGAAGGTGCGTGTGGGAGTGAGAGAGAAGGTGCGTGTGGGAGTGAGAGAGATGGTGCGTGTGGGAGAGAGAGAGAAGGTGCGTTTGGGACTGAGAGAGAAGGTGTGTGTGTGAGAGTGAGAGAGAAGGTGTGTGTGAGAGTGAGAGAGAAGTTGTGTGTGTGGAAGTGAGAGAGAAGGTGTGTGTGGGAGTGAGAGAGAAGGTGTGTGTGGGAGTGAGAGAGAAAGTGTGTGTGGGAGTGAGAGAGAAGGTGTGTGTGGGAGTGAGTGAGAAGATGTGTGTGTGGGAGTGAGAGAGAAGGTGCGTCTGTGTGGGAGTGAGAGAGAAGGTGCGTCTGTCTGGGAGTGAGAGAGACGGTGCGTCTGTGTGGGAGTGAGAGAGAAGGTGCGTCTGTGTGGGAGTGAGAGAGAAGGTGCGTCTGTGTGGGAGTGAGAGAGAAGGTGCGTCTGTGTGGGAGTGAGAGAGAAGGTCCGTCTGTGTGGGAGTGAGAGAGAAGGTCCGTCTGTGTGGGAGTGAGAGAGAAGGTGCGTCTGTGTGGGAGTGAGCGAGAAGGTGCGTCTGTGTGGGAGTGAGCGAGAAGGTGCGTCTGTGTGGGAGTGAACGAGAAGGTGCGTCTGTGTGGGAGTGAGAGAGAAGGTGCGTCTGTGTGGGAGTGAGAGAGAAGGAGCGTATGTGTGGGAGTGAGAGAGAAGGTGCCTATGTGTGGGAGAGAGAGAGAAGGTGCGTATGTGTGGGAGAGAGAGAGAGAGAAGATGCATCTGTGTGGGAGTGAGAGAGAAGGTGCGTCTTTGTGGGAGTGAGAGAGAGGGTGCGTCTGTGTGGGAGTGAGAGAGAAGGTGCGTTTGGGACTGAGAGAGAAGGTGTGTGTGTGAGAGTGAGAGAGAAGGTGTGTGTGAGAGTGAGAGAGAAGTTGTGTGTGTGGAAGTGAGAGAGAAGGTGTGTGTGGGAGTGAGAGAGAAGCTGTGTGTGGGAGTGAGAGAGGTGTGTGTGGGAGTGAGAGAGAAAGTGTGTGTGGGAGTGAGAGAGAAGGTGTGTGTGGGAGTGAGTGAGAAGATGTGTGTGTGGGAGTGAGAGAGAAGGTGCGTCTGTGTGGGAGTGAGAGAGAAGGTGCGTCTGTGTGGGAGTGAACGAGAAGGTGCGTCTGTGTGGGAGCGAGAGAGAAGGTGCCTATGTGTGGGAGAGAGAGAGAAGGTGCGTCTGTGTGGGAGTGAGAGAGAAGGTGCGTATGTGTGGGAGAGAGAGAGAGAGAAGATGCATCTGTGTGGGAGTGAGAGAGAAGGTGCGTCTTTGTGGGAGTGAGAGAGAGGGTGCGTCTGTGTGGGAGTGAGAGAGAAGGTGCGTTTGTGTGGGAGTGAGATAGAAGGTGCGTTTGTGTGGGAGTGAGAGAGAAGGTCCCTTTGTGTGGGAGTGAGAGAGAAGGTGCGTCTGTGTGGGAGTGAGAGAGATGGTGCGTCTGTATGGGAGTGAGAGAGATGGTGTGTGTGGGAGTGTGAAACCGGGTGCCTGTGTGGGAATGAGAGAGAAGGTGTGTTTGGAGTGAGAAAGCGGGTGCGTGTGTGTGGAATGAGAAAGCAGGTGCGTGTGTGAGGAATGAGAAAGAGGGTGTGTGGCGTGATAGTGAATGAGAGGGCGCGTGTGTGTGTGGGAGTGAGGGAGAGGCTGGGTTTGTGAAGTGGAGTGAGAGACAGGATGTGTGTGTGGGTGTGGGAGTGAGAGAGTGCGTGTGGGAGTGAGAAAGAACGTGTATGTGGGAGTGAGAGAGAAGGTGTGTGTGGGAGTGAGAGAGAATGTGCGTTTGTGTGGGAGTGAGAGAGAATGTGCGTTTGTGTGGGAGTGAGAGAGAATGTGCGTTTGTGTGGGAGTGAGAGAGATGTTGCGTCTGCGTGGGAGTGAGAGAGAAGTTGCATCTGTGTGGGAGTGAGAGACAAGGTGCGTCTGTGTGGGATTGAGAGAGAAGGTGCATCTCTGTGGGAGTGAGGGAGAAGGTGCGTCTCTGTGGCAGTGAGAGAGAAGGTGCCTCTTTGTGGGAGTGAGAGAGAAGGTGCATCTGTGTGGGAGTGAGAGAGAAGGAGCGTATATGTGGGAGTGAGAGAGAAGCTGCGTCTGTGTGGGTGTAAGAGAGAAGGTGCATTTGTGTGGCAGTGAGAGAGAAGGTGCGTTTGTGTGGGAGTGAGAGAGACGGTGCGTCTGTGTGGGAGTGAGAGAGAAGGTGCGTTTGTGTGGGAGTGAGAGAGAAGGAGCGTCTGTGTGGGAGTGAGAAAGAAGGTGATTCTGTGTGGGAGTGAGAGAGAAGGTGCGTCTGTGTGGGAGTGAGAGAGAAGGTGCGTTTGTGTGGGAGTGAGAGAGAAGGTGCGTTTGTGTGGGAGTGAGAGAGAAGGTGCGTTTGTGTGGGTGTGAGAGAGAAGGTGCGTTTGTGTGGGAGTGAGAGAGAAGGGGCTACTGTGTGAGAGTGAGAGAGAAGGTCCCTTTGTGTGGGAGTGAGAGAAAAGTTGCGTTTGTGTGGGAGTGAGAGAGAAGGAGCGTTTGTGTGGGAGTGAGAGAGAAGGTGCGTTTGTGTGGGAGTGAGAGAGAAGGTGCGTTTGTGTGGGAGTGAGAGAGAAGGTGCGTTTGTGTGGGAGTGAGAGAGAAGGTGCGTTTGTGTGGGAGTGAGAGAGAAGGTGCGTTTGTGTGGGAGTGAGAGAGAAGGTGCGTTTGTGTGGGAGTGAGAGAGAAGGGGCTACTGTGTGGGAGTGAGAGAGAAGGTGCGTTTGTGTGGGAGTGAGAGAGAAGGTGCGTTTGTGTGGGAGTGAGAGAGAAGGTGCGTTTGTGTGGGAGTGAGAGAGGTGCGTTTGTGTGGGAGTGAGAGAGAAGGTGCGTTTGTGTGGGAGTGAGAGAGAAGGTGCGTTTGTGTGGGAGTGAGAGAGAAGGTGCGTTTGTGTGGGAGTGAGAGAGAAGGTGCGTTTGTGTGGGATTGAGAGAGAAGGTGAATTTGTGTGGGAGTGAGAGAGAAGGAGAGTGTGGGAGAGGGAGGTGTATGTTGGAATGTGGGAGGAGGTGTGTGTGTGAGTGAGAAAGCCGGTGCGTGTCTGTGGAATGAGAAAGAGGGTGTGTGTGTGAGGATTGAGAAAGTGGGTGTGTGGTGTGAGAGTGAATGAGGGGTGTGTGTGTGTGTGTGAGTGAGAAAGCCGGTGCGTGTCTGTGGAATGACAAAGAGGGTATGTGTGTGGGGAATGAGATAGAGGCTGTGTGGTGTGAGAGTGAGAAAGAGGTGTGTGGGGGAGTGAGAGAGAGGGTGTGTGTGTGTGTGGGAGTGAGGGAGAGGGTGTGTTTGTGAAGTGGAGTGAGAGACAGGATGAGTGTGTGTGTGTGGGAGTGAGAGAGTGCGTGTGGGAGTGAGAGAGAAGGTGCGTGTGGGAGTGAGAGAGAAGGTGCGTGTGGGAGTGAGAGAGAAGGTGCGTGTGGGAGTGAGAGAGAAGGTGCATTTGGGAGTGAGAGAGAAGGTGTGTGTGTGAGAGTGAGAGAGAAGTTGTGTGTGTGGGAGTGAGAGACAAGTTGTGTGTGGGAGTGAGAGAGAAGGTGTGTGTGGGAGTGAGAGAGAAGGTGTGTGTGGGAGTGAGAGAGAAGGTGTGTGTGGGAGTGAGAGAGAAGGTGTGTGTGGGAGTGAGAGAGAAGGTGTGTGTGGGAGTGAGTGAGAAGATGTGTGTGGGAGTGAGAGAGAAGGTGCGTGTGGCAGTGAGAGAGAAGGTGCGTGTGGCAGTGAGAGAGAAGGTGCGTGTGGGAGTGAGAGAGAAGGTGTGTGTGGGAGTGAGAGAGAAGGTGTGTGTGGGAGTGAGAGAGAAGGTGCGTCTGTGTGGGAGTGAGAGAGAGGGTGCGTCTGTGTGGGAGTGAGAGAGAAGGTGCGTCTGTGTGGGAGTGGGAGAGAAGGTGCGTCTGTGTGGGAGTGAGAGAGAGGGTGCGTCTGTGTGGGAGTGAGAGAGAAGGTGCGTCTGTGTGGGAGTGAGAGAGAAGTTGCGTCAGTGTGGGAGTGAGAGAGAAGGTGCGTCTGTGTGGGAGTGAGAGAGAAGGTGCGTTTGTGTGGGAGTGAGAGAGAAGGTGCGTCTGTGTGGGAGTGAGAGAGAAGGTGCGTCTGTGTGGGAGTGAGAGAGAAGGTGTGTGTGGGAGTGAGAGAGAAGGTGCGTCTGTGTGGGAGTGAGAGAGAAGGTGTGTGTGGGAGTGAGAGAGAAGGTGCGTCTGTGCGGGAGAGAGCGAGAAGGTGCATCTGTCTGGGAGTGAGAGAGGAGGTGCGTCTGTGTGGGAGTGAGAGTGGAGGTACGTTTGTGTGGGACTGAGAGAGATGGTGCGTTTGTGTGGGAGTGAGAGAGATGGTGCGTTTGCATGGGAGTGAGAGAGAAGGTGCGTTTGCGTGGGAGTGAGAGAGAAGGTGCATTTGTGTGGGAGTGAGAGAGAAGGTGTGTTTTTGTGGCAGTGAGAGAGAAGGTGCATTTGCGTGGGAGAGAGAGAGAAGGTGCATTTGGGTGGGAGTGAGAGAGAAGGTGCGTCTGTGGGGGAGTGAGAGAGAAGGTGCGTCTGTGTGGGAGTGAGAGAGAAAGTGCGTCTGTGTGGGAGTGAGAGAGAAGGTGCGTCTGTGTGTGAGTGAGAGAGAAGGTACGTCTGTGTGGGAGTGAGAGAGAAGGTGCGTCTGTGTGGGAGTGAGAGAGAAGGTGCGTCTGTGTGGGAGTGAGACAGAAGGTGCGTCTGTGTGGGAGTGAGAGAGAAGGTGCGTCTGTGTGGGAGTGAGAGAGAAGGTACGTCTGTGTGGGAGTGAGAGAGAAGGTGCGTCTGTGTGGGAGTGAGAGAGAAGGTGCGTCTGTGTGGGAGTGAGATAGAAGTTGCGTCTGTCTGGGAGTGAGAGAGAAGGTGCGTCTGTGTGGGAGTGAGAGAGAAGGTGCATCTGTGTGGGAGTGAGATAGAAGTTGCGTCTGTCTGGGAGTGAGAGAGAAGGTGTGTCTGTGTGGGAGTGAGAGAGAAGGTGTGTCTGTGTGGTAGTGAGAGAGAAGGTGCGTCTGTGTGGGAGTGAGACAGAAGGTGTGTGTGGGAGTGAGAGAGAAGGTGTGTGTGGGAGTGAGAGAGAAAGTGTGTGTGGGAGTGAGAGAGAAGGTGCGTTTGTGTGGGAGTGAGAGAGAAGGTGCGTTTGTGTGGGAGTGACAGAGAAGGTGCATTTTTGTGGGAGTGAGAGAGAAGGTGCGTTTGTGTGGGAGTGAGAGAGAAGTTGCGTGTCGGAGTGAGAGGTGTATGTTGGAACGTGAGAGAAGGTGTGTGTGGGATTGAGAAAGCGGGTGCCTGTGTGGGAATGAGAGAGAAGCTGTGTTTGGGAGTGAGAAAGCGGGTGCGTGTGTGTGTGAGGAATGAGAAAGAGGGTGTGTGGTGTGAGAGTGAATGAGAGGGTGTGTGTGTGTGTGGGAGTGAGAGAGAGGGTGTGTGTGTGGGTGTGGGAGTGAGATAGTGGGTGTGGGAGTGAGAGAGAAGGTGTGTGTGGGAGTGAGAGAGAAGGTGTGTGTGGGAGTGCGAGAGAAGTTGTGTTTGGGAGTGTGAGAGAAGGTGTGTGTGGGAGTGAGAGAGAAGTTGTGTGTGGGAGTGAGAGAGAAGGTGTGTGTGGGAGTGAGAGAGAAGGTGTGTGTGGGAGTGAGAGAGAAGGTGTGTGTGGGAGTGAGAGAGAAGGTGTGTGTGGGAGTGAGAGAGAAGGTGTGTGTGGGAGTGAGAGAAGTTGTGTGTGGGAGTGAGAGAAGTTGTGTGTGGGAGTGAGAGAGAAGGTGTGTGTGGGACTGAGAAAGCGGGTGCGTGTGTGACCAATGAGAAAGAGGGTATGAGTGTGGGGATTGAGAAAGAGGATATGAGTGTGGGGAGTGAGAAAGAGGGTGTGTGGGGTGAGAGTGAGGAAGAGGGTGTGTGAGGGAGTGAGAGAGAGGTTGTGTGTGTGTGTGGGAGTGAGGGAGAGGCTGTGATTGTGAAGTGGAGTGAGAGAAAGGGTGTGAATGAAGGTGTCGGAGTGAGAGAGTGCGTGTGGGAGTGAGAGAGAAGTTGTGTGTGGGAGTGAGAGAGAAGGTGTGTGTGTGAGTGACAGATAAGGTGTGTGTGGGAGTGAGAGAGAAGGTGTGTGATGGAGTGAGAGAGAAGGTGTGTGAGGGAGTGAGAGAGAAGGTGTGTGTGGGAGTGAGAGAGAAGGTGTGTGTGGGAGTGAGAGAGAAGGTGCGTCTGTGTGGGAGTGAGAGAGAAGGTGCGTCTGTGTGGGAGTGAGAGAGAAGGTGCGTCTGTGAGGGAGTGAGAGAGAAGGTCAGTCTGTGTGGGAGTGAGAGAGAAGGTGTGTGTGGGAGTGAGAGAGAAGTTGTGTGTGGGAGTGAGAGAGAAGGTGTGTGTGGGAGTGAGAGAGAAGGTGTGTGTGGGAGTGAAAGAGAAGGTGTGTGTGGGAGTGAGAGAGAAGGTGTGTGTGGGAGTGAGAGAGAAGGTGTGTGTGGGAGTGAGAGAGAAGGTGTGTGTGGGAGTGAAAGAGAAGGTGTGTGTGGGAGTGAGAGAGAAGGTGTGTGTGGGAGTGAGTGAGAAGATGTGTGTGGGAGTGAGAGAGAAGGTGCGTGTGGCGGTGAGAGAGAAGGTGCGTGTGGCAGTGAGAGAGGTGTGTGTGGGAGTGTGAGAGAAGGTGCGTCTGAGAGGGAGTGTGAGAGAAGTTCCGTCTGTGTGGGAGTGAGAGAGAAGGTGCGTGTGGCAGTGAGAGAGAAGGTGTGTCTGTGTGGGAGTGAGAGAGAAGGTGCCTATGTGTGGGAGTGAGAGAGAAGGTGCCTATGTGTGGGAGAGAGAGAGAAGGTGCGTATGTGTGGGAGAGAGAGAGAGAGAAGGTGCGTATGTGTGGGAGAGAGAAGATGCGTCTGTGTGGGAGTGACAGAGAAGGTGCGTCTGTGTGGGTGTGAGAGAGAGGGTGCGTCTGTGTGGTAGTGAGAGAGAAGGTGCGTCTGTGTGGGAGTGAGAGAGAGGGTGCGTCTGTGTGGGAGTGAGAGAGAAGGTGCGTCTGTGTGGGAGTGAGAGAGAAGGTGCGTCTGTGTGGGAGTGAGAGAGAAGGTGCGTCTGTGTGGGAGTGAGAGAGAAGGTGCGTCTGTGTGGGAGTGAGAGAGAAGGTGCGTCTGTGTGGTAGTGAGAGAGAAGGTGCGTCTGTGTGGGAGTGAGAGAGAAGGTGCGTCTGTGCGGGAGAGAGCGAGAAGGTGCATCTGTCTGGGAGTGAGAGAGGAGGTGCGTCTGTGTGGGAGTGAGAGTGGAGGTACGTTTGTGTGGGACTGAGAGAGATGGTGCGTTTGTGTGGGAGTGAGAGAGATGGTGCGTTTGCATGGGAGTGAGAGAGAAGGTGCGTTTGCGTGGGAGTGAGAGAGAAGGTGCATTTGTGTGGCAGTGAGAGAGAAGGTGCATTTGCGTGGGAGTGAGAGAGAAGGTGCGTCTGTGGGGGAGTGAGAGAGAAGGTGCGTCTGTGTGGGAGTGAGAGAGAAAGTGCGTCTGTGTGGGAGTGAGAGAGAAGGTGCGTCTGTGTGGGAGTGAGAGAGAAGGTACGTCTGTGTGGGAGTGAGAGAGAAGGTGCGTCTGTGTGGGAGTGAGAGAGAAGGTGCGTCTGTGTGGGAGTGAGAGAGAAGGTGCGTCTGTGTGGGAGTGAGAGAGAAGGTGCGTCTGTGTGGGAGTGAGAGAGAAGGTGCGTCTGTGTGGGAGTGAGATAGAAGTTGCGTCTGTCTGGGAGTGAGAGAGAAGGTGTGTCTGTGTGGTAGTGAGAGAGAAGGTGCGTCTGTGTGGGAGTGAGAAAGAAGGTGTGTGGGAGTGAGAGAGAAGGTGCGTCTGTGTGGGAGTGAGAGAGAAGGTGCGTCTGTGTGGGAGTGAGAGAGAAGGTACGTCTGTGTGGGAGTGAGAGAGAAGGTGCGTCTGTGTGGGAGTGAGAGAGAAGGTGCGTCTGTGTGGGAGTGAGATAGAAGTTGCGTCTGTCTGGGAGTGAGAGAGAAGGTGTGTCTGTGTGGTAGTGAGAGAGAAGGTGCGTCTGTGTGGGAGTGAGACAGACGGTGTGTGTGGGAGTGAGACAGAAGGTGTGTGTGGGAGTGAGACAGAAGTTGTGTGTGGGAGTGAGAGAGAAGGTGTGTGTGGGAGTGAGAGAGAAGGTGTGTGTGGGAGTGTGAGAGAAAGTGTGTGTGGGAGTGAGAGAGAAGGTGCGTTTGTGTGGGAGTGAGAGAGAAGTTGCGTGTCGGAGTGAGAGGTGTATGTTGGAACGTGAGAGAAGGTGTGTGTGGGATTGAGAAAGCGGGTGCCTGTGTGGGAATGAGAGAGAAGCTGTGTTTGGGAGTGAGAAAGCGGGTGCGTGTGTGTGTGAGGAATGAGAAAGAGGGTGTGTGGTGTGAGAGTGAATGAGAGGGTGTGTGTGTGTGTGGGAGTGAGAGAGAGGGTGTGTGTGTGGGTGTGGGAGTGAGATAGTGGGTGTGGGAGTGAGAGAGAAGGTGTGTGTGGGAGTGAGAGAGAAGGTGTGTGTGGGAGTGCGAGAGAAGTTGTGTTTGGGAGTGAGAGAGAAGGTGTGTGTGGGAGTGAGAGAGAAGGTGTGTGTGGGAGTGAGAGAGAAGGTGTGTGTGGGAGTGAGAGAGAAGGTGTGTGTGGGAGTGAGAGAGAAGGTGTGTGTGGGAGTGAGAGAGAAGGTGTGTGTGGGAGTGAGAGAGAAGGTGTGTGTGGGAGTGAGAGAGAAGGTGTGTGTGGGAGTGAGTGAGAAGGTGTGTGTGGGAGTGAGAGAAGTTGTGTGTGGGAGTGAGAGAAGTTGTGTGTGGGAGTGAGAGAGAAGGTGTGTGTGGGAGTGAGAGAGAAGGTGTGTGTGGGAGTGAGAGAAGTTGTGTGTGGGAGTGAGAGAAGTTGTGTGTGGGAGTGAGAGAGAAGGTGTGTGTGGGAGTGAGAGAGGTGTGTGTGGGACTGAGAAAGCGGGTGCGTGTGTGACCAATGAGAAAGAGGGTATGAGTGTGGGGATTGAGAAAGAGGGTGTGTGGGGTGAGAGTGAGGAAGAGGGTGTGTGAGGGAGTGAGAGAGAGGTTGTGTGTGGGAGTGAGAGAGAAGGTGTGTGTGGGACTGAGAAAGCGGGTGCGTGTGTGACCAATGAGAAAGAGGGTATGAGTGTGGGGATTGAGAAAGAAAGTATGAGTGTGGGGAGTGAGAAAGAGGGTGTGTGGGGTGAGAGTGAGGAAGAGGGTGTGTGAGGGAGTGAGAGAGAGGTTGTGTGTGTGTGTGGGAGTGAGGGAGAGGCTGTGATTGTGAAGTGGAGTGAGAGAAAGGGTGTGAATGAAGGTGTCGGAGTGAGAGAGTGCGTGTGGGAGTGAGAGAGAAGTTGTGTGTGGGAGTGAGAGAGAAGGTGTGTGTGTGAGTGACAGATAAGGTGTGTGTGGGAGTGAGAGAGAAGGTGTGTGATGGAGTGAGAGAGAAGGTGTGTGAGGGAGTGAGAGAGAAGGTGTGTGAGGGAGTGAGAGAGAAGGTGTGTGTGGGAGTGAGAGAGAAGGTGTGTGTGGGAGTGAGAGAGAAGGTGCGTCTGTGTGGGAGTGAGAGAGAAGGTGCGTCTGTGTGGGAGTGAGAGAGAAGGTGCGTCTGTGAGAGAGTGAGTGAGAAGGTCAGTCTGTGTGGGAGTGAGAGAGAAGGTCAGTCTGTGTGGGAGTGAGAGAGAAGGTGCGACTGTGAGGGAGTGAGAGAGAAGGTCAGTCTGTGTGGGAGTGAGAGAGAAGGTGCGTTTGTGTGGGCGTAGGAGAAGGGGCCTCTGTGTGGGAGTGAGAAAGAAGGTGCGATTGTGTGAGAGTGAGAGGGAAGGTGCGTTTGTGTGGGAGTGAGAGGGAAGGTGCGTTTGTGTGGGAGTGAGAGGGAAGGTGCGTTTGTGTGGGAGTGAGAGGGAAGGTGCGTTTGTGTGGGAGTGAGAGAGAAGTTGCGTTTGTGTGGGAGTGAGAGAGAGGGTGTGGGAGTGAGAGAGTGGGTGTGGGAGTGAGAGAGAAGATGTTCATGGGAGTGAGCAAGCAGGTGTGCGTGGGAGTGAGCGAGAAGGTGTGCGTGGGAGTGAGAGAGGTGTGCGTGGGAGTGAGTGAGAAGGCGTGCGTGGGAGTGAGAGAGAAGGTGTGCGAGGGAGTGAGAGAAGAGGCGTGTGTGGGAGTGAGATAGAAGGTGTGTGTGGGAGTGAGAGGTGATTGTTGGAATGTGAGAGAAGGTGTGTGTGGAATGAGAAAGCGGGTGCGTGTGTGGGGAATGAGAAAGAGTGTGTGTGGTGTGAGAGTGAAAAAGAGGGTGTGTGGGGGAGTAAGAAAGAGGGTGTGTGTGTGTGTGCGAGTGAGGGAGAGAGTGTGCTTGTGAAGTGGAGTGAGAGACAGGGTGTGTGTGTGGGTGTGGGAGTGAGAGAGTGCGTGTGGGAGTGAGAAAGAAGGTGTGTGTGAGAGTGAGAGAGAAGGTGTGTGTGGGAGTGAGAGAGAAGGTGTGTGTGGGAGTGAGAGAGAAGGTGTGTGTGGGAGTGAGAGAGAAGGTGTGTGTGGGAGTGAGAGAGAAGGTGTGTGTGGGAGTGAGAGAGAAGGTGTGTGTGGGAGTGAGAGAGAAGGTGTGTGTGGGAGTGAGAGAGAAGGTGCGTTTGTGTAGGAGTGAGAGAGAAGGCGCATTTGCGTGGGAGTGAGAGAGACGGCGCATTTGCGTGGGAGTGAGAGAGACGGTGCGTCTGTGTGGGAGTGAGAGAGAAGGTGCGTCTGTGTGGGAGTGAGAGAGAAGGTGCGTCAGTGTGGGAGTGTGAGAGAAGGTGCGTCTGTGTGGGAGTGAGAGAGAAGGTGATTCTGTGTGGGAGTGAGAGAGAAGGTGCGTTTGTGTGGGAGTGAGAGAGAAGGTGCGTTTGTGTGGGAGTGAGAGAGACGGTGCGTCTGTGTGGGAGTGAGAGAGACGGTGCGTCTGTGTGGGACTGAGAGAGAAGGTGCGTCTGTGAGGGAGTGAGAGAGAAGGTCAGTCTGTGTGGGAGTGAGAGAGAAGGTGTGTGTGGGAGTGAGAGAGAAGGTGTGTGTGGGAGTGAGAGAGAAGGTGTGTGTGGGAGTGAGAGAGAAGGTGTGTGTGGGAGTGAGAGAGAAGGTGTGTGTGGGAGTGAGAGAGAAGGTGTGTGTGGGAGTGAGAGAGAAGGTGTGTGTGGGAGTGAAAGAGAAGGTGTGTGTGGGAGTGAGAGAGAAGGTGTGTGTGGGAGTGAGTGAGAAGATGTGTGTGGGAGTGAGAGAGAAGGTGCGTGTGGCGGTGAGAGAGAAGGTGCGTGTGGCAGTGAGAGAGGTGTGTGTGGGAGTGTGAGAGAAGGTGCGTCTGAGAGGGAGTGTGAGAGAAGTTCCGTCTGTGTGGGAGTGAGAGAGAAGGTGCGTGTGGCAGTGAGAGAGAAGGTGTGTCTGTGTGGGAGTGAGAGAGAAGGTGCCTATGTGTGGGAGTGAGAGAGAAGGTGCCTATGTGTGGGAGAGAGAGAGAAGGTGCGTATGTGTGGGAGAGAGAGAGAGAGAAGGTGCGTATGTGTGGGAGAGAGAAGATGCGTCTGTGTGGGAGTGACAGAGAAGGTGCGTCTGTGTGGGAGTGAGAGAGAGGGTGCGTCTGTGTGGGAGTGAGAGAGAAGGTGCGTCTGTGTGGGAGTGAGAGAGAAGTTGCGTCAGTGTGGGAGTGAGAGAGAAGGTGCGTCTGTGTGGGAGTGAGAGAGAAGGTGCGTTTGTGTGGGAGTGAGAGAGAAGGTGCGTCTGTGTGGGAGTGAGAGAGAAGGTGCGTCTGTGTGGGAGTGAGAGAGAAGGTGCGTCTGTGTGGGAGTGAGAGAGAAGGTGCGTCTGTGTGGGAGTGAGAGAGAAGGTGCGTCTGTGTGGGAGTGAGAGAGAAGGTGCGTCTGTGCGGGAGGAGAGCGAGAAGGTGCATCTGTCTGGGAGTGAGAGAGGAGGTGCGTCTGTGTGGGAGTGAGAGTGGAGGTACGTTTGTGTGGGACTGAGAGAGATGGTGCGTTTGTGTGGGAGTGAGAGAGATGGTGCGTTTGCATGGGAGTGAGAGAGAAGGTGCGTTTGCGTGGGAGTGAGAGAGAAGGTGCATTTGTGTGGCAGAGAGAGAGAAGGTGCATTTGCGTGGGAGTGAGAGAGAAGGTGCGTCTGTGGGGGAGTGAGAGAGAAGGTGCGTCTGTGTGGGAGTGAGAGAGAAAGTGCGTCTGTGTGGGAGTGAGAGAGAAGGTGCGTCTGTGTGGGAGTGAGAGAGAAGGTGCGTCTGTGTGGGAGTGAGAGAGAAGGTGCGTCTGTGTGGGAGTGAGAGAGAAGGTGCGTCTGTGTGGGAGTGAGAGAGAAGGTGCGTCTGTGTGGGGGGTGAGAGAGAAGGTGCGTCTGTGTGGGAGTGAGAGAGAAGGTACGTCTGTGTGGGAGTGAGAGAGAAGGTGCGTCTGTGTGGGAGTGAGAGAGAAGGTGCGTCTGTGTGGGAGTGAGATAGAAGTTGCGTCTGTCTGGGAGTGAGAGAGAAGGTGTGTCTGTGTGGTAGTGAGAGAGAAGGTGCGTCTGTGTGGGAGTGAGACAGACGGTGTGTGTGGGAGTGAGACAGAAGGTGTGTGTGGGAGTGAGACAGAAGGTGTGTGTGGGAGTGAGAGAGAAGGTGTGTGTGGGAGTGAGAGAGAAGGTGTGTGTGGGAGTGAGAGAGAAGGTGTGTGTGGTAGTGAGAGAGAAGGTGCATCTGGGAGTGAGAGAGAAGGTGTGTGTGGGAGTGAGAGAGAAGGTGTGTGTGGGAGTGAGAGAGAAAGTGTGTGTGGGAGTGAGAGAGAAGGTGCGTTTGTGTGGGAGTGAGAGAGAAGGTGCGTTTGTGTGGGAGTGACAGAGAAGGTGCATTTTTGTTGGAGTGAGAGAGAAGGTGCGTTTGTGTGGGAGTGAGAGAGAAGTTGCGTGTCGGAGTGAGAGGTGTATGTTGGAACGTGAGAGAAGGTGTGTGTGGGATTGAGAAAGCGGGTGCCTGTGTGGGAATGAGAGAGAAGCTGTGTTTGGGAGTGAGAAAGCGGGTGCGTGTGTGTGTGAGGAATGAGAAAGAGGGTGTGTGGTGTGAGAGTGAATGAGAGGGTGTGTGTGTGTGTGGGAGTGAGAGAGAGGGTGTGTGTGTGGGTGTGGGAGTGAGATAGTGGGTGTGGGAGTGAGAGAGAAGGTGTGTGTGGGAGTGAGAGAGAAGGTGTGTGTGGGAGTGCGAGAGAAGTTGTGTTTGGGAGTGAGAGAGAAGGTGTGTGTGGGAGTGAGAGAGAAGGTGTGTGTGGGAGTGAGAGAGAAGGTGTGTGTGGGAGTGAGAGAGAAGGTGTGTGTGGGAGTGAGAGAGAAGGTGTGTGTGGGAGTGAGAGAGAAGGTGTGTGTGGGAGTGAGAGAGAAGGTGTGTGTGGGAGTGAGAGAGAAGGTGTGTGTGGGAGTGAGAGAAGTTGTGTGTGGGAGTGAGAGAAGTTGTGTGTGGGAGTGAGAGAGAAGGTGTGTGTGGGAGTGAGAGAGAAGGTGTGTGTGGGAGTGAGAGAAGTTGTGTGTGGGAGTGAGAGAAGTTGTGTGTGGGAGTGAGAGAGAAGGTGTGTGTGGGAGTGAGAGAGGTGTGTGTGGGACTGAGAAAGCGGGTGCGTGTGTGACCAATGAGAAAGAGGGTATGAGTGTGGGGATTGAGAAAGAGGGTATGAGTGTGGGGAGTGAGAAAGAGGGTGTGTGGGGTGAGAGTGAGGAAGAGGGTGTGTGAGGGAGTGAGAGAGAGGTTGTGTGTGTGTGTGGGAGTGAGGGAGAGGCTGTGATTGTGAAGTGGAGTGAGAGAAAGGGTGTGAATGAAGGTGTCGGAGTGAGAGAGTGCGTGTGGGAGTGAGAGAGAAGTTGTGTGTGGGAGTGAGAGAGAAGGTGTGTGTGTGAGTGACAGATAAGGTGTGTGTGGGAGTGAGAGAGAAGGTGTGTGATGGAGTGAGAGAGAAGGTGTGTGAGGGAGTGAGAGAGAAGGTGTGTGAGGGAGTGAGAGAGAAGGTGTGTGTGGGAGTGAGAGAGAAGGTGTGTGTGGGAGTGAGAGAGAAGGTGCGTCTGTGTGGGAGTGAGAGAGAAGGTGCGTCTGTGTGGGAGTGAGAGAGAAGGTGTGTCTGTGAGGGAGTGAGTGAGAAGGTCAGTCTGTGTGGGAGTGAGAGAGAAGGTCAGTCTGTGTGGGAGTGAGAGAGAAGGTCAGTCTGTGTGGGAGTGAGAGAGAAGGTGCGTCTGTGAGGGAGTGAGAGAGAAGGTCAGTCTGTGTGGGAGTGAGAGAGAAGGTGCATTTGTGTGGGCGTAGGAGAAGGGGCCTCTGTGTGGGAGTGAGAAAGAAGGTGCGATTGTGTGAGAGTGAGAGGGAAGGTGCGTTTGTGTGGGAGTGAGAGGGAAGGTGCGTTTGTGTGGGAGTGAGAGGGAAGGTGCGTTTGTGTGGGAGTGAGAGGGAAGGTGCGTTTGTGTGGGAGTGAGAGAGAAGTTGCGTTTGTGTGGGAGTGAGTGAGAGGGTGTGGGAGTGAGAGAGTGGGTGTGGGAGTGAGAGAGAAGATGTTCATGGGAGTGAGCAAGCAGGGTGTGCGTGGGAGTGAGCGAGAAGGTGTGCGTGGGAGTGAGAGAGGTGTGCGTGGGAGTGAGAGAGAAGGTGTGCGAGGGAGTGAGAGAAGAGGCGTGTGTGGGAATGAGAGAGAAGGCGTGTGTGGGAGTGAGATAGAAGGTGTGTGTGGGAGTGAGAGGTGATTGTTGGAATGTGAGAGAAGGTGTGTGTGGAATGAGAAAGCGGGTGCGTGTGTGGGGAATGAGAAAGAGGGTATCTGTGTGGGGAATGAGAAAGAGTGTGTGTGGTGTGAGAGTGAAAAAGAGGGTGTGTGGGGGAGTAAGAAAGAGGGTGTGTGTGTGTGTGCGAGTGAGGGAGAGAGTGTGCTTGTGAAGTGGAGAGAGAGACAGGGTGTGTGTGTGGGTGTGGGAGTGAGAGAGTGCGTGTGGGAGTGAGAAAGAAGGTGTGTGTGAGAGTGAGAGAGAAGGTGTGTGTGGGAGTGAGAGAGAAGGTGTGTGTGGGAGTGAGAGAGAAGGTGTGTGTGGGAGTGAGAGAGAAGGTGTGTGTGGGAGTGAGAGAGAAGGTGTGTGTGGGAGTGAGAGAGAAGGTGTGTGTGGGAGTGAGAGAGAAGGTGTGTGTGGGAGTGAGAGAGAAGGTGTGTGTGGGAGTGAGAGAGAAGGTGTGTGTGGGAGTGAGAGAGAAGGTGTGTGTGGGAGTGAGAGAGAAGGTGTGTGTGGGAGTGAGAGAGAAGGTGTGTGTGGGAGTGAGAGAGAAGGTGCGTTTGTGTAGGAGTGAGAGAGAAGGCGCATTTGCGTGGGAGTGAGAGAGACGGTGCGTCTGTGTGGGAGTGAGAGAGAAGGTGCGTCTGTGTGGGAGTGAGAGAGAAGGTGCGTCAGTGTGGGAGTGTGAGAGAAGGTGCGTCTGTGTGGGAGTGTGAGAGAAGGTGCGTCTGTGTGGGAGTGAGAGAGAAGGTGATTCTGTGTGGGAGTGAGAGAGAAGGTGCGTTTGTGTGGGAGTGAGAGAGAAGGTGCGTTTGTGTGGGAGTGAGAGAGACGGTGCGTCTGTGTGGGAGTGAGAGAGACGGTGCGTCTGTGTGGGAGTGAGAGAGACGGTGCGTCTGTGTGGGAGTGAGAGAGACGGTGCGTCTGTGTGGGAGTGAGAGAGACGGTGCGTCTGTGTGGGAGTGAGAGAGATGGTGCGTCTGTGTGGGAGTGAGAGAGACGGTGCGTCTGTGTGGGAGTGAGAGAGACGGTGCGTCTGTGTGGGAGTGAGAGAGACGGTGCGTCTGTGTGGGAGTGAGAGAGACGGTGCGTCTGTGTGGGAATGAGAGAGGTGCATCTGTGTGCGAGTGAGAGAGAAGGTGCGTCTGTGGGGGAGTGAGAGAGAAGGTGCGTCTGTGTGGGAGTGAGAGAGAAAGTGCGTCTGTCTGGGAGTGAGAGAGAAGGTGCGTCTGTGTGGGAGTGAGAGAGAAGGTGCGTCTGTGTGGGAGAGAGAGAGCAGGTGCGTCTGTGTAGGAGTGAGAGAGAAGGTGCGTCTGTGTGTGAGTGAGAGAGAAGGTGCGTCTGTGTGGGAGTGAGAGAGAAGGTGCGTCTGTGTGGGAGTGAGAGAGAAGGTGCGTCTGTGTGGGAGTGAGATAGAAGTTGCGTCTGTCTGGGAGTGAGAGAGAAGGTGTGCCTGTGTGGTAGTGAGAGAGAAGGTGCGTCTGTGTGGGAGTGAGACAGAAGGTGTGTGTGGGAGTGAGAGAGAAGGTGTGTGTGGGAGTGTGAGAGAAAGTGTGTGTGGGAGTGAGAGAGAAGGTGCGTTTGTGTGGGAATGACAGAGAAGGTGCATTTTTGTGGGAGTGAGAGAGAAGGTGCGTTTGTGTGGGAATGACAGAGAAGGTGCATTTTTGTGGGAGTGAGAGAGAAGGTGCGTTTGTGTGGGAGTGAGAGAGAAGTTGCGTTTGTGTTGGAGTGAGAGAGAAGTTGCGTGTCGGAGTGAGAGGTGTATGTTGGAACGTGAGAGAAGGTGTGTGTGGGATTTAGAAAGCGGGTGCGTGTGTGTGTGAGGAATGAGAAAGAGGGTGTGTGGGAGTGAGAGAGGTGTGTGTGGGAGTGAGAGAGAAGGTGTGTGTGGGAGTGAGAGAGAAGGTGTGTGTGGGAGTGAGAGAGAAGGTGTGTGTGGGAGTGAGAGAGAAGGTGTGTGTGGGAGTGAGAGAGAAGGTGTGTGTGGGAGTGAGAAAGACGGTGTGTGTGGGAGTGAGAGAGAAGGTGTGTGTGGGAGTGAGAGAGAAGGTGTGTGTGGGAGTGAGAGAGAAGGTGTGTGTGGGAGTGAGAGAGAAGGTGTGTGTGGGAGTGAGAGAGAAGGTGTGTGTGGGAGTGAGAGAGAAGGTGTGTGTGGGAGTGAGAGAGAAGGTGTGTGTGGGAGTGAGAGAGAAAGTGTGTCTGTGTGGGAGTGAGAGAGAAGGTGCGTCTGTGTGGGAGTGAGAGAGAAGGTGCGTCTGTGTGGGAGTGAGAGAGAAGGTGCGTCTGTGTGGGATTGAGAGAGAAGGTGCGTCTGTGTGGGAGTGAGAGAGAAGGTGCGTCTGTGTGGGAGTGAGAGAGAAGGTGAGTCTGTGTGGGAGTGAGATAGAAGGTGAGTCTGTGTGGGAGTGAGAGAGAAGGTGAGTCTGTGTGGGAGTGAGAGAGAAGGTGAGTCTGTGTGTGAGTGAGAGAGAAGGTGAGTCTGTGTGGGAGTGAGAGAGAAGGTGAGTCTGTGTGGGAGTGAGAGAGAAGGTGCGTCTGTGTGGGAGTGAGATAGAAGTTGCGTCTGACTGGGAGTGAGAGAGAAGGTGTGTCTGTGTGGTAGTGAGAGAGAAGGTGCGTCTGTGTGGGAGTGAGAAAGAAGGTGTGTGGGAGTGAGAGAGAAGGTGCGTCTGTGTGGGAGTGAGAGAGAAGGTGCGTCTGTGTGGGAGTGAGAGAGAAGGTGAGTCTGTGTGTGAGTGAGAGAGAAGGTGAGTCTGTGTGGGAGTGAGAGAGAAGGTGAGTCTGTGTGGGAGTGAGAGAGAAGGTGCGTCTGTGTGGGAGTGAGATAGAAGTTGCGTCTGACTGGGAGTGAGAGAGAAGGTGTGTCTGTGTGGTAGTGAGAGAGAAGGTGCGTCTGTGTGGGAGTGAGACAGAAGGTGTGTGTGGGAGTGAGAGAGAAGGTGTGTGTGGGAGTGAGAGAGAAGGTGCGTTTGTGTGGGAGTGACAGAGAAGGTGCGTTTATGTGGGACTGACAGAGAAGGTGCGTTTGTGTGGGAGTGACAGAGAAGGTGCATTTTTGTGGGAGTGAGAGAGAAGGTGCGTTTGTGTGGGAGTGAGAGAGAAGGTGCGTCTGTGTGGGAGTGTGAGAGAAGGTGATTCTGTGTGGGAGTGAGAGAGAAGGTACGTCTGTGTGGGAGTGACAGAGAAGGTGATTCTGTGTGGGAGTGAGAGAGAAGGTGCGTTTGTGTGGGAGTGAGAGAGACGGTGCGTCTGTCTGGGAGTGAGAGAGAAGGTGCTTCTGTGTGGGAGTGAGAGAGAAGGTGAGTCTGTGTGGGAGTGAGAGAGAAGGTGCGTCTGTATGGGAGTGAGAGAGAAGGTGCGTCTGTGTGGGAGTGAGATAGAAGGTGCATCTGTGTGGGAGTGAGATAGAAGTTGCGTCTGACTGGGAGTGAGAGAGAAGGTGTGTCTGTGTGGTAGTGAGAGAGAAGGTGTGTGTGGGAGTGAGAGAGAAGGTGTGTGTGGGAGTGTGAGAGAAAGTGTGTGTGGGAGTGAGAGAGAAGGTGCGTTTGTGTGGGAGTGACAGAGAAGGTGCGTTTGTGTGGGAGTGACAGAGAAGGTGCATTTTTGTGGGAGTGAGAGAGAAGGTGTGTGTGGGAGTGAGAGAGAAGGTGTGTGTGGGAGTGTGAGAGAAAGTGTGTGTGGGAGTGAGAGAGAAGGTGCGTTTGTGTGGGTGTGAGAGAGAAGTTGCGTTTGTGTGGGAGTGAGAGAGAAGTTGCGTGTCGGAGTGAGAGGTGTATGTTGGAACGTGAGAGAAGGTGTGTGTGGGATTGAGAAAGCGGGTGCCTGTGTGGGAATGAGAGAGAAGCTGTGTTTGGGAGTGAGAAAGCGGGTGCGTGTGTGTGTGAGGAATGAGAAAGAGGGTGTGTGGTGTGAGAGTGAATGAGAGGGTGTGTGTGTGTGTGGGAGTGAGATAGTGGGTGTGGGAGTGAGAGAGAAGTTGTGTGTGGGAGTGAGAGAGAAGGTGTGTGTGGGAGTGCGAGAGAAGTTGTGTGTGGGAGTGAGAGAGAAGGTGTGTGTGGGAGTGAGAGAGAAGGTGTGTGTGGGAGTGAGAGAAGTTGTGTGTGGGAGTGAGAGAAGTTGTGTGTGGGAGTGAGAGAAGTTGTGTGTGGGAGTGAGAGAAGTTGTGTGTGGGAGTGAGAGAAGTTGTGTGTGGGAGTGAGAGAAGGTGTGTGTGGGAGTGAGAGAGAAGGTGTGTGTGGAATGAGAAAGCGGGTGCGTGTGTGGGGAATGAGAAAGAGTGTGTGTGGTGTGAGAGTGAAAAAGAGGGTGTGTGGGGGAGTAAGAGAGAGGGTGTGTGTGTGTGAGGGAGAGAGTGTGCTTGTGAAGTGGAGTGAGAGACAGGGTGTGTGTGTGTGTGTGGGTGTGGGAGTGAGAGAGTGCGTGTGGGAGTGAGAAAGAAGGTGTGTGTGAGAGTGAGAGAGAAGGTGTGTGTGGGAGTGAGAGAGAAGGTGTGTGTGGGGAGTGAGAGAGAAGGTGTGGTTGGGAGTGAGAGAGAAGGTGTGTGTGGGAGTGAGAGAGAACGTGTGTGTGGGAGTGAGAGAGAAGGTGTGTGTGGGAGTGAGAGAGAAGGTGTGTGTGGGAATGAGAGAGAAGGTGTGTGTGGGAGTGAGAGAGAAGGTGTGTGTGGGAGTGAGAGAGAAGGTGTGTGTGGGAGTGAGAGAGAAGGTGTGTGTGGGAGTGAGAGAGAAGGTGTGTGTGGGAGTGAGAGAGAAGGTGTGTGTGGGAGTGAGAGAGAAGGTGTGTGTGGGAGTGAGAGAGAAGGTGTGTGTGGGAGTGAGAAAGAAGGTGTGTGTGGGAGTGAGAGAGAAGGTGCGTCTGTGTGGGAGTGAGAGAGAAGGTGCGTCTGTGTGGGAGTGAGAGAGACGGTGCGTCTGTGTGGGAGTGAGAGAGACGGTGCGTCTGTGTGGGAGTGAGAGAGACGGTGCGTCTGTGTGGGAGTGAGAGAGACGGTGCGTCTGTGTGGGAGTGAGAGAGACGGTGCGTCTGTGTGGGAGTGAGAGAGAAGGTGCGTATGTGTGGGAGTGAGAGAGACGGTGCGTCCGTGTGGGAGTGAGAGAGAAGGTGCGTCCGTGTGGGAGTGAGAGAGACGGTGCGTCCGTGTGGGAGTGAGAGAGACGGTGCGTCCGTGTGGGAGTGAGAGAGACGGTGCGTCTGTGTGGGAGTGAGAGAGAATGTGCGTCTGTGTGGGAGTGAGAGAGAAGGTGCGTCTGTGTGGGAATGAGAGAGGTGCGTCCATGTGCGAGTGAGAGAGAAGGTGCGTCTGTGGGGGAGTGAGAGAGAAGGTGCGTCTTTGTGGGAGTGAGAGAGAAGGTGTGTCTGTGTGGGAGTGAGATAGAAGTTGCGTCTGTCTGGGAGTGAGAGAGAAGGTGTGCCTGTGTGGTAGTGAGAGAGAAGGTGCGTCTGTGTGGGAGTGAGATAGAAGTTGCGTCTGTCTGGGAGTGAGAGAGAAGGTGTGCCTGTGTGGTAGTGAGAGAGAAGGTGCGTCTGTGTGGGAGTGAGACAGAAGGTGTGTGTGGGAGTGAGAGAGAAGGTGTGTGTGGGAGTGTGAGAGAAAGTGTGTGTGGGAGTGAGAGAGAAGGTGCGTTTGTGTGGGAGTGAGATAGAAGTTGCGTCTGTCTGGGAGTGAGAGAGAAGGTGTGCCTGTGTGGTAGTGAGAGAGAAGGTGCGTCTGTGTGGGAGTGAGACAGAAGGTGTGTGTGGGAGTGAGAGAGAAGGTGTGTGTGGGAGTGTGAGAGAAAGTGTGTGTGGGAGTGAGAGAGAAGGTGCGTTTGTGTGGGAGTGACAGAGAAGGTGCATTTGTGTGGGAGTGAGAGAGAAGGTGTGTGTGTGAGTAAGAAAGAAGGTGTGTGTGGGAGTGAGACAGAAGGTGTGTGTGGGAGTGAGAGAGAAGGTGTGTGTGGGAGTGTGAGAGAAAGTGTGTGTGGGAGTGAGAGAGAAGGTGCGTTTGTGTGGGAGTGAGAGAGAAGGTGTGTGTGTGAGTAAGAAAGAAGGTGTGTGTGGGATTGAGAAAGAAGGTGTGTGTGGGAGTGAGAGAGAAGCTGTGTGTGGGAGTGAGACAGAAGGTGTGTGTGGGAGTGAGACAGAAGGTGTGTGTGGGAGTGAGAGAGAAGGTGTGTGTGGGAGTGAGAGAGAAGGTGTGTGTAGAAGTGAGAGAGAAGGTGTGTGTGGGAGTGAGAAAGAAGGTGTGTGGGAGTGAGAGAGAAGGTGTGTGGGAGTGAGAGAGAAGGTGCGTGTGGGAGTGAGAGAGAAGGTGCGTTTGTGTAGGAGTGAGAGAGAAGGTGCATGTGGGAGTGAGAGAGAAGGTGCGTTTGTGTAGGAGTGAGAGAGAAGGTGCGTCTGTCTGGGAGTGAGAGAGAAGGTGCGTCTGTGTGGGAGTGAGAGAGAAGGTGCATGTGGGAGTGAGAGAGAAGGTGCGTTTGTGTAGGAGTGAGAGAGAAGGTGCGTCTGTCTGGGAGTGAGAGAGAAGGTGCGTCTGTGTGGGAGTGTGAGAGAAGGTGCGTCTGTGTGGGAGTGTGAGAGAAGGTGCGTCTGTGTGGGAGTGAGAGAGAAGGTGCGTCTGTGTGGGAGTGAGACAGACGGTGCGTCTGTGTGGGAGTGAGAGAGAAGGTGCGTCTGTGTGGGAGTGAGAGAGAGGGTGCGTCTGTGTGGGAGTGAGAGAGAAGGTACGTCTGTGTGGGAGTGAGAGAGAAGGTGCGTTTGTGTGGGAGTGAGACAGACGGTGCGTCTGTGTGGGAGTGAGAGAGAAGGTGTGTCTGTGTGGGAGTGAGAGAGAAGGTGCGTCTGTGTGGGAGTGAGAGAGAAAGTGCGTCTGTCTGGGAGTGAGAGAGAAGGTGCGTCTGTGTGGGAGTGAGAGAGAAGGTGCGTCTGTGTGGGAGTGAGAGAGAAGGTGCGTCTGTGTGGGAGTGAGAGAGAAGGTGCGTCTGTGTGGGAGTGAGAGAGAAGGTGCGTCTGTGTGGGAGTGAGAGAGAAGGTGCGTCTGTGTGGGAGTGAGAGAGAAAGTGCGTCTGTCTGGGAGTGAGAGAGAAGGTGCGTCTGTGTGGGAGTGAGAGAGAAGGTGCGTCTGTGTGGGAGTGAGAGAGAAGGTGCGTCTGTGTGGGAGTGAGAGAGAAGGTGCGTCTGTGTGGGAGTGAGAGAGAAGGTGCGTCTGTGTGGGAGTGAGAGAGAAGGTGCGTCTGTGTGGGAGTGAGAGAGAAGGTGCGTCTGTGTGGGAGTGAGAGAGAAGGTGCGTCTGTGTGGGAGTGAGATAGAAGTTGCGTCAGTCTGGGAGTGAGAGAGAAGGTGTGTCTGTGTGGTAGTGAGAGAGAAGGTGCGTCTGTGTGGGAGTGAGACAGAAGGTGTGTGTGGGAGTGAGAGAGAAGGTGTGTGTGGGAGTGAGAGAGAAGGTGTGCGTGGGAGTGTGAGAGAAAGTGTGTGTGGGAGTGAAAGAGAAGGTGCGTTTGTGTGGGAGTGAGAGAGAAGGTGCGTTTGTGTGGGAGTGAGAGAGAAGTTGCGTGTCGGAGTGAGAGGTGTATGTTGGAACGTGAGAGAAGGTGTGTGTGGGATTGAGAAAGCGGGTGCCTGTGTGGGAATGAGAGAGAAGCTGTGTTTGGGAGTGAGAAAGCGGGTGCGTGTGTGTGTGAGGAATGAGAAAGAGGGTGTGTGGTGTGAGAGTGAATGAGAGGGTGTGTGTGTTTGTGGGAGTGAGAGGGTGGGTGTGGGAGTGAGAGAGAAGTTGTGTGTGGGAGTGAGAGAGAAGGTGTGTGTGGGAGTGAGAGAGAAGGTGTGTGTGGGAGTGAGAGAGAAGGTGTGTGTGGGAGTGAGAGAGAAGGTGTGTGTGGGAGTGAGAGAGAAGGTGTGTGTGGGAGTGAGAGAGAAGGTGTGTGTAGAAGTGAGAGAGAAGGTGTGTGTGGGAGTGAGAAAGAAGGTGTGTGGGAGTGAGAGAGAAGGTGTGTGGGAGTGAGAGAGAAGGTGCGTGTGGGAGTGAGAGAGAAGGTGCGTTTGTGTAGGAGTGAGAGAGAAGGTGCGTCTGTCTGGGAGTGAGAGAGAAGGTGCGTGTGGGAGTGAGAGAGAAGGTGCGTTTGTGTAGGAGTGAGAGAGAAAGTGCGTCTGTCTGGGAGTGAGAGAGAAGGTGCGTCTGTGTGGGAGTGAGAGAAGGAGCGTCTGTGTGGGAGTGAGACAGAAGGTGTGTCTGTGTGGGAGTGAGACAGACGGTGCGTCTGTGTGGGAGTGAGAGAGAAGGTGCGTCTATGTGGGAGTGAGAGAGAAGGTGCGTCTGTGTGGGAGTGAGAGAGAAGGTGCGTCTGTGTGGGAGTGAGAGAGAAGGTGCGTCTGTGTGGGAGTGAGAGAGAAGGTGCGTCTGTGTGGGAGTGAGATAGAAGTTGCGTCAGTCTGGGAGTGAGAGAGAAGGTGTGTCTGTGTGGTAGTGAGAGAGAAGGTGCGTCTGTGTGGGAGTGAGAAAGAAGGTGTGTGGGAGTGAGAGAGAAGGTGTGTGGGAGTGAGAGAGAAGGTGTGTGGGAGTGAGACAGAAGGTGTGTGTGGGAGTGAGAGAGAAGGTGCGTCTGTGTGGGAGTGAGAGAGAAGGTGCGTCTGTGTGGGAGTGAGAGAGAAGGTGCGTCTGTGTGGGAGTGAGAGAGAAGGTGCGTCTGTGTGGGAGTGAGAGAGAAGGTGATTCTGTGAGGGAGTGAGAGAGAAGGTGCATTTGCATGGGAGTGAGAGAGAAGGTGCGTCTGTGTGGGAGTGAGAGAGAAGGTGCGTCTGTGTGGGAGTGAGAGAGAAGGTGCGTCTGTGTGGGAGTGAGAGAGAAGGTGCGTCTGTGTGGGAGTGAGAGAGAAGGTGCGTCTGTGTGGGAGTGAGAGAGAAGGTGCGCCTGTGTGGGAGTGTGAGAGAAGGTGCGTCTGTGTGGGAGTGTGAGAGAAGGTGCGTCTGTGGGGGAGTGAGAGAGAAGGTGCGTCTGTGTGGGAGTGAGAGAGAAGGTGCGTCTGTGTGGGAGTGAGAGAGAAGGTGTGTGTGGGAGTGAGAGAGAAGGTGTGTGTGGGAGTGAGAGAGAAGGTGTGTGTGGGAGTGAGAAAGAAGGTGTGTGTGGGAGTGAGAGAGAAGGTGTGTGTGGGAGTGAGAGAGAAGGTGTGTGTGGGAGTGAGAGAGAAGGTGTGTGTGGGAGTGAGAGAGAAGGTGTGTGGGAGTGAGAGAGAAGGTGTGTGGGAGTGAGAGAGAAGGTGTGTGGGAGTGAGAGAGAAGGTGTGTGGGAGTGAGACAGAAGGTGTGTGTGGGAGTGAGAGAGAAGGTGCGTCTGTGTGGGAGTGAGAGAGAAGGTGCGTCTGTGTGGGAGTGTGAGAGAAGGTGCGTCTGTGGGGGAGTGAGAGAGAAGGTGCGTCTGTGGGGGAGTGAGAGAGAAGGTGCGTCTGTGTGGGAGTGAGAGAGAAGGTGCGTCTGTGTGGGAGTGAGAGAGAAGGTGATTCTGTGTGGGAGTGAGAGAGAAGGTGCATTTGCGTGGGAGTGAGAGAGAAGGTGCGTCTGTGTGGGAGTGAGAGAGAAGGTGCGTCTGTGTGGGAGTGTGAGAGAAGGTGCGTCTGTGTGGGAGTGAGAGAAAAGGTGCGTCTGTGTGGGAGTGAGAGAGAAGGTGCGTCTGTCTGGGAGTGAGAGAGAAGGTGCGTCTGTGTGGGAGTGAGAGAGAAGGTGCGTCTGTGCGGGAGTGAGAGAGAAGGTGCGTCTGTGTGGGAGTGAGAGAGAAGGTGCGTCTGTGTGGGAGTGAGAGAGAAGGTGCGTCTGTGTGGGAGTGAGAGAGAAGGTGCGTCTGTGTGGGAGTGAGAGAGAAGGTGCGTCTGTGTGGGAGTGAGAGAGAAGGTGCGTCTGTGTGGGAGTGAGAGAGAAGGTGCGTCTGTGTGGGAGTGAGAGAGAAGGTGCGTCTGTGTGGGAGTGAGAGAGAAGGTGCGTCTGTGTGGGAGTGAGAGAGAAGGTGCGTCTGTGTGGGAGTGAGAGAGAAGGTGCGTCTGTGTGGGAGTGAGAGAGAAGGTGCGTCTGTGTGGGAGTGAGATAGAAGGTGCGTCTGTGTGGGAGTGAGATAGAAGTTGCGTCTGTCTGGGAGTGAGAGAGAAGGTGCGTCTGTGTGGGAGTGAGAGAGAAGGTGCGTCTGTGTGGGAGTGAGAGAGAAGGTGCGTCTGTGTGGGAGTGAGAGAGAAGGTGCGTCTGTGTGGGAGTGAGAGAGAAGGTGCGTCTGTGTGGGAGTGAGAGAGAAGGTGCGTCTGTGTGGGAGTGAGATAGAAGGTGCGTCTGTGTGGGAGTGAGATAGAAGTTGCGTCTGTCTGGGAGTGAGAGAGTAGGTGTGTCTGTGTGGTAGTGAGAGAGAAGGTGCGTCTGTGTGGGAGTGAGACAGAAGGTGTGTGTGGGAGTGAGAGAGAAGGTGTGTGTGGGAGTGAGAGAGAAGGTGTGTGTGGGAGTGTGAGAGAAAGTGTGTGTGGGAGTGAGAGAGAAGGTGCGTTTGTGTGGGAGTGAGAGAGAAGGTGCGTTTGTGTGGGAGTGACAGAGAAGGTGCATTTTTGTGGGAGTGAGAGAGAAGGTGCGTTTGTGTGGGAGTGAGAGAGAAGGTGTGTGTGGGAGTGAGAGAGAAGGTGTGTGTGGGAGTGTGAGAGAAAGTGTGTGTGGGAGTGAGAGAGAAGGTGCGTTTGTGTGGGAGTGACAGAGAAGGTGCGTTTGTGTGGGAGTGAGAGAGAAGGTGCGTTTGTGTGGGAGTGAGAGAGAAGTTGCGTGTCGGAGTGAGAGGTGTATGTTGGAACGTGAGAGAAGGTGTGTGTGGGATTGAGAAAGCGGGTGCCTGTGTGGGAATGAGAGAGAAGCTGTGTTTGGGAGTGAGAAAGCGGGTGCGTGTGTGTGTGAGGAATGAGAAAGAGGGTGTGTGGTGTGAGAGTGAATGAGAGGGTGTGTGTGTGTGTGTGGGAGTGAGATAGTGGGTGTGGGAGTGAGAGAGAAGTTGTGTGTGGGAGTGAGAGAGAAGGTGTGTGTGGGAGTGAGAGAGAAGGTGTGTGTGGGAGTGAGAGAGAAGGTGTTTCTGGGAGTGAGAGAGAAGGTGTGTGTGGGAGTGAGAGAAGTTGTGTGTGGGAGTGAGAGAAGTTGTGTGTGGGAGTGATAGAAGTTGTGTGTGGGAGTGAGAGAAGTTGTGTGTGGGAGTGAGAGAGAAGGTGTGTGTGGGAGTGAGAGAGGTGTGTGTGGGAGTGAGAGAGAAGGTGTGTGTGGGAGTGAGAGGTGTTTGTTGGAATGTGAGAGAAGGTGTGTGTGCGAGTGAGAAAGCGGGTGCGTGTGTGTGGAATGAAAAAGCGGGGAGCGTGTGTGGGCAATGAGGAAGATGGTGTGTGGGGGAGTGAGAGAGAGGGCATGTGTGTGTGTGGGAGTGACGGAGAGGGTGTGTTTGTGAAGTGGAGTGAGGGACAGGGTGTGGGTGTGAGAGTGCGTGTGGGAGTGAGACAGAAGGTGTGTATGGGAGTGAGACAGAAGGTGTGTGTGGGAGTGAGACAGAAGGTGTGTGTGGGAGTGAGACAGAAGGTGTGTGTGGGAGTGAGACAGAAGATGTGTGTGGGAATGAGAGAGAAGTTGTTTGTGGGAATGAGAGAGAGGGTGCGTGTGGGAGTGAGAGGGTGCTTGTGGAAGTGAGAGAGAAGGTGCGTTTGTGTGGGAGTGAGAGAGAAGGTGCGTCTGTGTGGTAGTGAGAGAGAAGGTGCGTTTGTGTGGGACTGAGTGAGAAGGTGCGTCTGTGTGGGAGTGAGAGAGAAGGTGCGTCTGTGTGGGAGTGAGAGAGAAGGTGCGTTTGTGTGGGAGTGAGAGAGACGGTGCGTCTGGGAGTGAGAGAGACGGTGCGTCTGTGTGGGAGTGAGAGAGACGGTGCGTCTGTGTGGGAGTGAGAGAGAAGGTGCGTCTGTGTGGGAGTGAGAGAGAAGGTGCGTCTGTGTGGGAGTGAGAGAGAAGGTGCGTCTGTGTGGGAGTGAGAGAGAAGGTGCGTCTGTGTGGGAGTGAGAGAGAAGGTGCGTCTGTGTGGGAGTGAGAGAGAAGGTGCGTCTGTGTGGGAGTGAGAGAGAAGGTGCGTCTGTGTGGGAGTGAGAGAGAAGGTGCGTCTGTGTGGGAGTGAGAGAGAAGGTGCGTCTGTGTGGGAGTGAGAGAGAAGGTGCGTCTGTGTGGGAGTGAGAGAGAAGCTGTGTGTGGGAGTGAGAGAGAAGGTGTGTGTGGGAGTGAGAGAGAAGGTGTGTGTGGGAGTGAGAAAGAAGGTGTGTGTGGGAGTGAGAGAGAAGGTGTGTGTGGGAGTGAGAGAGAAGGTGTGTGTGGGAGTGAGAGAGAAGGTGTGTGTGGGAGTGAGAGAGAAGGTGTGTGTGGGAGTGAGAGAGAAGGTGTGTGTGGGAATGAGAGAGAAGGCGTGTGTGGGAGTTAGAGAGAAGGTGTGTGTGGGAGTGAGAGAGGTGTGTGTGGGAGTGAGAGAGAAGGTGTGTGTGGGAGTGAGAGGTGTTTGTTGGAATGTGAGAGAAGGTGTGTGTGCGAGTGAGAAAGCAGGTGCGTGTGTGTGGAATGAGAAAGCGGGTGCGTGTGTGGGGAATGAGGAAGATGGTGTGTGGGGGAGTGAGAGAGAGGGCATGTGTGTGTGTGGGAGTGACGGAGAGGGTGTGTTTGTGAAGTGGAGTGAGGGACAGGGTGTGGTTGTGAGAGTGCGTGTGGGAGTGAGACAGAAGGTGTGTATGGGAGTGAGACAGAAGGTGTGTGTGGGAGTGAGACAGAAGGTGTGTGTGGGAGTGAGACAGAAGGTGTGTGTGGGAGTGGGACAGAAGATGTGTGTGGGAATGAGAGAGAAGTTGTTTGTGGGAATGAGAGAGAGGGTGCGTGTGGGAGTGAGAGGGTGCTTGTGGAAGTGAGAGAGAAGGTGCGTTTGTGTGGGAGTGAGAGAGAAGGTGCGTCTGCGTGGTAGTGAGAGAGAAGGTGCGTTTGTGTGGGACTGAGTGAGAAGGTGCGTCTGTGTGGGAGTGAGAGAGAAGGTGCGTCTGTGTGGGAGTGAGAGAGAAGGTGCGTTTGTGTGGGAGTGAGAGAGACGGTGCGTCTGGGAGTGAGAGAGACGGTGCGTCTGTGTGGGAGTGAGAGAGACGGTGCGTCTGTGTGGGAGTGAGAGAGAAGGTGCGTCTGTGTGGGAGTGAGAGAGAAGGTGCGTCTGTGTGGGAGTGAGAGAGAAGCTGCGTCTGTGTGGGAGTGAGAGAGAAGGTGCGTCTGTGTGGGAGTGAGAGAGAAGGTGCGTCTGTCTGGGAGTGAGAGAGAAGTTGCGTCTGTCTGGGAGTGAGAGAGAAGGTGTGCCTGTGTGGTAGTGAGAGAGAAGGTGCGTCTGTGTGGGAGTGAGACAGAAGGTGTGTGTGGGAGTGAGAGAGAAGGTGTGTGTGGGAGTGTGAGAGAAAGTGTGTGTGGGAGTGAGAGAGAAGGTGCGTTTGTGTGGGAGTGACAGAGAAGGTGCATTTTTGTGGGAGTGAGAGAGAAGGTGCATTTGTGTGGGAGTGAGAGAGAAGGTGCATTTGTGTGGGAGTGAGAGAGAAGTTGCGTTTGTGTGGGAGTGAGAGAGAAGGTGCGTTTGTGTGGGAGTGAGAGAGAAGGTGCATTTGTGTGGGAGTGAGAGAGAAGGTGCGTCTGTGTGGGAGTGAGAGAGAAGGTGCGTTTGTGTGGGAGTGAGAGAGAAGCTGCGTCTGTGTGGGAGTGAGAGAGAAGGTGTGTTTGTGTGGGAGTGAGAGAGAAGTTGCGTTTGTGTGGGAGTGAGAGAGAAGTTGCGTGTCGGAGTGAGAGGTGTATGTTGGAACATGAGAGAAGGTGTGTGTGGGATTGAGAAAGCGGGTGCCTGTGTGGGAATGAGAGAGAAGCTGTGTTTGGGAGTGAGAAAGCGGGTGCGTGTGTGTGTGAGGAATGAGAAAGAGGGTGTGTGGTGTGAGAGTGAATGAGAGGGTGTGTGTGTGTGTGGGAGTGAGATAGTGGGTGTGGGAGTGAGAGAGAAGTTGTGTGTGGGAGTGAGAGAGAAGGTGTGTGTGGGAGTGAGAGAGAAGGTGTGTGTGGGAGTGAGAGAGAAGGTGTGTGTGGGAGTGAGAGAGAAGGTGTTTCTGGGAGTGAGAGAGAAGGTGTGTGTGGGAGTGAGAGAAGTTGTGTGTGGGAGTGAGAGAAGTTGTGTGTGGGAGTGAGAGAGAAGGTGTGTGTGGGAGTGAGAGAGAAGGAGTGTGTGGGAGTGAGAGAAGTGTGTGTGGGAGTGAGAGAGAAGGTGTGTGTGAGAGTGAGAGGTGTTTGTTGGAATGTGAGAGAAGGTGTGTGTGCGAGTGAGAAAGCGGGTGCGTGCGTGTGGAATGAGAAAGCGGGTGCGCGTGTGGGGAATGAGGAAGATGGTGTGTGGGGGAGTGAGAGAGAGGGCATGTGTGTGTGTGGGAGTGACGGAGAGGGTGTGTTTGTGAAGTGGAGTGAGGGACAGGGTGTGGGTGTGAGAGTGCGTGTGGGAGTGAGACAGAAGGTGTGTATGGGAGTGAGAGAGAAGGTGTGTGTGGGAGTGAGACAGAAGGTGTGTGTGGGAGTGAGACAGAAGGTGTGTGTGGGAGTGAGACAGAAGGTGTGTGTGGGAGTGAGACAGAAGGTGTGTGTGGGAGTGAGACAGAAGATGTGTGTGGGAATGAGAGAGAAGTTGTTTGTGGGAATGAGAGAGAGGGTGCGTGTGGGACTGAGAGGGTGCTTGTGGAAGTGAGAGAGAAATTGCCTTTGTGTGGGAGTGAGAGAGAAGGTGCGTCTGTGTGGTAGTGAGAGAGAAGGTGCGTTTGTGTGGGAGTGAGTGAGAAGGTGAATTTGTGTGGGAGTGAGAGAGAAGGTGCGTTTGTGTGGGAGTGAGAGAGAGGGTGTGGGAGTGAGAGAGAAAGTGTGTGTGGGAGTGAGAGAGAAGGTGTGTGTGGGAGTGAGAGAGAAGGTGTGTGTGGGAGTGAGAGAGAAGGTGTGTGTGGGAGTGAGAGAGAAGGTGTGTGTGGGAGTGAGAGAGAAGGTGTGTGTGGGAGTGAGAGAGAAGGTGTGCGTGGGAGTGAGAGAGGTGTGCGTGGGAGTGAGTGAGAAGGCGTGCGTGGGAGTGAGAGAGAAGGCGTGCGAGGGAGTGAGAGAGAAGGCGTGTGTGGGAATGAGAGAGAAGGCGTGTGTGGGAGTTAGAGAGAAGGTGTTTCTGGGAGTGAGAGAGGTGTGTGTGGGAGTGAGAGAAGTTGTGTGTGGGAGTGAGAGAAGTTGTGTGTGGGAGTGAGAGGTGATTGTTGGAATGTGAGAGAAGGTGTGTGTGGAATGAGAAAGCGGGTGCGTGTGTGGGGAATGAGAAAGAGTGTATGTGTGTGGGGAATGAGAAAGAGTGTGTGTGGTGTGAGAGTGAAAAAGATGTGTGTGGGGGAGTAAGAGAGAGGGTGTGTGTGTGTGTGCGAGTGAGGGAGAGAGTGTGCTTGTGAAGTGGAGTGAGAGACAGCGTGTGGGTGAGGGAGTGAGAGAGTGCGTGTGGGAGTGAGAAAGGTGTGTGTGGGAGTGAGAGAGAAGGTGTGTGTGGGAGTGAGAAAGAAGGTGTGTGTGGGAGTGAGAGAGAAGGTGTGTGTGGGAGTGAGAGAGAAGGTGTGTGTGGGAGTGAGAGAGAAGGTGTGTGTGGGAGTGAGAGAGAAGGTGTGTGTGGGAGTGAGAGAGAAGGTGTGTGTGGGAGTGAGAGAGAAGGTGTGTGTGGGAGTGAGAGAGAAGGTGTGTGTGGGAGTGAGAGAGAAGGTGTGTGTGGGAGTGAGAGAGAAGGTGTGTGTGTGAGTGAGAAAGAAGGTGTGTGGGAGTGAGAGAGAAGGTGCGTGTGGGAGTGAGAGAGAAGGTGCGTTTGTGTAGGAGTGAGAGAGAAGGTGCGTCTGTGTGGGAGTGAGAGAGAAGGTGCATTTGCATGGGAGTGAGAGAGAAGGTGCGTCTGTGGGGGAGTGAGAGAGAAGGTGCGTCTGCGTGGGAGTGTGAGAGAAGGTGCGTCTGTGTGGGAGTGTGAGAGAAGGTGCGTCTGCGTGGGAGTGTGAGAGAAGGTGTGTCTGCGTGGGAGTGAGAGAGAAGGTGCGTCTGCGTGGGAGTGTGAGAGAAGGTGCGTCTGCGTGGGAGTGTGAGAGAAGGTGCGTCTGTGTGGGAGTGAGAGAGAAGGTGCGTCTGTGTGGAAGTGAGAGAGAAGGTGCGTTTGTGTGGGAGTGAGAGAGAAAGTGCGTCTGTCTGGGAGTGAGAGAGAAGGTGCGTCTGTGTGGGAGTGAGAGAGAAGGTGCGTCTGTGTGGGAGTGAGAGAGAAGGTGCGTCTGTGTGGGAGTGAGAGAGAAGGTGCGTCTGTGTGGGAGTGAGAGAGAAGGTGCGTCTGTGTGGGAGTGAAAGAGAAGGTGCGTCTGTGTGGGAGTGAGAGAGAAGGTGCGTCTGTGTGGGAGTGAGAGAGAAGGTGCGTCTGTGTGGGAGTGAGAGAGAAGGTGCGTCTGTGTGGGAGTGAGAGAGAAGGTGCGTCTGTGTGGGAGTGAGAGAGAAGGTGTGTGTGGGAGTGAGACAGAAGGTGTGTGTGGGAGTGAGAGAGAAGGTGTGTGTGGGAGTGAGAGAGAAGGTGTGTGTGGGAGTGAGAGAGAAAGTGTGTGTGGGAGTGTGAGAGAAAGTGTGTGCGGGAGTGAGAGAGAAGGTGCGTTTGTGTGGGAGTGAGAGAGAAGGTGCGTTTGTGTGGGAGTGAGAGAGAAGGTGCGTTTGTGTGGGAGTGAGAGAGAAGTTGCGTGTCGGAGTGAGAAGTGTATGTTGGAACGTGAGAGAAGGTGTGTGTGGGATTGAGAAAGCGGGTGCCTGTGTGGGAATGAGAGAGAAGCTGTGTTTGGGAGTGAGAAAGCGGGTGCGTGTGTGTGTGAGGAATGAGAAAGAGGGTGTGTGGTGTGAGAGTGAATGAGAGGGTGTGTGTGTGTGTGGGAGTGAGATAGTGGGTGTGGGAGTGAGAGAGAAGTTGTGTGTGTGAGTGAGAGAGAAGGTGTGTGAGGGAGTGAGAGAGAAGGTGTGTGTGGGAGTGAGAGAGAAGGTGTGTGTGGGAGTGAGAGAGAAGGTGTGTGTGGGAGTGAGAGAGAAGTTGCGTGTCGGAGTGAGAGGTGTATGTTGGAACGTGAGAGAAGGTGTGTGTGGGATTGAGAAAGCGGGTGCCTGTGTGGGAATGAGAGAGAAGCTGTGTTTGGGAGTGAGAAAGCGGGTGCGTGTGTGTGTGAGGAATGAGAAAGAGGGTGTGTGGTGTGAGAGTGAATGAGAGGGTGTGTGTGTGTGTGGGAGTGAGATAGTGGGTGTGGGAGTAAGAGAGAAGTTGTGTGTGTGAGTGAGAGAGAAGGTGTGTGTGGGAGTGAGAGAGAAGGTGTGTGTGGGAGTGAGAGAGAAGGTGTGTGTGAGAGTGAGAGAGAAGGTGTGTGTGGGAGTGAGAGAAGTTGTGTGTGGGAGTGAGAGAAGTTGTGTGTGGGAGTGAGAGAGGTGTGCGTGGGAGTGAGTGAGAAGGCGTGCGTGGGAGTGAGAGAGAAGGCGTGTGTGGGAATGAGAGAGAAGGCGTGTGTGGGAGTTAGAGAGAAGGCGTGTGTGTGAGTGAGTGAGAAGGCGTGTGTGTGAGTGAGAGAGAAGGTGTGTGTGGGAGTGAGAGGTGATTGTTGGAATGTGAGAGAAGGTGTGTGGGGAATGAGAAAGAGTGTGTGTGGTGTGAGAGTGAAAAAGATGTGTGTGGGGGAGTAAGAGAGAGGGTGTGTGTGTGTGTGCGAGTGAGGGAGAGAGTGTGCTTGTGAAGTGGAGTGAGAGACAGCGTGTGTGTGTGGGTGAGGGAGTGAGAGAGTGCGTGTGGGAGTGAGAAAGAAGGTGTGTGTGGGAGTGAGAAAGAAGGTGTGTGTGGGAGTGAGAAAGAAGGTGTGTGTGGGAGTGAGAGAGAAGGTGTGTGTGGGAGTGAGAGAGAAGGTGTGTGTGGGAGTGAGAGAGAAGGTGTGTGTGGGAGTGAGAGAGAAGGTGTGTGTGGGAGTGAGAGAGAAGGTGTGTGTGTGAGTGAGAAAGAAGGTGTGTGTGGGAGTGAGAAAGAAGGTGTGTGTGGGAGTGAGAGAGAAGCTGTGTGTGGGAGTCAGACAGAAGGTGTGTGTGGGAGTGAGACAGAAGGTGTGTGCGGGAGTGAGAGAGAAGGTGTGTGTGGGAGTGAGAGAGAAGGTGTGTGTGGGAGTGAGAAAGAAGGTGTGTGGGAGTGAGAGAGAAGGTGTGTGAGGGAGTGAGAGAGAAGGTGCGTGTGGGAGTGAGAGAGAAGGTGCGTTTGTGTAGGAGTGAGAGAGAAGGTGCATTTGCATGGGAGTGAGAGAGAAGGTGTGTCTGTGTGGGAGTGAGAGAGAAGGTGCGTCTGTGTGGGAGTGTGAGAGAAGGTGCGTCTGTGTGGGAGTGTGAGAGAAGGTGCGTCTGTGTGGGAGTGAGACAGACGGTGCGTCTGTGTGGGAGTGAGAGAGAAGGTGCGTCTGTGTGGGAGTGTGAGAGAAGGTGCGTCTGTGTGGGAGTGAGAGAGAAAGTGCGTCTGTCTGGGAGTGAGAGAGAAGGTGCGTCTGTGTGGGAGTGAGAGAGAAGGTGCGTCTGTGTGGGAGTGAGAGAGAATGTGCGTCTGTGTGGGAGTGAGATAGAAGGTGTGTGTGGGAGTGAGAGAGAAGGTGTGTGTGGGAGTGAGAAAGAAGGTGTGTGGGAGTGAGAGAGAAGGTGTGTGGGAGTGAGAGAGAAGGTGCGTGTGGGAGTGAGAGAGAAGGTGTGTCTGTGTGGGAGTGTGAGAGAAGGTGCGTCTGTGTGGGAGTGTGAGAGAAGGTGCGTCTGTGTGGGAGTGAGACAGACGGTGCGTCTGTGTGGGAGTGAGAGAGAAGGTGCGTCTGTGTGGGAGTGTGAGAGAAGGTGCGTCTGTGTGGGAGTGAGAGAGAAAGTGCGTCTGTCTGGGAGTGAGAGAGAAGGTGCGTCTGTGTGGGAGTGAGAGAGAAGGTGCGTCTCTGTGGGAGTGAGAGAGAAGGTGCGTCTGTGTGGGAGTGAGAGAGAAGGTGCGTCTGTGTGGGAGTGAGATAGAAGTTGCGTCTGTCTGGGAGTGAGAGAGAAGGTGTGTCTGTGTGGTAGTGAGAGAGAAGGTGTGTGTGGGAGTGAGAAAGAAGGTGTGTGGGAGTGAGAGAGAAGGTGCGTGTGGGAGTGAGAGAGAAGGTGCGTTTGTGTAGGAGTGAGAGAGAAGGTGCATTTGCATGGGAGTGAGAGAGAAGGTGCATCTGCGTGGGAGTGAGAGAGAAGGTGCGTCTGCGTGGGAGTGAGAGAGAAGGTGCGTCTGCGTGGGAGTGTGAGAGAAGGTGCGTCTGTGTGGGAGTGTGAGAGAAGGTGCGTCTGCGTGGGAGTGAGAGAGAAGGTGCGTCTGCGTGGGAGTGTGAGAGAAGGTGCGTCTGCGTGGGAGTGTGAGAGAAGGTGCGTCTGCGTGGGAGTGTGAGAGAAGGTGCGTCTGTGTGGGAGTGAGAGAGAAGGTGCGTCTGTGTGGGAGTGAGAGAGAAGGTGCGTCTGCGTGGGAGTGAGACAGACGGTGCGTCTGTGTGGGAGTGAGAGAGAAGGTGCGTCTGTGTGGGAGTGAGAGAGAAGGTGCGTCTGTGTGGGAGTGAGACAGACGGTGCGTCTGTGTGGGAGTGAGAGAGAAGGTGCGTCTGTGTGGGAGTGAGAGAGAAGGTGCGTCTGTGTGGGAGTGAGAGAGAAGGTGCGTCTGTGTGGGAGTGAGAGAGAAGGTGCGTCTGTGTGGGAGTGAGAGAGAAGGTGCGTCTGTGTGGGAGTGAGAGAGAAGGTGTGTGTGGGAGTGAGACAGAAGGTGTGTGTGGGAGTGAGAGAGAAGGTGTGTGTGGGAGTGAGAGAGAAGGTGTGTGTGGGAGTGAGAGAGAAAGTGTGTGTGGGAGTGTGAGAGAAAGTGTGTGTGGGAGTGAGAGAGAAGGTGCGTTTGTGTGGGAGTGAGAGAGAAGGTGCGTTTGTGTGGGAGTGAGAGAGAAGGTGCGTTTGTGTGGGAGTGAGAGAGAAGTTGCGTGTCGGAGTGAGAGGTGTATGTTGGAACGTGAGAGAAGGTGTGTGTGGGATTGAGAAAGCGGGTGCCTGTGTGGGAATGAGAGAGAAGCTGTGTTTGGGAGTGAGAAAGCGGGTGCGTGTGTGTGTGAGGAATGAGAAAGAGGGTGTGTGGTGTGAGAGTGAATGAGAGGGTGTGTGTGTGTGTGGGAGTGAGATAGTGGGTGTGGGAGTGAGAGAGAAGTTGTGTGTGTGAGTGAGAGAGAAGGTGTGTGTGTGAGTGAGAGAGAAGGTGTGTGTGGGAGTGAGAGAGAAGGTGTGTGTGAGAGTGAGAGAGAAGGTGTGTGTGGGAGTGAGAGAGAAGGTGTGTGTGGGAGTGAGAGAGAAGGTGTTTCTGGGAGTGAGAGAGAAGGTGTGTGTGGGAGTGAGAGAAGTTGTGTGTGGGAGTGAGAGAAGTTGTGTGTGGGAGTGAGAGAGGTGTGCGTGGGAGTGAGTGAGAAGGCGTGCGTGGGAGTGAGAGAGAAGGCGTGTGTGGGAATGAGAGAGAAGGCGTGTGTGGGAGTTAGAGAGAAGGCGTGTGTGTGAGTGAGAGAGAAGGTGTGTGTGGGAGTGAGAGGTGATTGTTGGAATGTGAGAGAAGGTGTGTGTGGAATGAGAAAGCGGGTGCGTGTGTGGGGAATGAGAAAGAGTGTGTGTGGTGTGAGAGTGAAAAAGATGTGTGTGGGGGAGTAAGAGAGAGGGTGTGTGTGTGTGTGCGAGTGAGGGAGAGAGTGTGCTTGTGAAGTGGAGTGAGAGACAGCGTGTGTGTGTGGGTGAGGGAGTGAGAGAGTGCGTGTGGGAGTGAGAAAGAAGGTGTGTGTGGGAGTGAGAGAGAAGGTGTGTGTGGGAGTGAGAGAGAATGTGTGTGTGGGAGTGAGAGAGAAGGTGTGTGTGGGAGTGAGAGAGAAGGTGTGTGTGGGAGTGAGAGAGAAGGTGTGTGTGGGAGTGAGAGAGAAGGTGTGTGTGTGAGTGAGAAAGAAGGTGTGTGTGGGAGTGAGAAAGAAGGTGTGTGTGGGAGTGAGAGAGAAGCTGTGTGTGGGAGTGAGAGAGAAGGTGTGTGTGGGAGTGAGACAGAAGGTGTGTGTGGGAGTGAGAGAGAAGGTGTGTGTGGGAGTGAGAGAGAAGGTGTGTGTGGGAGTGAGAAAGAAGGTGTGTGGGAGTGAGAGAGAAGGTGTGTGGGAGTGAGAGAGAAGGTGCGTGTGGGAGTGAGAGAGAAGGTGCGTTTGTGTAGGAGTGAGAGAGAAGGTGCATTTGCAAGGGAGTGAGAGAGAAGGTGCGTCTGCGTGGGAGTGAGAGAGAAGGTGCGTCTGTGTGGGAGTGAGAGAGAAGGTGCGTCTGTGTGGGAGTGAGAGAGAAGGTGAGTCTGTGTGGGAGTGAGAGAGAAGGTGCGTCTGTGTGGGAGTGAGAGAGAAGGTGCGTCTGTGTGGGAGTGAGAGAGAAGGTGCGTCTGTGTGGGAGTGAGAGAGAAGGTGCGTCTGTGTGGGAGTGAGAGAGAAGGTGCGTCTGTGTGGGAGTGAGAGAGAAGGTGCGTCTGTGTGGGAGTGTGAGAGAAGGTGCGTCTGTGTGGGAGTGTGAGAGAAGGTGCGTCTGTGTGGGAGTGAGACAGACGGTGCGTCTGTGTGGGAGTGAGAGAGAAGGTGCGTCTGTGTGGGAGTGAGAGAGAAGGTGCGTCTGTGTGGGAGTGAGAGAGAAAGTGCGTCTGTCTGGGAGTGAGAGAGAAGGTGCGTCTGTGTGGGAGTGAGAGAGAAGGTGCGTCTGTGTGGGAGTGAGATAGAAGTTGCGTCTGTCTGGGAGTGAGAGAGAAGGTGTGTCTGTGTGGTAGTGAGAGAGAAGGTGCGTCTGTGTGGGAGTGAGACAGAAGGTGTGTGTGGGAGTGAGAGAGAAGGTGTGTGTGGGAGTGAGAGAGAAGGTGTGTGTGGGAGTGAGAGAGAAAGTGTGTTTGGGAGTGTGAGAGAAAGTGTGTGTGGGAGTGAGAGAGAAGGTGCGTTTGTGTGGGAGTGAGAGAGAAGGTGCGTTTGTGTGGGAGTGAGAGAGAAGGTGCGTTTGTGTGGGAGTGAGAGAGAAGTTGCGTGTCGGAGTGAGAGGTGTATGTTGGAACGTGAGAGAAGGTGTGTGTGGGATTGCGACAGCGGGTGCCTGTGTGGGAATGAGAGAGAAGCTGTGTTTGGGAGTGAGAAAGCGGGTGCGTGTGTGTGTGAGGAATGAGAAAGAGGGTGTGTGGTGTGAGAGTGAATGAGAGGGTGTGTGTGTGTGTGGGAGTGAGATAGTGGGTGTGGGAGTGAGAGAGAAGTTGTGTGTGGGAGTGAGAGAGAAGGTGTGTGTGGGAGTGAGAGAGAAGGTGTGTGTGGGAGTGAGAGAAGTTGTGTGTGGGAGTGAGAGAGAAGGTGTGTGTGGGAGTGAGAGAGAAGGTGTGTGTGGGAGTGAGAGAAGGTGTGTGTGGGAGTGAGAGTTGATTGTTGGAATGTGAGAGAAGGTGTGTGTGGAATGAGAAAGCGGGTGCGTGTGTGGGGAATGAGAAAGAGTGTATGTGTGTGGGGAATGAGAAAGAGTGTGTGTGGTGTGAGAGTGAAAAAGATGTGTGTGGGGGAGTAAGAGAGAGGGTGTGTGTGTGTGTGCGAGTGAGGGAGAGAATGTGCTTGTGAAGTGGAGTGAGAGACAGCGTGTGTGTGTGGGTGAGGGAGTGAGAGAGTGCGTGTGGGAGTGAGAAAGAAGGTGTGTGTGGGAGTGAGAGAGGTGTGTGTGGGCGTGAGAGAGAAGGTGTGTGTGGGAGTGAGAGAGAAGGTGTGTGTGGGAGTGAGAGAGAAGGTGTGTGTGGGAGTGAGAGAGAAGGTGTGTGTGGGAGTGAGAGAGAAGGTGTGTGTGGGAGTGAGAGAGAAGGTGTGTGTGTGAGTGAGAAAGAAGGTGTGTGTGGGAGTGAGAGAGAAGGTGTGTGTGTGAGTGAGAAAGGTGTGTGTGGGAGTGAGAAAGGAGGTGTGTGTGGGAGTGAGAGAGAAGCTGTGTGTGGGAGTGAGACAGAAGGTGTGTGTGGGAGTGAGACAGAAGGTGTGTGTGGGAGTGAGAGAGAAGGTGTGTGTGGGAGTGAGAGAGAAGGTGTGTGTGGGAGTGAGAGAGAAGGTGTGTGTGGGAGTGAGAGAGAAGGTGTGTGTGGGAGTGAGAGAGAAGGTGTGTGTGGGAGTGAGAGAGAAGGTGTGTGTGGGAGTGAGAGAGAAGGTGTGTGTGGGAGTGAGAGAGAAGGTGTGTGGGAGTGAGAGAGAAGGGGTGTGGGAGTGAGAGAGAAGGTGCGTGTGGGAGTGAGAGAGAAGGTGCGTTTGTGTAGGAGTGAGAGAGAAGGTGCGTTTGTGTGGGAGTGAGAGAGAAGGTGCGTCTGTGTGGGAGTGAGAGAGAACGTGCGTCTGTGTGGGAGTGAGAGAGACGGTGCGTCTGTGTGGGAGTGAGAGAGAAGGTGCGTCTGTGTGGGAGTGAGAGAGAAGGTGATTCTGTGTGGGAGTGAGAGAGAAGGTGATTCTGTGTGGGAGTGAGAGAGAAGGTGCGTCTGTGTGGGAGTGAGAGAGAAGGTGCGTCTGTGTGGGAGTGAGAGAGAAGGTGCGTCTGTGTGGGAGTGAGAGAGAAGGTGCGTCTGTGTGGGAGTGAGAGAGAAAGTGCGTCTGTCTGGGAGTGAGAGAGAAGGTGCGTCTGTGTGGGAGTGAGAGAGAAGGTGCGTCTGTGTGGGAGTGAGAGAGAAGGTGCGTCTGTGTGGGAGTGAGAGAGAAGGTGCGTCTGTGTGGGAGTGAGAGAGAAGGTGCGTCTGTGTGGGAGTGAGAGAGAAGGTGCGTCTGTGTGGGAGTGAGAGAGAAGGTGCGTCTGTGTGGCAGTGAGTTAGAAGTTGCGTCTGTCTGGGAGTGAGAGAGAAGGTGCGTCTGTGTGGTAGTGAGAGAGAAGGTGTGTGTGGGAGTGAGAGAGAAGGTGTGTGTGGGAGTGTGAGAGAAAGTGTGTGTGGGAGTGAGATAGAAGGTGCGTTTGTGTGGGAGTGAGAGAGAAGGTGCGTTTGTGTGGGAGTGAGAGAGAAGTTGCGTGTCGGAGTGAGAGGTGTATGTTGGAACGTGAGAGAAGGTGTGTGTGGGATTGAGAAAGCGGGTGCCTGTGTGGGAATGAGAGAGAAGCTGTGTTTGGGAGTGAGAAAGCGGGTGCGTGTGTGTGTGAGGAATGAGAAAGAGGGTTTGTGGTGTGAGAGTGAATGAGAGGGTGTGTGTGTGTGTGGGAGTGAGATAGTGGGTGTGGGAGTGAGAGAGAAGTTGTGTGTGGGAGTGAGAGAGAAGGTGTGTGTGGGAGTGAGAGAGAAGGTGTGTGTGGGAGTGAGAGAGAAGGTGTGTGAGGGAGTGAGAAAGAAGGTGTGTGGGAGTGAGAGAGAAGGTGCGTTTGTGTAGGAGTGAGAGAGAAGGTGCATTTGCATGGGAGTGAGAGAGAATGTGTGTCTGTGTGGGAGTGAGAGAGAAGGTGCGTCTGTGTGGGAGTGTGAGAGAAGGTGCGTCTGTGTGGGAGTGAGAGAGAAGGTGCGTCTATGTGGGAGTGAGACAGACGGTGCGTCTGTGTGGGAGTGAGAGAGAAGGTGCCTCTGTGTGGGAGTGAGAGAGAAGGTGCGTCTGTGTGGGAGTGAGAGAGAAGGTGCGTTTGTGTGGGAGTGAGACAGACGGTGCGTCTGTGTGGGAGTGAGATAGAAGGTGCGTCTGTGTGGGAGTGAGAGAGAAGGTGCGTCTGTGTGGGAGTGAGAGAGAAAGTGCGTCTGTCTGGGAGTGAGAGAGAAGGTGCGTCTGTGTGGGAGTGAGAGAGAAGGTGCGTCTGTGTGGGAGTGAGAGAGAAGGTGCGTCTGTGTGGGAGTGAGAGAGAAGGTGCGTCTGTGTGGGAGTGAGAGAGAAGGTGCGTCTGTGTGGGAGTGAGAGAGAAGGTGCGTCTGTGTGGGAGTGAGAGAGAAGGTGCGTCTGTGTGGGAGTGAGAGAGAAGGTGCGTCTGTGTGGGAGTGAGATAGAAGTTGCGTCTGTCTGGGTGTGAGAGAGAAGGTGCGTCTGTGTGGTAGTGAGAGAGAAGGTGCGTCTGTGTGGGAGTGAGACAGAAGGTGTGTGTGGGAGTGAGAGAGAAGGTGTGTGTGGGAGTGCGAGAGATGGTGTGTGTGGGAGTGTGAGAGAAAGTGTGTGTGGGAGTGAGAGAGAAGGTGCGTTTGTGTGGGAGTGAGAGAGAAGGTGCGTTTGTGTGGGAGTGAGAGAGAAGGTGCATTTTTGTGGGAGTGAGAGAGAAGGTGCGTTTGTGTGGGAGTGAGAGAGAAGGTGCGTTTGTGTGGGAGTGAGAGAGAAGTTGCGTGTCGGAGTGAGAGGTGTATGTTGGAACGTGAGAGAAGGTGTGTGTGGGATTGAGAAAGCGGGTGCCTGTGTGGGAATGAGAGAGAAGCTGTGTTTGGGAGTGAGAAAGCGGGTGCGTGTGTGTGTGAGGAATGAGAAAGAGGGTGTGTGGTGTGAGAGTGAATGAGAGGGTGTGTGTGTGTGTGGGAGTGAGAGGGTGGGTGTGGGAGTGAGAGAGAAGTTGTGTGTGGGAGTGAGAGAGAAGGTGTGTGTGGGAGTGAGAGCGAAGGTGTGTGTGAGAGTGAGAGAGGTGTTTCTGGGAGTGAGAGAGAAGGTGTGTGTGGGAGTGAGAGAAGTTGTGTGTGGGAGTGAGAGAGAAGCTGTTTCTGGGAGTGAGAGAGAAGGTGTGTGTGGGAGTGAGAGAAGTTGTGTGTGGGAGTGAGAGGTGATTGTTGGAATGTGAGAGAAGGTGTGTGTGGAATGAGAAAGCGGGTGCGTGTGTGGGGAATGAGAAAGAGTGTATGTGTGTGGGGAATGAGAAAGAGTGTGTGTGGTGTGAGAGTGAAAAAGATGTGTGTGGGGGAGTAAGAGAGAGGGTGTGTGTGTGTGTGCGAGTGAGGGAGAGAATGTGCTTGTGAAGTGGAGTGAGAGACAGCGTGTGTGTGTGGGTGAGGGAGTGAGAGAGTGTGTGTGGGAGTGAGAAAGAAGGTGTGTGTGGGAGTGAGAGAGAAGGTGTGTGTGGGAGTGAGAGAGAAGGTGTGTGTGGGAGTGAGAGAGAAGGTGTGTATGGGAGTGAGAGAGAAGGTGTGTGTGGGAGTGTGAGAGAAGGTGTGTGTGGGAGTGAGAGAGAAGGTGTGTGTGGGAGTGAGAGAGAAGGTGTGTGTGGGAGTGAGAGAGAAGGTGTGTGTGTGGGAGTGAGAGAGAAGGTGTGTGTGGGAGTGAGAGAGAAGGTGTGTGTGGGAGTGAGAGAGAAGGTGTGTGTGTGAGTGAGAAAGAAGGTGTGTGTGGGAGTGAGAGAGAAGGTGTGTGTGTGAGTGAGAAAGGTGTGTGTGGGAGTGAGAAAGAAGGTGTGTATGGGAGTGAGAGAGAAGGTGTGTGTGGGAGTGAGAGAGAAGGTGTGTGTGGGAGTGAGAAAGAAGGTGTGTGGGAGTGAGAGAGAAGGTGTGTGGGAGTGAGAGAGAAGGTGCGTTTGTGTAGGAGTGAGAGAGAAGGTGTGTGTGGGAGTGAGAGAAGGTGCGTCTGTGTGGGAGTGTGAGAGAAGGTGTGTGTGGGAGTGAGAGAGAAGGTGTGTGTGGGAGTGAGAGAGAAGGTGTGTGTGGGAGTGAGAGAGAAGGTGTGTGTGTGAGTGAGAAAGAAGGTGTGTGTGGGAGTGAGAGAGAAGGTGTGTGTGGGAGTGAGAGAGAAGGTGTGTGTGTGAGTGAGAAAGAAGGTGTGTGTGGGAGTGAGAGAGAAGGTGTGTGTGTGAGTGAGAAAGAAGGTGTGTGTGGGAGTGAGAGAGAAGGTGTGTGTGGGAGTGAGAGAGAAGGTGTGTGTGTGAGTGAGAGAGAAGGTGTGTATGGGAGTGAGAGAGAAGGTGTGTGGGAGTGAGAGAGAAGGTGCGTTTGTGTAGGAGTGAGAGAGAAGGTGTGTGTGGGAGTGAGAGAGAAGGTGCGTCTGTGTGGGAGTGAGAGAAGGTGCGTCTGTGTGGGAGTGTGAGAGAAGGTGTGTGTGGGAGTGAGAGAGAAGGTGTGTGTGGGAGTGAGAGAGAAGGTGTGTGTGGGAGTGAGAGAAGTTGTGTGTGGGAGTGAGAGAAGGTGTGTGTGGGAGTGAGAGAGAAGGTGTGTGTGGGAGTGAGAGAGAAGGTGTGTGTGGGAGTGAGAGAGAAGGTGTGTGTGGGAGTGAGAGAGAAGGTGTGTGTGGGAGTGAGAGAGAAGGTGTGTGTGGGAGTGAGAGAGAAGGTGTGTGTGGGAGTGAGAGAGAAGGTGTGTGTGGGAGTGAGAGAGAAGGTGTGTGTGGGAGTGAGAGAGAAGGTGTTTCTGGGAGTGAGAGAGAAGGTGTGTGTGGGAGTGAGAGAAGTTGTGTGTGGGAGTGAGAGAAGTTGTGTGTGGGAGTGAGAGAAGTTGTGTGTGGGAGTGAGAGAGAAGGTGTGTGTGGGAGTGAGAGAGGTGTGTGTGGGAGTGAGAGAGAAGGTGTGTGTGGGAGTGAGAGGTGTTTGTTGGAATGTGAGAGAAGGTGTGTGTGCGAGTGAGAAAGCGGGTGCGTGTGTGTGGAATGTGAAAGCGGGTGCGTGTGTGGGGAATGAGGAAGATGGTGTGTGGGGGAGTGAGAGAGAGGGCATGTGTGTGTGTGGGAGTGACGGAGAGGGTGTGTTTGTGAAGTGGAGTGAGGGACAGGGTGTGGTTGTGAGAGTGCGTGTGGGAGTGAGACAGAAGGTGTGTATGGGAGTGAGACAGAAGGTGTGTGTGGGAGTGAGACAGAAGGTGTGTGTGGGAGTGAGACAGAAGGTGTGGGTGGGAGTGTGACAGAAGATGTGTGTGGGAATGAGAGAGAAGTTGTTTGTGGGAATGAGAGAGAGGGTGCGTGTGGGAGTGAGAGGGTGCTTGTGGAAGTGAGAGAGAAGGTGCGTTAGTGTGGGAGTGAGAGAGAAAGTGCGTCTGTGTGGTAGTGAGACAGAAGGTGCGTTTGTGTGGGACTGAGTGAGAAGGTGCGTCTGTGTGGGAGTGAGAGAGAAGGTGCGTTTGTGTGGGACTGAGTGAGAAGGTGCGTCTGTGTGGGAGTGAGAGAGAAGGTGCGTCTGTGTGGGAGTGAGAGAGAAGGTGCGTTTGTGTGGGAGTGAGAGAGACGGTGCGTCTGGGAGTGAGAGAGACGGTGCGTCTGTGTGGGAGTGAGAGAGACGGTGCGTCTGTGTGGGAGTGAGAGAGAAGGTGCGTCTGTGTGGGAGTGAGAGAGAAGGTGCGTCTGTGTGGGAGTGAGAGAGACGGTGCGTCTGTGTGGGAGTGAGAGAGAAGGTGCGTCTGTCTGGGAGTGAGAGAGAAGGTGCGTCTGTGTGGGAGTGAGAGAGGTGCGTCTGTGTGGGAGTGAGAGAGAAGGTGCGTCTGTGTGGGAGTGAGAGAGAAGGTGCGTCTGGGAGTGAGAGAGACGGTGCGTCTGTGTGGGAGTGAGAGAGACGGTGCGTCTGTGTGGGAGTGAGAGAGAAGGTGCGTCTGTGTGGGAGTGAGAGAGAAGGTGCGTCTGTGTGGGAGTGAGAGAGAAGGTGCGTCTGTGTGGGAGTGAGAGAGAAGGTGCGTCTGTGTGGGAGTGAGAGAGAAGGTGCGTCTGTCTGGGAGTGAGAGAGAAGGTGCGTCTGTGTGGGAGTGAGAGAGAAGGTGCGTCTGTGTGGGAGTGAGAGAGAAGGTGCGTCTGTGTGGGAGTCAGAGAGAAGGTGCGTCTGTGTGGGAGTGAGAGAGAAGGTGCGTCTGTGTGGGAGTGAGAGAGAAGGTGTGTGTGGGAGTGAGAGAGAGGGTGTGTGTGTGGGTGTGGGAGTGAGAGAGAAGTTGTGTGTGGGAGTGAGAGAGAAGGTGTGTGTGGGAGTGAGAGAGAAGGTGTTTCTGGGAGTGAGAGAGATGTGTGTGGGAGTGAGAGAGAAGGTGCGTGTGGGAGTGAGAGAGGTGTGTGTGAGAGTGAAGGAGAAGATGTGTGTGGGAGTGAGAGAGAAGGTGTGTGTGGGAGTGAGAGAGGTGTGTGTGGGAGTGAGAGAGAAGGTGTGTGTGGGAGTGAGAGAGAAGATGTGTGTGGGAGTGAGAGAGAAGTTGTGTGTGGGAGTGAGAGAGAAGGTGTGTGTGGGAGTGAGAGGTGTTTGTTGGAATGTGAGAGAAGGTGTGTGTGCGAGTGAGAAAGCGGGTGCGTGTGTGTGGAATGAGAAAGCGGGTGCGTGTGTGTGGAATGAGAAAGCGGGTGCGTGTGTGGGGAATGAGGAAGCGGGTGCGTGTGTGTGGAATGAGAAAGCGGGTGCGTGTGTGGGGAATGAGAAAGATGGTGTGTGGTGTGAGAGTGAGAAAGAGGGTGTGTGGGGGAGTGAGAGAGAGGGCATGTGTGTGTGTGGGAGAGGGTGTGTTTGTGAAGTGGAGTGAGGGACAGGTTGTGCGTGTGAGAGTGCGTGTGGGAGTGACAGAGAAGGTGGGTGTGGGAGTGAGAGAGGTGTGTATGGGAGTGAGACAGAAGGTGTGTGTGGGAGTGAGACAGAAGGTGTGTGTGGGAGTGAGACAGAAGGTGTGTGTGGGAGTGAGACAGAAGGTGTGTGTGGGAGTGAGACAGAAGGTGTGTGTGGGAATGAGAGAGAAGTTGTTTGTGGGAATGAGAGAGAGGGTGCCTGTGGGAGTGAGAGGGTGCTTGTGGGAGTGAGAGAGAAGGTGCGTCTGTGTGGTAGTGAGAGAGAAGGTGCGTCTGTGTGGGAGTGAGTGAGAAGGTGCGTTTGTGTGGGAGTGAGAGAGAAGGTGCGTTTGTGTGGGAGTGAGAGAGAAGGTGCGTTTGTGTGGGAGTGAGAGAGAAGGTGCGTTTGTGTGGGAGTGAGAGAGAAGGTGCGTTTGTGTGGGAGTGAGAGAGAAGGTGCGTTTGTGTGAGAGTGAGAGAGAAGGTGCGTTTGTGTGGGAGTGAGTGTTTGTGTGTGTGTGGGGGGATATGTAGTGAGATAGAGAGGGTGTGTTTTGGAGTGGAAGAGCGTCCGCTGCCTCCATGCATGTGTCCCTTTTCTGTCCAAAATCAGCCCAAGCCTTCCTCTTACTATTTCCTGGCTTTAGAAGACTTTCGGATATCCTTTTATGTTAGCTGCCAGACTATCCTTTTACCCACCCTTTGTCTCTCATTTTCTTTCTCACTGTCCACTGAAGTTTCTATTCAGCCTGGTTCTCACTTGTATTATCAACTTGTCTTCTGACATACTCACCCTTTTTCTGTTTCATCTTACTTTCTATCTCTTTCGTCACCAAGGTGCCCTGGCTTTGGTTGCTCTACCTTTCCCCCTTGTGGGAATGTATCTTGACTCTTTCCAAACCATTTCCTCTTTCAGGGCAGCCCATCATGCTGTTAGTTTTGTCTGCCAATCGTACATTCCAAAGTACCTGGGTCAAGTGCACTCTAAACCTGCTGAATGTGGCCCTCCTCCACCCCTCCAATTATGTATTTTTAACTGTAGATTGCTCCTTGTCCAACCTGTGCCTTATTGTAATATGAGCACTGTTCTCTAAATTTTCCCCCTACAGACACTTGATTCATGTGACCCGCTTCATTCCTCAGAATCAGATCCAGCAATGCCTCTTTCCTCCTTGGGTCAGAAACATACTGATCAAGAAAATCCATCTGAACACACATCAGAAACTCTTCTGGTTCACTATAATTATTTTAATATAAACTGGATAGCTAAAGTCCCCCATTATCACGATAGTTCTTACACCTCTGTAATTTTCCAGCAGATTTGCTGCTCTATATCTTTCTCACTAACTGGTGGTCCATATAATACATACAATAGCGTAATGCCATCCCTTTTTTTAACTTTCACCAAAGCCTATGTCTTTGATAGTTCCAGAACATCTCTCTCCAATACTGTAATGTTCTCCTTAAATAATAATGCCATAACTCCTCCTTTCTTTCCTTCCCCATCTTTCCTGAACAGACTGTACCTAGGGAAATTTGGTTCCCCAGTGCTGCCTCTTTGAGCCAGGTCTCCACTATCATCATGCTATCATATTCCCATGTGGCTATCTATGTCTGCAGTCACCAAAGTATATGTACATGCACTGCAAACCTGTATTAGAACTTACTGTATTTCCTCTTAGTCTGATCCTATCTAATTCCTCACTATTTCTTACTGTAGTGCTACCTGTCTTTCCACTCTTCAAGACTCAGGGCACTTATTCTATGGATTTGGGAGGAAAAAGAACACCTCCCCCCATCCCCACAATGTCCCCCATCCCCATTTCAGGAATGGAACAAGTGTATCTATCTTCAAGAATAAATTAGGTTATGGCAACTATTGAGCTATTTCCCCTTATCCGTAGCAGGGAAAATCTTGACATGTGTTCTCCTGGATCACCTACTTCCCTGTGACTGAGGAAATCCTCCCAGGGGCCCAGTGTGACTTTAGTTCTTGCAGAGGAGCTTCTCTAACATAGTCTTTGTTGCCAGACAAACCCAAGAAAAATGTTAAGAACAACACCAGGAACTCTTCGTTGCATTCATTGATCTGACCAAAGCATTTGACTCAGTAAATCATGAGACTCCAGGGATTTGGATGTCCAAGAAACTTCATCACATTCCTGCAATTGTTTCATGATGATATGACTGCAACTGTCTTAAGGAAATTTGAAACAGATGCCTTCAAAATGCAAACTGGGGTCAAACAAGGCGGTCAGCGATGCATCCACCACATCCTCTAGATCTAATAGAAACAGAGGAAATAGGAGCAGGAGTGAGTCCTCCACAAGCCTGCTCCACCATTCAATCAGATCAATCTGATCATTACCATAACAACACTTTCCTGCACTATCCCATGTCTTTACTATCCAGAAATCTATCAATCTCTGTCTTTGACCATGGTCAATAACTCAGCCTCCATAGTTCTTTGGGGTAGAGAATTCCAAAGATTCACCACCCTCTGAGTGAAGAAATTCCATCTCATCTCAGTTCTAAATGACCTTATTCTGACTGTGTACCCTGGTTCTAGACCCCCCCAGCCAGGAGGAAACATCCTTCTTGCATCCGGCCTGTTGAACCCTGTAAGAATTTAATACGTTTCAATGAGATCACCGCTCATTCTTCTAAACTCTAGAGAGTACAGGCTCAGTCTCCTCAATCTCTCCTCATAGGGCAATTCCCCATCCCAGGAATCAGCCTGGTGAACCTTTGTTGCACTCCCTCTATGCCAAATATATCCTTCCTTGGGTAAGGAGACCAAAATTGTACACAATACTCCAGGTGCGGTCTCACCAAGGCTTAGAAATTGCAACAAGACATCTTTACTCCTGTACTCAAATCCTCTTGCAATAAAGACCAGCATTCCATTTGTCTTCCTAATTTCTTCCTCCATCTGCATGTTAGCTTTCAGTGACTTATGAACAAGGACACCCAGATCCTTCTGGACACAAACACTTCCCAATCTCTCGCCATTTAAGAAAGACTTTGCATTTCTGTTTTTCATCCCAAAGTGGATGACTTCACATTCTTCCACATTATATTCCATCTGCCATGTTCTTGCCCACTCACTCAGCCTGTCTAAATCCCCTTGAAACCTTTGTGCATCCTCCTCATAACTCACATTCCCAACTAGTTAGGTGTCATCAGCTTAGCTCTGTTTTTCTCTCCACAGATGCTGCCTGATCTGCTAAGTATTTCCTGTAATTCCTGTTTTAATTTCAGATTTCCAGCATCCACAGTATTTTGCGTTTGTTTTGGACAGTTTGTCTTTCTCTGTTTACGAATCAAGTCTTTTTTTAAGCAAGCTGCTTCAGAACAGAAGAAATCGGCACATGCAACAGTTCGAGATTTATTCCCATGCCTAGGCTGAGGTTGTGCTCAGTGTCTATAAAACTCCCACTAACTGGCCTCTCCTGAACTCTCCGCCCTCCTCCAGGTGCATGCCCAGAACACACTACACACTGGGCTGCACTCTGGTGATAAACTGAATTATACAAAGTGTTCTGGGTAAATACAATTCCATACTGGAGTTTAATCACCAAATGGAAATTTACTTTTGTCAAACAAAATAAAGAGAAAACCTTATCCTGGAGAGCCATTTATAAACACTCATCATCCTCCATAATGCACTCAGAGGGCAAGCAACAACAAAGATGCCTGGTAGGTAACTGAGGCTTGAAACGTTGTCCTGCCCTGTTTGGTATGACAACCCCCTTAATATAACAATCAAGACGAGCAGAATTTACATAAGAGGGACCAAGCGTAATCTTCCTTGGACCTTGGGTTGGATTATATCAAACAGGAAGGGATTGGTATCAGTGGTGACTGTGGAGTTAGTTTATATCATAGATTGGTTACAGCACAGAAGAAAACCATTCAGCAGGTCTTGTCCATGCTGGCTCCCTTACCGAGTGCCACCTCCTGAATTATCCCCATAGCGCTGCAATCTTTCCTTGTCAGATATGTCTTTCCTAAACTGTGGTGCCCAGAACTGAACAAGCTACTCCAGATGTGAACTAACCTGGGTTTTGTATAGCAAAAGTATGACTTTCAATATTCTAGTCCTTTGGATATTAGTCCTCTATCCTTTAGTCTTTTTTTCTACCTCTTCATGACCTTTTCAACCTCTTACATTTGTCTATAATGAAATCAATTTACCATAGTTAAATATCTCAAGCTTCTATTTACGCTGCTTAGAATGCTGCCTATCTTTTTATCATTGGCAATCTTCAATATGTGGGTTCTTATCCCATCATTTAAATCCTTCATAAACATGGTGAATAATTGAAGCCCTAAACACAGGTTCTTGTACACCAATAGCCACATCCTGCCAATTAGAATATCTACCCATTATCCCTACCCCATGTCTTCTGCTGCTCAGCCATTTTCCAAATTAAGTCAATAATTTGCCTTCAATTCCACAAGTTTCAATTTCAGCTAGTTAAAGAGGAAGAGTGTGAAGAATTAGATACAATAAGCATGATGAGAGAAGAGGTACAGGAGAGACAGGCATCCTTGAATGTGGATAAATCACCAGGGCTGGATGGATAGGAAGCCAGGTGAGGAAACAGCGGAAGCTCTGAGGATCATTTTCCAATCCTCACTAGATACAGCAAAGGTACCAGAGGATTGGAGGTCTGCAAAGTTTGTACCATAATTTTAAAAAGGTGCGAGGGACAGACCAAATCATTATAGGCTGGTCAGTCTGACTTTGGTGGTGGGCAAATTATTAGAATCAATTCTGAGACACAGGATAAACTGTCACTTAGAAAAGAGCGGATTAATCAGGGATAGTCAGCATGATTTTATTAGGGAAAGGTTGACTCTTACTAATAGAACTTTTTCAGGAAGCAACAAGGAGGATTGATGAGGGTAATGCAGTGAATGTTGTCTTAATGGATTTTAGTCAGGCATTTGACAAGGTCCCATAAGGCAGACTGGTCAGAAAAGTGAAATCCCATGGGATACAGGGGAATGTGTCGTGTTGGATCCAAAATTGGCTCAGTGACAGAAGACAAAGGGTAATGGTTGATGGATGTTTTTGTGAGTGAAAAGTGCTTTCCAGTGGCGTTCCACAGGGCTCAGTGTTGGGTCCCTTGTTTGTTGTATATATTGCTGATTTGGACTTACATGTAGGAAGCATGATCGGGAAATTTGCAAATGACACAAAAATTGGCCGTGTAGTTGATCGTGAAGCGAGTAGCTGTTGTCTCTATAATTATACCAATGGTTTGGTTGAGTGGGGGGAAAAGTGGCAGATGGAATTCAGTCCAGAGAAGTCTGAGGTAACGCATTTGGGGATGGCAAACAAAGCTAGGGCATACACAATAGATGGGCAGATATTGAGAGAAGTTGAGGAAGTGAGAGAATTTGGAGTGCATGCTGAACGTGGCAGGACAGATGGATTAGGTGGTAAAGAAAGCATATGAAATGATTTCCTTTATTGGACAAGATATTGAATACAAAAGCAGGGATGTAATACTGGAACTATATAAAACATTGGTTAGACCACAGCTGGAATTTTTTGTACTGTTCTGGTCACCACATTACAGGAAGGACATAATTGCTCTGGAGAGAGTACACAGGAGAGTTACAAGAATGTTGCCAGGGCTTGAAAATTGCAGCTATGAAGAAAGATTGGCTATGGTTGTTTTCTCTAGAACAGAGGACACTGAGGGGTGACCTGATTGAGATGTACAGGATTATGAATGGTCTAGATAGAGTAGACGGTAGATAGACTGTTTCCCCCAGCTGAGGAGTCAATTACCAGGAGGCATAGATTTAAGATGATTGGTAGAAGGATTAGAGGGGACATGAGGAAAAACTTTTTCACCCAGGTGGGCATCTGGAATTCGCTGCCTAATTTGGTGGTTGAGACTGAATTGCTCAACTCATTTAAAAGGTACCTGGATATGTAGCTGAAGTGCTGTAACCTGCAAGGCTACAGACCAGGTGCTGGAAGGTGGGATTAAAATGAGCAACAGGTTTTTTCTCTTTTTTTCGGCCGGCGCTGACATGATGAGCTGAATGGCCTCTTTCTGTGCCATAACTTTTCTATGGTTCTAACAGTCTCCTATTCAAATGTCTTCTGGGAGTCAAAATGAATAACATCCCGAGACTTTCCCTGTCTTCTACTTGAGTCACCTCTTCAAAAAATTAGGTTTGTCAGGCATACTTGCCCTTCACAACTTTCCCCCGGTAGAATGGTCAGTAACCAGAGCAGCAGGTTAAAGATATTGAAAGAAACGCCAGAAGGAAAATAAGGAGAAAACAGATTGAATAATAACTTTCAAAAGGAAATTGGAGCAAGGCTTGAAGGGGAGAAATTTGCAGGGCTAATGGAGAAAAAGCAAATGGCTTAATTACGTTGTTTTTTGAAAGAGACAGCACAGGTAGGCTGAATGGCCTACTTCTGTACTTTATGATTGCCATCCCATAAGGGCAATATCATGCTTGTTTCTTGTTCCCACTGGAGTTTAGAAGAGTGAGGGGTGATTTGATTGAAGTATGTAAGATCCTGAATGGTGTTGACAAAGTGGACATGGAAAGCATGTTTCCTCTTGTGGGTGAATCCAGAACTAATGAGCATCTGTTTTAAAATTAAGGGGTTGCCCTTATAGGACAGAGATGAGGAGAATTTTTTTCTCTGAAGGTTGTGCGACTTTAGCATACTCTGCCTGAGAAGGCAGTGAAAGCGGGTCACTGAATATTTTGTAGGCATAGGTAGATAGATTCAGGTTAGGCAAGGGAATCAAAGGTTATCGGGGTAGATGGGAATGTGGAACACGAAACACAAACAAATCAGCCAGGCTCAAGGGGGCAAATGGCATACGTTTGCTCCCATTTTGTATGTTTGTTTTTACTCATTCATGGGATGTGGGCATCGCTGGCTGGGCCAGTATTTATTGCCCATCCCTAATTGCCCTTGAAAAAGTGGTGGTGAACTACCTTCTTGAATCTTGTTCGTATGCTTCCAGAGAAAGGCAGATTATCCATTCCAGTTCATAAGGACAAGATTGTACAAATTCTGGAAACATTGCTAACTATTCACGTCTGGACATTAACCTATTGTACTGACTGGCTATCTTATCTCAAGACTCAATGCTAAGCCTGACAGCAGAGAAACCATCGAACAGTTAAGCGAGCTATTAGAAAGGTATACTTGGATGACTTTAGCATAGATGTGAAAGTGGATCCTTCATATCTGCAGATGATGCTGCTAAATAGCAGCAAGTATGTGAGGAATTTCATGGGGAATCTCAAAGCAGATGGTAAATGGAATCAGAAGAGAATTTGTTGTTGTAGGTGTGCCTCATACATTTAATGGAACTCTACAAGGACAGTCCCACAAAGCAGGACTTGAGAAGCATTGGCAGATGGCATGGTCACAATGTTGACTATAAATCAGAAAGTGGTGGAGGAATGCACCATGATCATGGTCATAGAACACATTATTTGTGACTAAGGTGGTCTGAAAAGATTTTAAAAAAGGATGCAATTCAGAATACAAGGCAGGTTGGATGCAATCGAACTTCAAGGACCTTAGAGGAAAAAAGGGTTGTGGGAGATGGACATTGAGGGCAGAAGAGGTAAAGCAGCTTTTTGAAGAGAGAGAAAATAAGTGTCTGACAGAAGATACCTTCCCTAAGAATGTGTTGAATTTAGGTAGAGTTAAACATGATTAGATCCAGAATAATTTTGTTATTATATACTCATACAATTAACAATTCTATTATTAAGGTTAAGGATAAACAGGTGATGGGCATTGATTAAGTACCCTGAGCACATATAAAGCAAGACTTAAGGGAGGTCATGTGGCGCAGTTCCCCTACCTCTGACCATAAACTCCAGGTTCAAGTCCCTGCTAGGACTTGTTGGCCACAGAAGGAGCTGATAACCAACCACTGGGAATCCTTCCACCTGCTCCCCAAAGGAGGAAAAATGAGTGTGAAGGTATGCTTTAAAACAAAATCTAATATTCAGTGCAGATTATACAAGGAGTACATCATTAGATACTGTGTCAAAATATCATGTCTAGACTTCCCTATGGCCATACGAGTCTGAAAATGTCTGCTCTTGGAAGCTAAGCAGACTCAGGCCTGTTTAGTATTTGGATGGGAGACTGCCTAGGAATACCAGGTGTAGGAAGCTTCTGCTACCAGCAGAGGATGCTCACATCACCACTCTACCACACAATGGATGGGCAATCTTTAAGCTGGGATGCATCGTCAGCTCCCCACCCCCACCCTGGAATGATATTTTGGTTTAGTTAGCTAAGTTTCCTTTGATGTTTTGATTTTTGTTACAGTGCCCCACCAGAGGATGTCATCCCTTCTCATTTATTGATTTGTTCAATTTATTGAGTTTTATTTTATTAAAGGAGTATAAAAAGAATCTTCTGGGAACTTGGTGCTGATTAGAAAGAAGGCAGACATTTGTAATGCTGAATTCTGTAAATAATTCAGTATTAAGTAAAATATTGGCACCTAGTTTCCTACTTCACCATCTAGTTTCAGGATGAATTAACAAGGATGGTTACAGCACAGGAGGCCATTTAGCCCATTGTGTCTGCATCAGCTTTCACCCAGCAACTCACCTAGTCCCATTCTCCTGTCTTTTCCACGTAGTCCTACAGATCTTTTTTCAAATCACTATATAATTCTGTTTTGAATTGAATCTGCCTCCATCATACTTTCATAGTGCTTTCCAGATCCTGACCATTGGCTATATACTAAACTATTTCCTCATGTCACCATTGCTTCTTTTGCTAAACACTTTAATCAGTGACTTCTGGTTCTTCACCTTCCAACAATGGAAAAATATTCTCCCTATCCACTCTCTCTAGAACCCTCATGATTTTGAACACCTCTATCAAATCTTCTCTTAATCTTCTACTCTCCAAGGAGAACAGTCCAGCTTCTCCAATCTATCCACTTCACTGAAATTTCTCATCCTTGGAATCAGTTTCATGAATCTTTTCTGTACTCACTCTAATGCCTTCACAATCTTCCTAAAGTGTGGTGCCCATACTCCAGTTGAGGCTGAACCAATGTTTTATAAAAGTTTATCATAATGTCTTTGCTTTTGTACTCTAAGCCCCTAATAGTCATTTGGTAGTACAGAACTTGAGTATTGCTGAAAAAAAGAAACGTGTCAAAGTTTTTCGTCTTGTACTCATCAGGAAACTTTGCAAGAATATCAGTAAAAGGGGAAAACAACAACTTATATGGTATAAGAGAATTGGTTGGCAAGTGGACTCTGATTGGTACAGTGGCTGCCATGGAGAATGCACCAATTGATGGTGACTGACAGTTAACTGCCAAGCATTGTTTTAAATTCAAACCAGGCAGCTTGACCCTGATTGGTCAAGGCATTGCTCTGAGGAATGAGTCAGTGAATGGCTGTTACTTATTTTGTTTATCTGAAACACGCACAATGTGTGTACATGTTCTTTCTGTCCACAAAGAACAGGGCCCTGTGTATTAATATATGTAGCTTCCAGTACACACAAATGCACCATACTGTGAGCCCAACTGACAAGTCTTAAATTGATCATCAGCGTAATTGTTAGTACACTGAGGATTATTTAGCAAATGTTGCCCAATCGTGGAATCACATCTAATGTTGAAAACTGTGTTTTGAGTTTTGCAAGCAAGGGCTGGTTGGGTTTGATCTGTACCTTGCCCATTGCAAACAGCAGCTGGGACATGCTGTTTGATGTGATCCACCAGCCTTTGGGATGTATGGCCTACATACCTAGACAGAAAGAACATTGCGTGTGTTTCAGTTAAACAAAATAAGTGACAGCCTTTCGCTGCCTTGTCCAATCAGGATCAAGCTGTCTGGTTTGAATTTCAAACAATGTATGGCAGTTAACTGTCAGTCACCATCAACTGATGCTTTCTCCACGGTAGCCCCTGTGCCAGAGTCCACTTGCCAACCAATCAGCACTCTCTTCTCATACAGTATTGGTTGTTGTTTCCCTTTATATTGGTATTCTTGCCAAGTGTACTGATGAGTGCATGATGAAAAGCTTCAACGTCTTTTTTTTCCATGCCTCTATTTATAAATGCCAGGGTCCTTGTAAGTTTTACTAACTGCTTTCTCAACCTGCTCTGCCACCTTCAATAATTTGCGCACATATACTCTCATGTCCCTATGCTCCTGCAGCAGATTTAAAATGTAACCTTTATTTTGCCTCTCTCCATTCTTCCTAGTGAATGAATTACTTCACACTTCTCTCCATTAAATTTCTGTCACTTGTCTCCCCACTGCACCAACCTATGTCCTTTTCAAGTTTAACACTGCCTGCCTAATAGTTCACAATACTGCCTGTTACAAACCCTGTAAAGTCCAGTAATTTTTTTAAAAAGAGGTAAATTTCCCAATGATCAATGATTGCCAAAGATGTCATAGACAAAAGGACAGAGGGGTGTTGACGGTGGTGATATTAGCTAAAGGATGTGCTAATGGAGTCTTTTCCCACCTATTTCTATTATTACTTTAAAATTTATTTCCATCCATTGTTTTACCTCCACCTTTTAGCCAATTTCAATCCCTTCCCCCCACCCCACCCCCACTAGGGCTATCTGTCACTTGCTCATCCTGCTTTCTACCCTTAATGTCACCATTAGCACATCCTGTAGCTAATATCACCCCCCTCAAACAGCTTATATTTCACCTCATTTCTATTTCTCTTTAGTTCTGTTGAAGAGTCATACAGACTCGAAACGTTAACTGTCTTCCTCTCTGCAGATGCTGTCAGACCTGCTGAGTTTTTCCAGCTATTTTTGTTTTTGTTCCATCCTTACTTCCCTCAGTATTCTTGGATGCATCACATCCAGTCCTCATGACTTATCAACTTTAAGTACAGCTAACCTTTCTAATACCTCCTTATCAACTTTTAGCCCATCCAGTGTCCTAACTACTTTCTGTTTCACTACGACTTGGGCAACATCTTGGTAAAGCCAGATGCAAAGTACTTATTTAGTAGCTCAGCTATGCCTCCTGCCTCCGTATGTAAATCCTCTTTTTGGTGCCTAATCAGCCGCACTCTTCCTTTTACCAACCTTTAACTATTAATATGTCTGTAGAAGACTTTTATGTTAGTGATACTCTCTCTTGTTGCTTCTCTTATTTGTTTTTTCACTTCCCCTCTGAACCTTCTATATTCAGCCTGGTTCTCAATTTTCCCATTGTTCCATTACAGTTATACCAAGTTAGTTCGATACAATGACTATAGCACAGTGGTGAGTGATGCAACTTCCTGGATACTTATGTATGCATACGCATGAACATATAGTTCCTAAATCATGTTAGAATATAACAATATAACATAAAATAAGTAACTCCCTCCTCTTCCCCTGCTTCTTTGCTTAAAATCTGCCAGATCTCTTTTTCTAGTTCTGATGAAAGCTTGTCAACTCAAAACATTAATTCTGTTTTCCTCTCACCACAGATGTTGCCAGACTTGCTGAGTATCTCCAGCACTTTCTGTTTTTATTTCAGATTTCTGGCTTCCACTGTGTTTTGCTTTTGGATTTAATTTGATTTGGACTGGTTCAGCGTTTAGAAAGGCAGCCACCAACTTTGGCCAATTAACAAAACAGGCATGGAAAATAAACTGACCAACAAGGCCTGTATCCTCAGCAAACTGCTGTATGGCAGCAAAGCTGGAACAACTTAGATCTATCAAGAACAAAGTCTCAATAACTTCCATCTCCATTGTTTACAACACATCCCTGGCATTGCATAGAAAGTAAGTCACCAATGAAGCCTTTCTTTCTAGGGCAAATGGGTCAGCCTTGCTGGCACTAGTCACTGGTTTGGGCATGTACACAAGATGGAAGATGGCTCCATCCCATGGAGCTATTCGGGGAGATAACCCATGCCAAGAGACCAGTGAGTGCCCAAAGCTCTATATCAAGCATGTCAAAAGAGACAAGAAAGCCCTCAACATAATCATGACAAGCTGACAAATGATGCAAATGGTGACACCAGCTATGCGCAGAAATTTGCCACCACCACATGACGTGCTTTCAGGAACTCCAATGCAGACACCAGTCCTGCAAACAAGAGATCATCCCACACCACTGGTGAGGAGCAACTTGCTTCTGGCACTGGTGGAGACCGTTTCAGAATTGGCCAGGGTGGGAGTTGGTGGTGGTGGGAGGCATGGTTGTTCTGCCCCAGCATTTTTTGCTTCATCTTATCGTCTGTCTCTTTTGTCATTCACGGAGCTCTGGCTTTGTTTGCTCTACCTTCTCCCCTCATGGTAATGTACCTCAAACCATCTCATCTTTAAACTGTTAAATTATTTAAATCTAAATTAAATTAATTTTTGTATGGCTCGTTTGTGCTGCACTCAATCAAATGCTATCTTGATGTCACTCTTTCTTCCAAGTCAATGGGAATCGGGGAAAACCCTCCACTTGCTAGTCAATCTAATGCAAAGGATTAGTTGTGGCTGTTAGAGGCAAGCAACTCAGCCCCAGGACATGACTGAAGGAGTTACTCAGGAGAGTGTCCTAGGCCCAACCATGACCTTCCCTCCATCATTAGGCCAGAAGTGGGGATGATTGTACAGTGTTCAGTTCCAGTTGCAACTCTTCAGGTAATGAAGCAGTCCGTGTCCATATGCAGCAAGACCTGGGCAACATTCAGGTTTGGACTGATAAGTGGCAAGTAACAGACATGCCATAAGACATAGGAGCAGAAATTAGGCCGTTCGGCCCATCAAGTCTGCTCCACCATTCAATCATGGCTGATAAGTTTCTCAACCCCATTTTCCTGCCTTCTCCCTGTAACCTTTGATCCCCTTACCAATCAAGAACCTATCTATCTCGGTCTTAAATACACTCAATGACCTGGCCTCCACAGCCTTCTGTGGCAATGAATTCCATAGATTCACCGCTCTCTGGCTAAAGAATTTTCTTCTCATCTCTGTTCTAAAAGGTCTTCCCTTTACTCTGAGGCTGTGCCCTAGTCTCTCCTACTAATGGAAACATCTTCCCCATGTCCACTTTATCCAAGCATTTCAGTATTCTGTAAGTTTCAATCAGATCCCCCCTCATCTTCCTAAACTCCATTGAGTATAGACCCAGAGTCCTCAAACATTCCTCATATGTTAAGCCTTTCATTCCTAGGGTCATTCTTGTGAACCTCCTCTGGACCTTCTCCAGGGCCAGGACATCCTTCCTGAGATACGGGGCCCAAAATTGCTCACAATATTCTAAATGTGGTCTGACCAGAGCCTTATAAAGCCTCAGCACCACATCCCTGCTTTTATATTCTAGTCCTCTTGAAATAAATGCCAACATTGCATTTGCCTTCCTAACTACCGACTCAACCTGCAAGTTAACCTTAAGAGAATCCTGGACTAGGACTCCCAAGTCCCTTTGCACTCCAGACCTGAATTCTCTCCCCATTTAGAAAATAGTCTATGCCTCTATTTTTCCTACCAAAGTGCATGACCTCACACTTCCCCATGTTGTATTCCATCTGCCACTTCTTTGCCCATTCTCCTAACCTGTCCAAATCCTTCTGCAGCCTCCCCACCTCCTCAATAGTACCTGTCCCTCCATCTATCTTTGTATCATCTACAAACTTAGCCAGGATGCCCTCAGTTCCATCATCTCGATCATTAATGTATAAAGTGAAAAGTTGTGGTCCCAACACTGACTCCTGCGGAACTCCACTAGTCACCGGCCACCATCGTGAGATGAACCCCCTTATCCCCACGCTCTGCCTCCTGCCAGACAGCCAATCTTCTATCCATGCTAGTACCTTGCCTCTAATGCCATGGGCTCTTATCTTACTGAGCAGCCTCCCGTGTGGTACCTTGTCAAAGGCCTTCTGGAAGTCCAAGTAGATAACATCCATTGGCTTTCCTTTGTCTAACCTACTCGTTACCTCCTCAAAGAATTCTAACAGATCTGTCAGGCATGTCTTCCCTTGATGAAACCATGCTGACTTTGCCCTATTTTACCATGCACTTCCAAGTATTCTGAAATCTCATCCTTAATAATGCACTCTAAAATCTCAACAATGACCGAGGTCAGGCTAATCGGCCTGTAATTTCCCGTCTTTTGCCTCAATCCCTTCTTAAACAGGAGGATTACATTAGTGATTTTCCAGTCCTCTGGGACCCTCCCTGACTTGAGTGATTCCTTAAAGATCACCACTAACGCCTCCACTATCTCTTCAGCTATCTCCTTCAGAACTCTGGGTGTAATCCATCTGGTCCAGGTGATTTATCCACCTTCAGACCTTTCAGTTTTCCTAGCATCTTCTCCTTGGTAATGGCCACCATACTCACCTCTGCCCTCCGACTCTCTTGAACTTTGGGTATGTTACTCGTGTCTTCCACCGTGAAGACTGACGCAAAGTACCTATTCAGTTCCTCCGCCATTTCTTTGTTCCCCACTACTACTTCTCCAGCGTCATTTTCCAGCGGCCCAATGTCCACTTTTGCCTCTCTCTTACCCTTTATATATCTTTAAAAAAACTCTTGCAATCTTCTTTTATATTACTGGCTAGTTTACCCTCATATTTAATCTTCACCCTCCTTATTTCTTTTTTAGTTGTCCTCTGTTGGTCTTTGTAGGCTTCCCAGTCCCCTGGTTTCCCACTGCTCTTTGCCGTATTGTATGCTTTCTCTTTAGCTTTTATGCTGTCCCTGACTTCCCTTGTCAGCCATGGTTGCCTCGTCCTCCCTTTGGTATGCTTCTTCTTCCTAGGGATGAATTTTTGCTGTGTCTCCCACATTACTCCCAGAAACTCCTGCCACTGTCTTTCCTGCTAGGTTCATCTCCCAGTCAATTCTGGCCAGCTCCTCCCTCATGCCTCTGTAGTTGCCTTTATTCAACTGTAATACTGTTAGACCTGATTCTAGCTTTTTCCTTTCAAATTGCAGGGTAAATTCTATCATATTATGGTCACTTCGTCCTAAGGGTTCCTTCACCTTAAGCTCTCTTATCAAATCTGCCTCATTACACATCACTAAATCTAGAATTGCCTGTTCCCTAGTGGGCTCCACCACAAGCTGCTCCAAAATGCCATCTCGTAGACATTCCACAAATTCCTTTTCTGGGGATCCACTACCAACTTGATTTTCCCAGTCTACCTGCATATTGAAATCCCCCATGATCACTGGAATCTTGCCTTTCTTCCACGCCTTTTCTATCTCCTGGTGTATCTTGTGCCCCACATCCTGACTACTGTTCAGAGGCCTGTACATAACTCCCATTATGATTTTTTTACCTTTGTGGTTCCTCAACTCTACCCACACGGATTCTACATTATCTGACCCTATGTTATTTCTTGCTATCAATTTAATTTCATTTCTTACTAACAAAGCAACCCCACCCCCTCTGCCAACCTGCCTATCTTTTCGATAGGATGTATACCCTTGTATATTTAGCTCCCAGTCCTGATCCCCTTGCAGCCATGTCTCCGTGATGCCCACCACATCACACCTGCCAATTTCAATCTGCGCCACAGGCTCATTTACCTTATTTCGTATCCTGCGTGCATGCAGATTTAACATTTTCAGTCCTGTATTTCCTGTCCCCTTTCTCATTGTCGTCCCTTTATCTGATGTGCTTGAAGTTAGATTCCTAGCCCTTTCCAAACACTCTGTCCTATTTTGTGTTCTGGAGACTTTAATAGCCTCTCCTGGGCTCTCCTTTCTTTTCAGTTTTTTCATAATTTTCCATGAAGTTGAATCCACCCCCCCCACACGCTAACCTGCTGCTTAGTCATACTTCTTGGAGTTTTACCCTTCCCAATGCCAGACGTTGACCATCTCCAAAAAGAGAGAGTCTAACAATCTCCCTTTGATATTCACATTGGCAATGGCTAGTTATTCCACAGTGAGTAACTCACCTTCTGACTCCCCAAAGCCTGTCAAGCATCTACAAAGCACAAGTCAGGAGTATGATGGAATGCTCTCCACTTGTCTGGATGAGTGCAGCTCCAATAACACTCAAGAAGCTCAACACCATCTGGTACAAAGCAGCCTGCTTATTTAGGATCCCCTCCAACACATTAAACATTCACTCCTACCACTACTGATGCAGAGTGGCAGCAGTGTGTACCATCTACAAGACCCACTGCAGCAATTCAGCAAGGCTCCTTTGACAGCACTTCCAAATTCACGGTCTCTTCCACCTAAAAGGACAACAGTGGCAAATGCATGGGAACACCACCAGCTGCAGGTTCCCCTCCAAGCCACACACCATCCTGACTAAATCACTGTTCCTTCACTGTTGCTGGGTCATAATCCTCGAGTTTGCTCCCTTACAGCACTGAATAAACCTTCAGCATTTCAAGAAGGTGGCTCACTACTACTCAAGGGCAACTAGGGATGATCGATAAATGCTTTGTCAGCGATGCTTGTATCCCAAGACCAGCTAAATAAATTTTTAAAATCCAGGAAGCCCCATCACATGACCTCCAACTGCTCCACACACCTCCATCTTTTGGTATCTCACCTTTCCCACCAATGAAAAGCCAACAGCTTCATTATCTGCCTGGGTTATTTTTCACCATCAAACAATCTCTCTCCAACCTCCCATATTTTTCCCCATTGATTTTTCTCTCAGAATGTGTCCAGGAAGGGGAGAATTAGGAATCCTAGCAGCCCACCACCCACACCCCCCCTTCCCCATGTGATGATTTCCCTGCACTTAATCAGCTCCCAGGTACTTGAGTGTTTGACTCTCCTGGACAAGCAAAACCACTCTGAAATAACCCTGAAATTTAACATTAATATTAAATGACAAAGACCCTTGCATCTTTTACATTTTTACTGTCTAACCAAACCTTCCAAACCGTTGTCAATGGTTCATTCTAAGCAAAATTGTCCAGAATTCATTAAATTTTGCCTTCAAGCTTCATGTATTAAATGACAAATGAGCCATTTTACACCATCAGAGTTTGTAGTACACTATGTAGTGGTACAAGATAATTTGCCGAAGTATCTCTACTCAATGGTGCCACCAACTGGAGCACCTACAGAAAATTACCATTTCCCCCGTTAAAACAAGACATTCACCTAGTATGCTTGCTGTTGAAATGTGTTTCTGTCAGGTTAGCTAAAGTTCTCTTCATTTCACTGGTACTTCCTCTTTAGCGTTGGAATTCTCAGTATGATCTCTCTTCCTTCCTCCACTGATGTTCTCTCTCAGCCTCCAATTGCTGCATTTTCTTTGTCTTTTTTCATCTACCATTCAACAAATGGCCTCTATCCCTATCTAAATCTGTCTCAGCTCTCTGCCATTTCCAAAAATACACTGTTCGGTTTACTTTAAATTCTAAAATCAGTCTGAGAATGAGCAACAGAATCTCACCAGCTACCACCTGCCAATTGTTGGACAGGGCCTTTGATTGGATGGAGTCATCTGTAATTGACAGCTGGTTGGGAAAAGACACTATCTTGGAGAATTATAATGGCAGGCCACAGGCAAACTTTATTGACAGCTGTTAAAGTGTTTGAATATCCTTACAAAACATATTGGTTAAACCCAATTGTGTGAGACTAAATATTTAGTGTACTCTTGATGACAGTAGAATCATATGCAGTTGGTTACAAAGGGTCTCTTACAATCTCTCATCTTGTTATGGAGATATGGAGCAGGAAAGGGAACACTCCAACTGTAAGGGAATGTAAGATCCACTTACAGGTGTGGCTGGTGATGCTAAACTCTAAATGCCATACATATATTCAATGTTAAAATCCAATCCAGCTCTAGGGATTATTCAGATCAGCATAAAGAAATCTCAACTGCCAGAATGAACCTGGTCGAGTCCTGGATGTTATTAGCAGCAGAATCCACCCACTGTAATTAAGTGTGAACTCGCTGGTGTGTCAGCAGGTTCGATGAACGGGTGAATCCTTTTCCACACACGGAACATATAAATGGTCTCTCTCCAGTATGAACACGTCGATGTGTTACCAGGTTGGCTGAGCGGGTGAATCCCTTCCCACACACATGGCATGTGAATGGTTTCTCCCCTGTATGAACATGCTGGTGTGCCAACAGGCTAGAGGAACGAGTGAATCTATTTCCACAGAGGGAGCAGATGAACGGCTTCTCTCCAGTGTGAACACTCTGATGTGACAGCAGGTTTGATGATCGAGCGAATCCCTTCCCACATACACAACAAATGAATGGCCTCTCCCCGGTATGAACTCGCTGGTGCATCAACAAACTGTAGGAGTGAATGAATGTCTTCCCACACACGGAGCACGTAAATGGCCTCTCTCCCGCATGAGTATGATGGTGTGTCAGAAGGTGGGAAGACCGAGTGAATCCCTTCCCACACATGGAACAGGTGAACGGCCGTTCCCCAGTGTGAACAAGCTGGTGTGTCAGCAGGTTGGAAGATTGAGTGAATCCTTTCCCACACACAGAGCAGGTGAAAGGCATCTCCCCTGTGTGAATGCGCTGGTGTCTCAGCAGATGGGATGATCGAGTGAATTCCTTCCCACATGTGGAGCAACTAAATGGCCTCTCTCCAGTGTGAACTCGCTGGTGTGTCTGCAAACTAGACGATCGAGTGAATTCCTCCCCACAGGTAGAGCAGCTGAACGGCCTCTCCCCGGTGTGAACTCGCTGGTGCGCCAGCAGATTTGATGAACGAGAGAAGCCCCTGCCACAGGTGCAGCAGCTGAACGGCCTCTCTCTAGTATGAACTCGCTTATGTGCTAGCAGATTTGATGAACGAGAGAAGCCCTTTCCACACATGGAACAAGTGTACAGCCTCTCCCCAGAGTGAACACTCTGCAGTGCTGACAGGTTGGACTGTTGACTAAACTTCTTCCCACCATGACTGCACATAAATAGCCTCTCCTCTGTACTGATGAGTTGGCAGATCACCAGTAGCCCGTTTTAGAATTATTTCGACAAACACACACGGAACATGTGTAATGGTGTGAATAGTGTATTGATTTTCTTCAAGCGGTCTTAAAGCTCTTCAGTGCTCTTAAAGCACTGGCACACTCTCACCCACTCTGCTTTTCCAATCACACTGATCTTTTCCTACAGACACAACAAATGTTTTTCCTTCTATATTCCAAGGTCGGTGATATTCATGACCTGATGAATCAAACAATTGTCAGTTCTGGATGTGATGTTTGATTTGAGCCTCCCATTCATAAATCCTCCATTTGTAATACTCTGTGAAATAAATTTAGAAGTCTTCACTGTAAGTGCAGGATAAAAGTTCACAACAAGCAGTTCTAATTTCTTGGGAACATTTGTTCATTGTATCAATTGAAGTTAACTGCACACAGATGGAGGGCATTTATTGAATGGTTACTTGAGCACATATAAAGAGACACTTACTGAGAAAGGGGTTGAGTAGAATCAGGAGATTTATAACTGAAATGTTTCACTCCATGAATAAGTCTATTCCAAGTAAAGACTGGCTTTGGATTCTTCCTTCACCAACTAGCTATCAGAAATATAACATGGTAGTAGAGAATGATGGCCTAAAGGTGAAGGTTGTAAACTAAGGGAAGAAAAATACTTTTCAAACAGAAGATTACAAGTCTAGTGGCTCTATAATAGTAGACAGGTTTTCAAACTGCATGGAATAAGGGGTCGCATGCAGGGGAAACTACACTTGGGTGAGATGTACAAAGATGGGAATTTGGCTCATCTGGGAATTCAGTGCAGAGGGGACAGAGGGCTCCTTTCTCTCCCTTATTTCAGCCTCCAGTAGCTGTAGAAGACACAAGCTGCTTCCCAGAAATAGAGGGTAACCTACAGACAGCAGCGAGAGTTTGGGCAGCAGTGGGGGGATGCAGTGAGTCTGTGGGTTCAGAGTATTCTAAAGAAAATCGAAGTATGACGTAACAGGGAATTCATCAGGATTGATTTTTGGTGAGCATTTTCTCTTTCTCTTATCTAAACTAGGAATTTTTAATCAAGGTAAATACACCATTATTACAATAAGGAGGCAAGCACAAGCAGGACTAGTGGTATTAATTTAAATTTAATTAAGAAAATAATTAACTAGTTAATTAAAACACAATAAAGGAAGGCAGGTGATGTGTTGCAGCTGTAGTATGTCGAAGTTGGTGGACACCAGTGTGATCCACAGCAACTGTGTCTGCAGCTTAAGGAGCTTTGGCTCAAAGTTGGAGGCTGAGCTTCAGACACTGCAATGCATCAGGAAGGGGGAAAGTTACCTGGACACTTTGTTCTAGAAGGCAGACTTAAGCTAGGGCTTTCTGATTTGATCTATGGTCAGGGACAGGAGGGTGCGAATGCGAGTGAGGCAGGTATGGGGATCGAGAAGGCCAAAGTGGAGGAGCCTCGGCCCTTGCAATTATCCAACAGGTTTGAGATTCTTGCAGCTTGTATGGATGAGAGCAGAGGCTGCAGGGTGAATGAGCAAACTGACCATGGCACCATGGTGCAGGGAGCCATTCAAGTGCTGGGAGTAACTAAAAACGTAGTGGTAGCAGTCAGGGGATAGACGCAGTTCTCTGTAGCCAAGAGCATGAGTCCAGAAGGCTGCATTGCCTGTCCGCTTCCAGGATACGGGACATACGGGCTGGAGAGGAACTTGTAATGGGAGAGAGAAGTCCAGTTGTCATGGTCCAGCGATTATGAGCAGCTAGGGGCTAAATTTAAAAAGCGGCACCATGGAGGTAATAATCTCTGAATTACTACCTAAGCCACGAGCAAATTGCTTTTACTTTATTCATTCATGGGATGTGGGCGTCGCTGGCTAGGCCAGGATTTGTTGTCCTTGTTCAGAGGGCGTTTAAGAATCAACCACATTGTTGTGGGTCTGGAGTCACATGTAGGCCAGACTAGGTAAGGATAGCAGATTTCCTTTCCTAAAGGACATTAGTGAACCAGATGGGTTTTTACAACAATTGACAATGGTTTCATGGTCATCATCAGACTTTAAATTCCAGATTTTTATTGAATTCAAATTCCACCACCTGCCAGGTCCCCAGATCATTACCCCAGGTCTCTGGATTACCAGTCCAGTGACAATACCACTAAGCTACCACCTACTCTAGATGGGTAAGATTATAGTTAAATGCGTGGTTCAAAGAGTGGTGTGGGTGAAATTGGTTTCGATTCATGGAACACAGGCACCAATATTGGGGAAAGTGGGAGCTGTACCAATGGACTGTCTTTACCTGAACCATTCTGGCAAGTCATACAACTAAGGCAGCTGAGAGGGCTTTAACCTAAATAGGGGGATGGAATCATGTGAGAGGAGATGTGGTAAAATAAAGAGAAAGGGCAAGGCAACAGAGCAGGGTTAGCAACAAGGCTACTGATGACCAGACTGTGGCAGGAAGGGACGAAGCATATAAATTTATGAGCGTGCCAGCAGATAAGGCTAGAGTGTGCAAGAATGATAAAAAGACAGAATTAAAAGTTCTGTATCTGAATGCACACAGCATTCATAACAGAATGGATTAATTAATAGCATAAATAGAAATAAATATATATGACCTGTTAGCCATTTAAGAGATGTGGTCCCAAGGTGACCAAGGCTGGGACCTAAATCTTTCGGAAGGTCAGTAGGAAAAAGTGGTTGGGTAACTTTGTTAATTAAGGATAACATTAGTACAATAGTGAGAGATGACTTTAGTTCAGTTGATCACAATGTATATTCAGTTTGGGCAGAGATAAGAAATAACAATTGTAAGAACTCACTTGTGGGAGTAGTTTATAGGCCCCCCTAACATTGGTTACACTGTAGGCAGAGTATATAGGAAGAAATAATGGGGGATTGTAAGAAAGGTACTGCAATAATCATGGTTGATTTTAATCTTCATATAGATTGAATGAATCAGATTGGCAAAGATAGTCTTGAAGATGAGTTCATGGAGTGTGTTCCGATCAATTTCTTAACAGCAATTACATTCTAGTGTCAACCAGAGAACAAGCTATTTTAGACGTGGTAATTTGCAATGAAACAGGTTTAATTAATGACCACATAGTAACGGAGCCTCTAGGTAATAAGGATCATAACATGATAGAATTTCACATTCAGATAGAGGGGAGAAATGTGGGTCTAAGACTTGTGTCTTAAACTTAAATAAAGGTATGAGGACAGAGTTGGCCAAAGTGAACTGGGAAAATAGGTTAAAAGGTAGGACTGTAGAGCAACAGTGGTAGACATTTAAGGAAATATTTCATTACTCTCAGCAAAGACAAAATTCCATTGAGAAAGAAAGCACCTATGAGAAGGGTGCTCCATCCGTGGCCGACTAAGGAAGTTAAGGTTAGTATCAAATAGAAAGAAAAGGTGTACAATACTACGAAGATTAGTGGTAGGTCGAAAGATTGGACAGATTTTAGAAACCAGCAAAGAATAACCAAACAAAAATGAGGGAGAAAATAGAGTATGAGTGAAAGGTAGCTACAAATCTAAAAGCAGACAGTAAGAGATTTATAAATATTTACAAAGGATAAGTAAAGTGAGCATTGTTCGATTAGAGGGTGAGACTGGGGGAATTAATGATAGGAAATAAGGAAACAGTGGAAGAGTTGAACATGTATTTTGTGTCTGTCTTCACTGTAGAAGACTCAAAAAAAATTCCCAACAATACTTGAAAATTAAGAGGTAAAAGGGAAGGAGGAATTGAAACCAATCACTAGGGAAAAGGTACTGGAAAAAACTATTAGAACTAAAGTTTGACAAGTCCCCCAGACCTAATAGCCTGCATCCTAGGGTCTTAAATGGAATGGCTGCAGAGGTAGTAGATGCATAGGTTATAATCTTCCAAAATTCCCAGATTCTGGAAAGATCCCAGCAGATTGGAAAATCACTAATGTAAGACCTCTATTCAAGAAATGAGGGAAAAGAGAAAGTAGGAAGTTATAGGCCAATTAGCCTAACATCCGTCATAGGGAAAATGCTAGAATGCATTATTAAGGAGGTAATAGCAGGACATTAAAAAAATCACAATACAATCAGGCAGAGTCAACATTGCTTTGTGCAAGGGAAATCATGTTTGCCTAATTTATTAGAGTTCTTTGAAGCACTAACAACCAATGTTGAAAAAGGGGAACCTGTAGATGTGGTGTACTTGGATTTCCAAAGACATCAAAGGTTATCACACAAAATAAGAGCTTATATGTAGGAGGTAACATATTAGCATGGATAGAGGATCGGTTAGCTAACAGAAAGCAGAAAGTAAGGATAAGTGGGCCATTTTCGGATTGCAAGCCATTACTAGTGAAGTGCCACAGGGATCAGTGCTGGGTCTCAACTATTTACAATCTATATCGATGATTTGGATGAAGGGACCAAATGTATGGTAGCTAAATTTGTTGATGACATAAAGATAGTAAGGAAAGTAAGTTCTCAAGAGGACAAAAGAAGCCTACAAAGGAATTTAGATAGGTTAAGTGATTAGCAAAAAATTGATAGATGGAGTATAATATGGGAAAATGTGAATTTGTCCACCTTGGCATGAAGGATAGAAAAGCAGTATACTATTTGAATGGAGAGAGACTGCAGAACTCTATAGGTATCCTGGTACATGAATCACAAAAAGTTGGTATGCAGGTACAGCAGATGATTAGGAAGGTATATGGAATATTGATGCTTATTGCAAGAATAAAAGTAGGGAAGTGTTGCTGCAGCTGTACAGGACCTTTGCTAGGCTGCGTCTGGAGCACTGTGTACAATTTTGGTCCTCTTAAGAGAGGATATAATTGAATTACAAGCAGTTAAGAGAAGGTTCACTCGACTGATTCCTGGGATGAAGGATTGTCTTATGAGGTATGGTTGAGCAGGTTGGACATATACTCATTGAAGTTTAGAAGAATGAGAGGTGATCTTATTGAAACACAGAAAACTCTGAGAGGGCTTGACACGGTGGATGCTGAGAGGATGCTTCCCCATTGTGGTGGGTGTCTAGAACTAGGGCATAATTTGAAAATTAGGGATCTCCCATTTATGACTGAGGACAAAATATTTTTTCTGACGGTTGTTAGTCTGTAAAATTCTCTTCCCCAGAGAGCAGTGGAACCTGGATCATTGAATATTTTCAAGGCTGAGTTAGTTAGATTTTTTTTATTGACAAGAGAATCAAGGGTTATGGGGACAGACAGGAAAATGGAGTTGAGGTCACAGTCAGATCAGATCTTATTGAAAGGCGGAGCAGGACCAAAGGGCCAAATAGCTGACTCCTGCTCCTAATTCTTGTATTGTGTTCCAGTGGCCATTGTGGAAAATGGCAAAACGCAAGTGTAAATTGTCAGGGTCTAATTACTCTTCAATGTGTTCAGAGTCTGTATCAAGTTACCAGCAGAGGAATGAAGTGAATATGTGGACATGAGTTATGACCCAACCAAGGAGAAAACAAGTTATTGCCATGGCGTTGTCACTTCCTTACAAACACAAGATCAGAAGCAAGGTATTTTATGAGCTGGATACCTGTTAGTGGGGTACTGAGGAAGGTTTGGAACTTCTATTAGGGTTCAAGGATGAAATTTAGAAGAAAGGTGACTGAATGCCTATGAGGCATGGTCAGACTTTGAAAGAAAGACAGTCATTTCATGGTGGAGCTCATGAACTTTAACAGACTGTATAAATTAAATTTCTTCAATCTTTTAGAATTCCCTGGTTCAGTGTTCGGATTTAAATTGCTAGACTGCGCTAGGGTCTCACAGAGGACAGGCTCCTGCTTCTAACTGGATTGGTTCTCAGGCAAAGACTCCCTGTTAGATCAGAGTCTGCTGCCTTTAAAAAAGTTCCTGGGGATGCGGTCATTTCCAGGAGCCTTGGTGGCACATCCCACAGTGTCCCAAAGGATGGAGGACTCAAAGATTACCACATTTCGAGATTGCCTAGGTACTGGATGCAGGTATCAACACAACAGAAGAGTTACTGATAGGAAGAATGAGGATAAATGAGTAGATAAGGATATCACAGCAGAAGACAGAATTGGAATAGCAATAATAGACAAATGAGCCCCGGCAATCCTCAGGGAACAGTGAAACAGTGCTTCAGGTTTGACTCAAAATATCATTATGAGATGAACTGCTCAAAATGGAAAAACATGACACATGACACAGATAATAATGGTCAATTAGAAGGAATTGTACTAGTCACAAGGAGCTTTAAGCTGATGATGGATGTGTTAGTCTACTGTGCAATGTTAGATAGTGATTGTACTTCAACCTTATGCAGAACAGACTAGTTAAAATGTTACTTAGATTCACTTAGTAGTGAGGATTGTTGCAAGGTTAAGAAGTATGAAAGTTGCACTTGTTTTAGCTTTGGTGATGACAACACGTCGAGGTCACTGAAAAGGATGGTGATTCCATACAAAATAGCTAGAGTAAGCCAATTGATCAGTTCTGGTGTGGTCTGTAGTCAGGTACATTATTTATAATTAATTGTTTAATTTCATTTAATAATTAATTATAATTATTTAAAAAATAATTAATAGGCAAATTATTGGAGAAGATTCTTCGTGACAGAATTTACTACCATTTGCAGGCAAATGGGCGTATTAGTGAGAGGCAGCATGGTTTTGTGAAGGAGAGGTCGTGTCTCATTAACTTGATCGAGTTTTTCGAGGACGTGACAAAGATGATCGACGATGGAAGGCCAGTGGATGTAATCTACATGGATTTCAGTAAGGCCTTTGACAAGGTCCCTCATGGCAGACTGGTACAGAAGATAAAGTCGCACGGGATCAGTTGTGAGCTGGCAAGATGGATACAGAATTGGCTTGATCATAGAAGACAGAGGGTAGCAGTGGAAGGGGGCTTTTCTGAATGGAGAGCTGTGGCTAGTGGTGTTCTGCAGGGATCAGTGCTGGACCTTTGCTGTTTGTAGTATACGTAAATGATTTGAAGGAAAATGTAACTGGGCTAATTAGTAAGTTTGCAGATGACACTAAGGTTGCAGGAGTTGCAGATAGTGAAGAGGATTGTCAAAGGATACAACGGGATACAGATCGGTTGGAGACTTGGGTGGAGAAATGGCAGATGGAGTTTAATCCGGACAAATGCGAGGTAATGCATTTTGGAAGGTCTAATACAGGTAGGAATTATACAGTAAATGGCAGAACTCTTAAGTGCATCGACGGGCAGAGGGATCTGGGTATACAGGTCCACACGTCACTGAAAGTGGCAACGTAGGTGGATAGTGTAGTCAGGAAGGCATATGGCATGCTTGCCTTCATCGGCAGGGGGATTGAGTATAAAAGCTGGGAAATCATGCTGCAGCTGTATAGAACCTTGATTAAGCCACACTTGGAATATTGCGTGCAATTCTGGTCGCCACGTTACCAGAAGGATATGGAGGCATTGGAGAGGGTGCAGAGGAGGCTTACCAGGATGCTGCCTGGTCTGGAGATTATTATGTATGTGGAGAGGTTGGAGAAACTTGGATTGTTCTCATCAGAGTGACCTTTAAATAATAATTAATTTAATAATAATAATAATAATAATAATAAATAAATAAAAAATAGAAGTTTACAAAATTATGAGTGGCATGGACAGAGTAGATAGTTGGAAATTTTTTTCCCAGGGTGGAAGAGTCAATTACTAGGAGATATAGATTTAAGATGAGAGGAGAAAACTTCAGAGGAGATGTGCAGGGCAAGTTTTTACGCAGAGGGTAGTGAGTGTCTGAAATTCACTGCCAGAGGAGGTGGTGGAAGCAGGTATGATAGTGGTGATTAAGAGGCAACTTGACAAATACATGAATAGAGGGATACGAACCCCAGAAGTGCAAAATGTTTTAGTTTGACAGGCAATATGATCAGCGTAGGCTTGGAGGGCCGAAGGGCCTGTTCCTGTGCTGTACTTTTCTTTGTTCTTTGTACCCTTGCTGTTCAGTAAGCCTGACATGAAAAAGGCACAAATGAAACTGGACATGGAATATGATATAGCAATTGTTTTTGGAAAGTCAGTGAATCTACAGTCAGTTATCAATATTATTGCATCCCTAACTGGAACTGATGTTTCTAATCAGGATGTTACAGAAGTATTAATGGCATCAGGTGACAAGAATCAGAAAGGCAAAAAAAGCAAATTGTGTTACATCCTTCTTGTCAAAGATTTGAAATCTTGCTAAAGGATGCTGGCATGGTTGAGGAAGAGTACACGGGGCTCACAGAAGATAAAAATAAAATACTGCAGAGACTAGAAATCTGCAATAAAAACGGAACACGCTGGAAAAACTCAGCAAGGGTCTGGCATCATCTGTTGGGGGGAGAAAGAGTTAATGTTTTGAGTATGAGTCTTCTTCGGAACTGAAAGAAGGTACAAATGTGATGGGTTTTATGCTGTTGAAAGGGGAGGTTGGGGGGAGGTGAGGTGGTACTAGTAGTTCAATGAAGAGTGCAGGAGGGCATGCCAAGAGCAGCATCGAGCATACCTAAAAATGAGGTGTCAACCCAACACAGGGCTACTTGCGTGCCAAGCAGCATAAGCAGCAAGTGACAGACAGAACTAAGTGATTCCACAACCAACAGTTCAGATCTAAGCTCTGCAATCCTGCCACATTCAGTCATGAATGGTGTTGGATAATTAAACAACTCACTTGACATCACTCCACGTGATGTCAAGAAACGGCTGAAAGCACTCGCTAGTGCATAGGTTATGGGCCATGACAATATTCTGGCAATAGTACTGAAGACTTGTGCTCCAGAACTTGCTTCAGCCCTAACCAAGTTGTTCCAGTACAGCTACTTCACTGACATCTAGCTGGCAATGTGGAAAATTGCCCAGGTATGTCCTGTACACCAAAAGCAGGACAAATCCAACCCAGCTCATTACTGCCCATTAAGTCTACTCTCAAGCATCAGTAAAGTAATGGAAGGGGTCATCGACAGTGCTATCAAGCGACACTTGCTTAGCAATAACCTGCTCACTGATGCCCAGTTTGGGTTTCACCAGCTCCTGACCTCATAACAGCCTTGGTTCAAACATGGACAAAAGAGCTGAATTCCAGAGGGGAGGTGAGACTGACTGCCCTTGACATCAAGGGAGTATTTGACCAGGTGTGGCATCAAGGAGCCCTAGCAAAACTGGAGTCAATGGGAACCAGGAGTAAAGGTCAATCCTCTCAGCTCCAGGACATCACTGCAGGAGTTCCTCAGGGTAGTGTCCTTGGCCCAAACGTCTTCAGCTGCTTCATCAATGACCTTTCAATGATCATAAGGTCAAAAGTGGGGATGTTCGCTACACAACGTTCAGCACCATTCACAACTCCTCAGATACTGAAGTAGTCCATGTCCAAATGCAGCAAGACCTTTTTTATTTGTTCATGGGATGTGGGTGTCACTGGCTAGGCCAGCATTTATTGCCCACCCCTAATTGCCCCCATTCAGAAGGCATTTAAGAGTCAACCACATTGCTGTGAGTCTGGAGTCACCTGTAGGCCAGACCAGGTAAGGACAGCAGATTTCCTTCCCTAAAGGACATCAGTGAACCAGATAGGTTTTCTTTACGACTATCAGCAATGGTTTCATGGTCATCATCAGACTTTTAATTCCAGATTTTTAATGACTTTCACCATCTGCCATGGTGGAATTTGAATCCAGGTCCCTAGAGCATTACCCTGGGTCTCTGGAACACTAGTCCAGTGACAAGATCACTATGTCAGTGCCTCCCCGGCAATATCCAGGCTTGGACTGGATTCACACCACACAAGGGCCAAGCAATGACCATCTCCAACAAGACAGAATCTAACTATTGTCCCTTGACATTCAATAGCACTACCAATGCTGAATCCCCTACTATCAACATCCTGGGGTTACCATTGACCAGAAACTGAACTGGCTAGCCATATAAATACTGTGGCTACAAGAGCAGGTCAGAGGCTAGAAATCCTGTGGCGGGTAACTCAAGTCTGCACTCCCCAAAGCCTGTCCACCATCTACAAGGCACAAGTCAAGGGTGTGTGATGGAATATTCCCCACTTGCCTGGATGAGTTCAGTTCCAACAACACTCAAGAAGCTGGACATCATCCAGGACAAAGCAGCACCGCATTCATAAACAATCACTCCCTCCACCACCTATGCACAGTGTGTACCATCTACAAGATGCACTGCAGGATTTCACCAAGGCTCCTTAGACAGCATCTTCCAAACCCGCAACCACTGCCATCTAGAAGAACAAAGGCAGCAGATAGATGGGAACACTGAAAGTTCCCCTCCAAGTTACTCACCACCCTGACTTGGAAATATATTGCCATTCCTTCATTGTCGCTGGGTCAAAATCCTGGAACTCCCTCCCTAACAGCACTGTGGGTGTATCTACAACACATTCACTGCAGCGGTTCAAGAAGACAGCTCACCCCCATCTTCTCAAGGACAATTGGGCAATAAATGCTGGCCCAGCCAGTTCATTCACGGAATGTGGGCAAAGAAAAAAGAGCAAAAGGGAAAATCTGGGATAGGTTAGAGAGTGGAAGAGTTTAAATAACAAAGATCTCATGGACAAAAGGCAAAGGGAGTGCGAATGGTTGTAATAAAGAAACAAAGCATTGTTCCAAGTGAGTGTTAATGGCAGGATAATGAACAGCTCTGTGTCAAAGCAAAGACATGAAAGCAAGATATAGACTGAAACTTGGGGAGGAAAAAAGAGTTCAAAAGGCTACAGAATGCTGAATTGGAAGTTGAGCTCCTGTTCCTCAAGCTTGTGTTGAGCTTCGTGGAACATTGCAGTGGGCCAATGACAGAAATGTTGCCATCAGAACAAGGTAGTGAATTAAAATAGCAAGAAACCAGAAGGCCAGGGCTATGCTTGGGACTGAGCAAGGTGTTCCACAAAGTGGTCACCCAGTCTGTGTTTGGTCTCCCCAGTGTAGAGGAGACCACATTAGGAGCAGCAAATACAGTAGACCAAATTAAAAGTAGTACAAGTAACTTGCCGCTTCACCTGGAAGGAATGTTTGGGGCTTTGGACAGTGAGGAGAGAGGAGATAAAAGAGCAGGTGTTACACCTCCTGCAATCACTTGGGAAGCTACCTTGGGAGGGAGTTAAGATTTTGAGGATGATAGAGGAGTGGATCTGGGTATCGCAGAAATAGTGGAGCATGATCCTTAAATGTGAAAGCTGGTGGGTTGGAAAATGAGAACAAGGGAAACCCTATTGCAGTTCTGGGAGGGAGGGGAAGGGGTGAGAGCAGAAGTGTGGGAATTGGGTCAGACATGGTTGATATTCCAAAATTCTCTAATTCAGGGAAGGTCCCATTAGATTGGAAAATAGTGAATTTTAATCCTTTATTCAAAAAGGGAGACTGGAAGCCGAAAATTACAGACCAGTTAGCTTAACGTCTGTCACAGGGAAAATGTTAGGAGCTATTATTAATGATGTTATAGTAGGGCATTTGGAAAAATTCAAGGTAATCAGGCAGAGTCAACATGGTCACATTTAAAAGTAAGAGGTTGTCCAAAGATGAGGTGAAATTTTGTCTCTCAGAGGGTAGTGAGTCTTTGGAACTCTTCCTCAAAAGCGGTGGAAGCAGGGTCTTTGAATATTTTTTAAGAGAGGTGGATAGATTTTTAATAAGCAAATGGTGAGAAGTGGTAAGCAAAAATTATTGGGGGTAAGCAGGAATGTGGGATTGAGGTTACAATCAGATCAACCACAATCTTATTAAATGAGAGAGCAGGCTTAAGGGAACGAGTGGCCTAATGCTGTCCCTAATTTTTGTTTATATATCAACCACAGTCGGGGGAGGGGTTTGAAATCCTCAGTTGAAGAAAAAGGTTTTGGAAGGTAGCATCATCAGAACAGATGTGAAGGAGGTGGAAAAACTGGAAGAATGGAATGGAGTCCTTACAGGAAGCAGGGTGTGAGGAAGTATAGTCAAGGTAGCTGTGGGAATCAGTTGGTTTATAATGAATATTCATTGACAGCCTATCACCAGAAATGTAGACAGAGAGGTCAAGGAAGGGAAGGGATGTGTTGGAGATGGACTAGTAAAGGTGAGAGAAGGGTGGAAATTGGAAGCAAAATTGATGAATTTTTTCAGTTCTCACAGAAGAAAGTATGACTGCTCTAGTCATCAAAAAAAGAAGTTAGTGTAAAGTGTGAAATCTATACAAATATTGGAGGACATCCCCTTGTTGTATTGTAAGCGTTCCATTGGCACGGTCACTGCCATGAATCTGAAGGGTAAGGGCCAACAACAAATATTTTCACCTTACACTTTATCGACACGGCAACCAGATTTAGTCTTTCTACAATAATACATGACAAGGACAAATGGGTGGTAATAGACAAGGTCATGGAGAAATAGATAAGGACCGGATGTGGAGCACCAGTAAGTTCCTGATTGATAATTGAGGTGAATTTGCTAATGATGAGTTTAGAAACATGCATAAAAACATGAGCATTGTGGTCATGAACACCACAGCTGGAACTCCTGTCAAAGGAATCATGCAGCGAAAAATTAAATGCTGTATAAAATATTAGATCAACCAAACTGCAAGCTGAGAATTGCACTGACATGAGGTTCATGCAAAAGATTGTTGGAGGCTATAATCCCTATCAATTGGTCAATAGGAGGAATCCCAATTTACTCAACCCTAGATGGGTTTACAATGAGTTCCACTTGTTTTTTGCACCTTTGAATGCTTTACATGGGAGAAGGGTTTTCATTAAGGCTGAGAAAATTCAGAGATCTCAAGCTTCATACAAAACCATCTGAAGTAGACTTCAACTCAGATTACAAAAGAAAGGCTCTGGTGAGATAATAGCATGTGATGGTTAAGACAGTGATTATCCAACATGTCATCCTTGTCAAAAACAGAATTACCTGGAAAAACTCAGCAGGTCTGGCAGCATCGGCGGAGAAGAAAAGAGTTGACGTTTCGAGTCCTCATGACCCTTCGACAGAACTTGATTTCGAGTCCAAGAAAGAGTTGAAATAATCAAGATTGATCGCAAACTCTCAGAACCTGAGCGGCTGATAGAAGGTGATGAGGCAACCGGTATCTCTCACACTCGTGTGTTTTGTGATGACAGTCCTCAGGAACAGAATACAATAGATCAGGGGTTGGATGGTGGTGGGCTGAGTGACCATGACATACAGGACAGGGTTATCGCATCCAAAGACCAACTGCCTAGGGTTGGAACTGGGGTGACATATATTTCAGAGGGGTCTAGTGAATGGAGGAATGAAATAATTGTGGGATCTGCAGGGGAAAAAAACTACCAGCAAGTTTAAACACTGGTTGAATGTTCCGGATGTTCAAATTCGAATAGTGACTCGTGTTAGAAAATGATGACATACCAGAGAAAGTCACCACGGGCACAAGCGAGAGATAGATCTTAACACTAACAGTGCTGAACGACATGGAAGTGTAAGTAGTAGCTTGAATAGATTACACAATGAATGGAGAACTACAGAACAGTCTCGGGCTAGGACCAGAAGCAGAAGTTTGGATGTCCGCTAACAGAGTAGAAGATTAAAGTAAACAGTGAGGAAAAACAGAAATTAGACTGTCGAGAGGAATTTGGAGTTTATTCTGAAGTACCAGATAGGGGACAGTCAGCCTTGTCACATAGATTTGTATGGAAAATATCTTTGTTGATAGCATTTATAAAGCTAAAATTGCTCGGCATTTTGAAGAGAAATTGGTTAGAACGGAATCTCCCGCAGCGGGTAAAGTAATCCGGAATATCTTTGTGGCTCAGGCCACAATATTGAGGGAAATGTAGATCAAGTGAGAGAAACGCTGTGTTTCTGCAGAATGGGGTTTCAGAGAGAAACGGCTTGAAGAGGAAAGCAATGCAGAAAGGAAACTATGGAAATTAAACAAATGTTTTATGGTCTGAGTGTGATTTTTTTTTGATGAAATGTGTTTTGCTGAAAGAAGCAGAACCATCAGTGAGTTGTTGGTATTTCACAGCCCTTGCTGGCCCTTTAACTGCGGAGCGGCACATCCGCGACCCCTTTAAGACCCGCCCCCTCCCCCACTCTAAACTCGCAAACTAATAAAACTTCTGAAGGAGAAAAAAGCACTCACAAAAATCAGCAGGTTCCCTTCACATCAGAAAGCCCAAACTCATCAACAATAAGCCAACAAATCTCTAACTGCGGCGTTTCTAACGGGAAGAGCCCGGATGCAACAGCGATTGCCCGGCAGCAACAAACCATCCCCAAACCGCTCAAACAAAGGCCCATAGCACAGGCCCCACCCCCAGAGCAGTCCCTGCCCATCGCACAGGCCCATCCCCATCACAGTCCCCGCTCCATCACAGGCCCCTCCTCCAGAGCAGTCCCTGCCCATAGCACAGGCCCATCCCCATCACAGGCCCATTCCCATCACAGTCCCCGCCCCATCACAGGCCCCGCCCCCAGAACAGTCCCTGCCCAGAGCACAGGCCCATCCCCATCACTGTCCTCGCCCCATCATAGGCCCCTCCCCCAGAGCAGTCCCTGCCCATAGCACAGGCCCATCCCCATCACAGGCCCATCCCCATCACAGTCCCCGCCCCATCACAGGCCCCTCCCCCAGAGCGGTCCCTGCCCATAGCACAGGCCCAGCCCCATCACTGTCCTCGCCCCATCATAGGCCCCTCCCCCAGAGCAGTCCCTGCCCATAGCACAGGCCCATCCCCATCACAGTCCTCGCCTCATCATAAGCCCCTCCCCCAGAGCAGTCCCTGCCCATAGCACAGGCCCATCCCCATCACAGGCCCCGCCCCATCACAGGCACCACCCCAGAACAGGCCCTACCCATAGCACAGGTCCATCCTCAACACAGTCCCCGCCCATAGCACAGGCACCTCCCCAGAACAGGCCCTACCCATAGCACAGGTCCATCCTCATCACAGTCCCCGCCCCTAGCACAGGCACCTCCCCAGAACAGGCCCTACCCATAGCACAGGTCCATCCTCAACACAGTCCCCGCCCATAGCACGGGCCCATCCCCCAGAACAAGTCCCACCCACAGCACAGGCCCAACCCCATCACAGGCCCCACCCCCAGAGCCAGGCCCCGCCCATAGCACAGGCCCCTCCCCAGAACAGGACCCACCCATAGCATAGGCCCACCCCATCACAGTCCCTACCAATAGCACAGGCCCATCCCCCCCCCAGAAAAGACCCCTCCCCATCACAGGTCCTGCCCATAGCACAGGTACCCCCCCCATAGAACCAGCCTGCCTCCTCACAGGTGCCACCCCGAAACCAGCCCTGCCCCCCCTTCACAGACCCTTTACTCCGAACCAGCCCCACCCCAGAACCAGCCCCGCCCCCCTTCACAAGCCCTGCCTCATCTCAGGCCCTTTCCCCAGAACCAGCCCCACCCCATCACAGGCCCCACAACAGAACTACCCCCCCCGCCCCCTTAACAGGCCCCACCCCTCCCCACCCCAGCAAAGGCCCCTCTGCCAGTAGTTCAGCTTCATGGATCATGGCTGATGGTGAATTTGTTGGTATGTTGGGACCCCATCAACTCCGTGCCTCCAGCCAGTTCTGTCAGGGACAGTAAGTGTCCGCTTAAGGGCTTCATCCGAAGAAGACAGACATTCTGAAGAGGATTCATATCTGACTCGAAACATTAACTATTTCTTTCTGCACAGATTCTGCCAGACCTGTTGAGTATTGCCAGCACTTTCTGTTTTTATTTCAGGGCCTCATCTTGCTGTGGCAAGGGTTCACCATGTATTAGCACTGCAACCACCCTGTGAGGGATTGTTTGTTGGCACTCGGTTGGAGGGGGTCCCTCATTTGGAGACACTCAGTGCCTGATTGAGGGACCCGGTACTAGAAACGGAGGGCAGCACTGAAAGCCACGAGACACCCAACCTGCAAACCCCACCTGTGACCTGGGATATTGATGAGTGGGTGTCCTACCAACAACAGCCTCCATGGTGGTATTGCTGAGTGCAGAAGAGCTACAAACCTCTGATTGGTCCTAGATGCCTAAAAAAGGTGATGCGGGACTCTTGCTGACTCTCCAGCCAGTGACTGAGATGCCACCACTGTCGCCTTCATTAAATACTGCCCACTCATTCATTGGAGGCATGCTCCCCAGCCACCTCCGGCTAATAACATCGGGGTGGATGGGGTAGCCCACCCACAATCCTGACAGCTGCCCTGCAGCAATTTAACACTGGGAGTAGTGTTAATTGCTTTTAAGTGAGACTTCAGCTGCTTTCTTGGAAGTCCTGTCTTAGAGAGCTGCCAGTCAATCAGATGGCCAGCAACTCTGTAGTCCCAGTAGTGCCAGTGGAGGCACTAGTAACTGCTGGGACTACACCATGCTGACTGGCCCAGGTAACTCTGGAGTCAGAGTTCTTGGATCAAAACCTCAACTTCAGCATCTGCCATAAACTCAGTTTGTTTGGCACCAATTTGATCCTCTTTCCTAGCCACTGTCTCAGGTTGAACCAGGCTGTTCGCTACCTCAGTGCCTTAAGGCTAGCTTATCCCTAGAAGTCCTTAAACAGGTGATGAGCCTTCTTCATGAACTGCTGCAGTTCCACAGTCTTGTTAGTTAAGGAGTTCCAGTATTTTGACCCAGCAACAATGAATAATCAACAATATATTTGTGTGACTTAGAGGAGAAATAGGAGTTACTGGTGTTCTCATTCCCTTGCTGTCCTTATCATTTTAGGTGGTGGATGTTGCTGTTGAGTTCTAACCACATTATCAAGATCTTCCACCTCAGTGAGTAACATTGTCTGACTCTGCGGTGGATTCAGACCATCTTTTGCCAAAAGTCTCATCAATGACTTTCTCACCTCTGGATTCGACAATTCAATTCCAAGTAACATTTGCGCCACACAAGTGTCAGACAATGACCCTTTGACATCCAACGGCATTACCATCACTGAATCCCCACTATCAATATCCTGGGGGTTACCATTGACCAGAAACTGAACTGGACTAGCCATATAAATACTGTGGCTACAAGGGCAGAATTAGGAGAGCAATGTGGAACTAGAAAATTAAATGACCAATGAATATAAAAAGAAATACTAACATATTCTACTGCCACAAATAACAAAAAATGCAATGAATGGTTTACACAGTGAATTATAGTGCAATGGCCAAAATACTGGATAAGTGACTTGCATGTGGCACTGGTAGTAATCCTGAGATCACGACCTTTGAAGTGCTACTTTTCAACTTACTTCCTAACACCCTATATTCTGCTTTTAGGAACTCATTCCTTTTTTTTACCTATGTCGTTTGTACTAATGTGTACCACGTCCACTGACTGTTCACCCTCCCCCTTCAGAATGTCCTGTAGCTGCTCTGAGACATCCTTGACCCTAGCACCAGGCAAGCAACATACCATCCTGGAGTCTCGTTTGCGGCTACAGAAATCCTGCCTGTAGTTAGGCGACCAGAACTACACACAACACTCCAAAGTTGGCCTCACCAATGTCTTATACAACCTCACCATAACATCCCAACTCCTATACTCAATACTTTGATTTATCAAGGCCAGTATGCCAAAAGCTTTCTTTACAACCTTGTCTACCTGTGACGCCACTTTCATGGAACTATGTATCTGACCTCCCAGATCCCTTTGTTCCTCCGCACTCCTCAGTGCCCTACCATTTACTGAGTATATCCTACGTTGGTTTGACCATCCAAAATGAAACACCTCACACTTTTCCGCATTAAATTCCATCTGTCATTTTCTGGCCCATTTTTCCAGTTGGTCCAGATCTCTCTGCAAGCTTTGAAAGCCTTCCTCGCTGTCCACAACGCCTCCAATCTTAGTGTCATCAGCAAACTTGCTGATCCAATTCACCACATTATCATCCAAATCATTGATATAGACAACAAACAACAATGGTCCCAGCACAGATCCCTGAGGCACACCACTAGTCACAGACCTCCAGTCTGAGAAGCAATCATCCACTACCACTCTCTGTCTTCTCCCACACAGCCAATTTTGAATCCAGTTTACAACCTCTCCATGGATACCAAGTGTCTGAACCTTCTGAACTAACCTTTAAAACAGGGTTTATACAGACTCTGCTTGCAGTTAATTAGATAACTGGCTTAAACAGGTTTTCAGAGGCTAGATCTGAATCCAGAGTATAAAAACAGGCCATTTTACAATGCTGACTTTGTCTGCACTGGAGTGCTGCTCTGGGCTGCAGCAGAGTGCTTAAGTTGGAGTTTGGCTACAGAGGGAGGAGGGAACGAGGTGATCCTTTGAGTGCTGTGAGTATGGTTGGGTAAGTATTTATTACTTTTATTGCTTATAATTTTTGAGGTCTTATTTTGTGGTTCATCATTTGTAACAACAAAGAGCAGGGAAGAAGGGCCCTAGAGTAATTGATATTATTTGATATTAAGTACCTTTCAAAAGGTTTAATTTAATTTAAAGGGGTAAGTCATGGCAGGAGAGCTCAAAGCTGTGGTGTGCTCCTCCTGCTCTATGTGAGAAGCCGGGAATATTTCCAGTGCGCGGGGCCAGCATGTGTGCAGCATGTCTCCAGCTGCAGCTCCTGGAAGCCCGGGTTTTGGAGCTGGAGCGGATGCTGGAGACACTGTGGAGCATCCTATGGAGAGTATCGTGGATAGCACATGTGAAGAGGTGGTCAGAGAAGATTTACTAGGATGTTGCCGGGTCTTAAGGAGTTGAGTTACAGGGAAAGATTAAACAGGTTAGGACTTTATTCCTTGGAGCGTAGAAAAATGAGGGGAGATATGATAGAAGTTTACAAAATTATGAGGGGTATAGACAGAGTAAATGCGAGTAGGCTCTTTCTACTTAGATTAGGAGAAATAAACATGAGAGGACATGGCTTTACGGTGAAAGGGGAAAGGTTTGGGGGAACATTAGGGGGAACTTCTTCACTCAGAGAGTGGTGAGAGTGTGGAACGAGCTACCATCTGACATGGTAAATGCGGGCTCACTCTTAAGTTTTAAGAATAAGAGCGGAATAATATTTCGCACAGACCAGAATGGCTGAGTGGCCTGTTTTCTGTGCTGTAGTGTTCTATGGTTCTAAAGCTGGCCTAAAACTCACCTGCTTCCAATCCAAACAGCAAATGTCAGTTAATTACGAAATTAAGGAAAGACTAGACTTTAGATATAACTTAACCCTTAAATTCCCTCAGTCATCAAACTCCAACTTAAGCATTCTACTGCAGCCCAGAGCAGCACTCCAGTGCAAACTCCAAATAAACTCCAACATGGGGCAATACCTGTAGTAAACTTTCCATGGTTCTTTGGAATATGGCGCAAGCAGAAGATATGCCAAATGATAAATGGCTGTATTGGTACAATCCCTTATGTATATTTATGGTGACAAATCTCCGCGATGCCTTCTCTCATTCCAATTGTTGGCATGACTCAGATCAAATTTTGTGTAGGCAGTTCCACCTGCCAGTTTAGCATATAAATCTTTTATTTTAAATATGGGGTGTCTATCTAATGTTGCCACTTTATTAACTGTTAATTTGTAGCCCCCACATATTCTAGTGCTTTGGTCAGGTTTGAGAACAATTGTACATTGGAGCTCCCCACTCTGTAAAATCATACTGATTACATCACTCCCAGTTTTTCTAATCTTTACGGTTCGGCATCTAACTTATGCCGCATTGCATAAGGTACTGGTCTTGCCTTCATGAATCTTGTTGTTACCTCTGGATCTACATGAAGTTTTGCTTGTAGCCCTTCAATTTTTCCAAATTCTTCCTTGAAAACTGAGGCATATTTTTGTAGTAGCTGTGACAAGCCATTTGTTCTCAGTTGGAAGATTTAGCCCATTCTAATTTAATTTCTTTCAGCCAGTTTCATCCGAGGGGACTAGGTCCCTCACCTGCTACTACCATCAAGAATAATCTTACTGTTTGACCTTCGTAGTTTACTGTGACTTTACACATGCCCTTGACTTGTATGTCTTCTCCTGTGTAAGTTTTTAATTTTTCCTCAATTTCTAACAAATTTAGCTTACATTCCCCATGATTCAGGTATTTGAATGTATGCTCACCAATCACTGTAGTGGCTACTCCGGTATCCACCTCCATTCCGATAGCTTCTCATTCACTCTCATGGTTACATAGATAGGCTCTATTCTTCCTACCTTTAAATTATACAGTGAATAGATATCGGCATCTATTACTTCAGGCTTTTCAATGCTGTTCATCTCATTGGGTTTTTGCCTTTGTTTGACAGTCTGTCTGATTCTATCTTTACAATGTCTCATGAGGTGTCCATTTCAATGGCAGGAAACATTCAATCTTTTTAAACTGTGTTTCATTACAGGGCTGTCTGCTTCCACTTCTATTACTATTATGCCATGTTTTTGCTGCTAAATTTTCCTTTTTAATTTGTCTGCTAGTGCTGGCTGCTTCCCGCTTCGGAACAAAGCTCAGGACTTTCGCACTCTTTTTGGTTGAAGCTCCCCACCCAACATGCAGGACAGCGCCATTTTGCGCTCCTCGAATGGCTTCTGAGTCTCGCACTGCACCTTCCATTGCAAGAGCATTTTCCAATGCCTTCTGAAAACCTAGATTTGTTTCAGCCAACAATCTCTTCTGAATCGCATTTTTGTTTATACCGCACACCAAACGATCTCTAAGCATATCATTAATAGAAGAACCGATCTCGCAATATTCAGCTAATTGCTCCAGACTTGCCACAATAACAAGCGACATTCTCCCCTGCAGCTCCATTTCTTGAACTAAATCTAAACTGTTGCATCGTCACCATCAGCTTGGGCTGGTAATGATTCTTTACAAGGTTCACTAAATCATCAAAACTTCTCAAGTCTGGGGCACTGGGCACCAGTCCGTATGTCTTACTCCCACATGTGACAGAAGTATCGTGCACCTCTTCTCCTCTCCCGCAATGCTGTTCTGTCGTTCGCCTGGAAGAAGGCGAGGCTTTCAACAAAGTGAGACCAGTCAGCTGAGGTTGGATCGAAAGGATCCTTCAATTTGCGGCATGCTCTGAGGGGGTCACTTGGAGCTCTGGAGGAAATTTTCTTTTACTTACGACTACTGTGCGAGGTAAGGCTCGATTGCAGTTCTTCTGGATTCCTTAACTTTTTTCTCACTTTTTATCTTGTTTTTCTGTGGTTTTTTTGTGCTTTTGCCAGTTTGTTAGACCCAGTGCCCTTGGTTTTTTGGGGCTAAAGGATCGGGGTTGCACGCTTGTTTCAGGGTGACCAAGTTGGTACAGAGACAAAGAACATCAGGAGATCATTGTTAGAATAAACACATGTTGCTTATTTACAAACTAAACTCAGCAACTACACTTGTGTGTTTACTTAAAACTCTGTCTACACTCATCAGCGACTCACTCAAGACACTCTCACATAGAGGTGGCCCACGCAACTCTGCTATTCAATATTAATATCATGTGACCTTACATTACAATACTTGTCTTAAAGGTATATTAGATATCAGATTACGACAGTTTTCTTGTTAACACATCCTTCATCCTTCATAAAATTACTTCTGGCTATCACTATTCCTCTTCTGACTTTGGCATCACATCTACCATCAAATCTGTTATCATTTGTCCCAATTGACAAACTTATCTCCTTGTTCCAGTGTGACACTGTCCACTTCAACCTTCACTCCAGTTTTTTCTAATGTATTCCTTCTAACTACAATCATTTTTGTTTTTTTGGCGTTCGTACTCAATCCATATTCTAAGCTTCTAGACTTTACTTGATCTACGCTATTTTCTTCTGATTCAGTAAGGAGCACATAGTCGTTGGTTTATCGCATGTTTGTTATGTTCTTGCCTCCAATTTTTACCCCTGTTTTTGTAATAAGTTGTTCTTGAACTACAAAATCTAAACCCATTTCTCTTTATTATGTTGTTATGCATCATCGTCTAACTGGTCCAATCGTTAGTTTTAACAAAGCAAATCATACAACTATATCACACAAGTTTTCATTCATTCATTCTGCCTGGCCCTTGGCTCATCATCTGCTGGTGCTTCATTCTGAGCTACTTCCTTGATAGTTTTTGTCAGTGGTGATTTACTTTTTCCTTTCACTCTTGGGGCAGGGAGAGGAGGCAGATCCTAAGATATCTTGGCCAGAATGGGAATTGAACCCATGCTAGTCATCTTATCACAGGAGAGTATCACACCAGCAGATCACAAGAAACAAGAGCAGCATATCAGACTGAATGAAAACAGTAATTTGAGTTCAGTCACATCAATCGTTGATGGAATTTTAGTGACTGAGTTCAGTAACAACGGTCAATAACCCACAATCATTAACATAACTCAGTAATAATGTTCGGTGATACTGTTTAGTTTAGTTAAATAACACAACCAGTGACAGAATCCATTAACACTTTCAACTATTTGTAACTCTTTCGAGTACAAACCCGTTTCCATCTGTTCCTATTCAGATGAAGTTATATTGTTTCATAGTTTGCCATTGTGAGATTTGAACTTTTGATACGCTTTCGAGTACAAACCCATTTCCATCTGTTTCAGATGAAGTTACATTGTTTCATAGATTATCAGTGTGAGATTTGAACTCTTGATCTTGGGGTTATAAACCCAGTACCATAACCACTTGGCTATTCGGGTCAAGCGCAAAGTATTGTAACTCTTTCGAGTACGAACACGTTTCCATCTGTTCTTATTCAGATGAAGTTACATTGTTTCATAATTTGCCATTGTGAGATTTGAACACTTGATTCCATCTGTTTTTCAGATGAAGTTACATTGTTTCATAGATTACCAGTGTGAGATTTGAACTCTTAATCTTGGGGTTACAAACCCAGTACCATAACCACTTGGCTATTTAGGCCAAGCAGTAACACTTTCAATATGAACAGTTCAGTAATTGCAACCAATAATATTGATCAGTATTATGCCTTGATATACGAGTTCAGTAATAACCATCAGCTGTATCCCCTTCCCCCATTCTGGCTCACTGATTTCCAGCCTGTACTTACGGCTCCTTGTTGGCAGTGACTCTGGCTGACTGCGGCACACAGTCCCACAATCCCGGTGAGTACTAGCAGTCCAGCAACCACAAAGCAGAGGCTGGCCGGCAGCAGCAGGTCATTGTTCCCTATGAAATGCCGGTAACTCCTGTAGATAAAGAGGAAGAAGAGCCCTCCGAGGCTGGGCACCATGGCACTGCCCTTAAAACAAATGACAAACTGACACATGAGGACAAAGACAATGCTCAGACAGCCCATTACACTCCCAACTTTACCTTCATATCAGTGCGGCTGTCAGGTTGGAAACTGAAGCCCAGCATTGAGCCTCCATCGGCAGCTTAAGTAAAGCAGAGAAAAGGATTGGGATGAGGGTGGGTATGTGAGATTTGGATATTGCTGGGCTCCCCTCTTCCCTAAAACCTCAATCTGCAATGAGATGATGGGAATCACAAAGTTGAGTTTCCAGGTGGCAAGAACCAGCAGTCCAATGACAGGGAGGGAGATAGAGCCCACCAGGGGAAGAGGAGACAGAGAGAGAGGAGACAGAGAGAGTGAGAGAGCCCAGGGAAAGATCATAGGAAACACGAGCAGGAGTAGGCCATTTGGCCTCTTGAGCCTGCTCCGCATTCAACTACGGCATAGCTGATCTCATATCTCAACGCCACTTTCCTACACTATCCTCATATCCTTGATATCTTTAAGATCTAGAAATCTATCAATCTCAGTCTTTAACATACTCAATGACTGGGCCTCCACAGCCCTCTGGGGTAGAGAATTGCAAAGATTCACCGCCCTTAAAGTGAAGAAAATCCTCATCTCAGTCCTAAATGACCTACCTCTTACTCTGAGACTGTGACCCCTGTCGACTCCTGTAAGAATTTTCTATGAAATTGCCACTCATTCTTCTAAACTCTAGAGAGTACAGGCCCAATCTCCTCAATCTCTCCTCACAGGGCAATCCCCCCATCCCAGGAATCAGCCTGACAAACCTTTGTCGCACTCCATCTATGACTAGTATATCCTTCCTTAGATAAGGAGACCAAAACTGTACACAATACTCCAGATGTGATCTTACCAAGGCTCTATACAATTGCAGCAAGACATCTTTACTCTTGTACTCAAATCCTCTTGCAATGAAGACTAACATACCATTTGCCTTCCTAATTGCTTGCTGCATCTGCATGTTAGCTTTCAGTGTCTTATGAACAAGGACATCCAGGTCCCTTTGGACATCAACACTTCCCAACCCCTCACCATTTAGGAAAGACAATGCTTTTCTGTTTTTCCTCCCAAAGTGGATGACTTCACATTCTTCCACATTCTATTCCATCTGCCACATTCTTGCCCACTCACTCAGCCTGTCTAACTCCCCTTGAAACCCCTTTGCATCCTCCTCACAGCTCACAATCCCACCAGGTTTTGTGTCATCAGCAAACCTGAAAATTAGTCATTTGATAGCACAGAACTTGAGTTTTGCTGAAAAAAGACATTTTCTCAAAGCTTTCTGTCTTGCACTCATCAGGACAATCACAAGATTGCATAATGTTCAGCACCAATCGCGACTCCTCAGATACTGAAGCAGTTCATGTCCAAATGCAGCAAGGCCTGAACAATATCCAGACTTGGGCTGACAAGTGGCAAATAACATTTGCATCACACAACTGCCAGGCAATAACCATCTCCAACAAGAAAGAACCCAACCATTGCCCCTTGGTATTACTATCGCTGAATCGCCATCTATCAACATCCTGGGGGTTACCGTTGACCAGAAACTGAACTGGACTACCAATGACCGGCTACAAAAGCAGGTCAGAGGCGAGGAATCCTCTGGCAAGTAACTCACCTCCTGATGCCGCAAAGCCTGTCCACCATCTACAAGGCACAAGTCAAGAGTGTTTTGGAGTATTCTCCACTTGCCTGGACGAGTGCAGCTCCAACAGCACTCAAGAAGCTTGACACTATCCAGGACAAAGCAGTTTGCTTGATTGGCACCCCTTCCACATTCACTCCCTCCACCGCCGACACAAAGTAGCAGCAGTGTGTATCATCTACAAGATGCATTGCAGGAATTCACCAAGGCTCCTAAGACAGCACCTTCCAAGCTGACAATCACTACCGTCTAGAAGGACAAGGGCAGCAGACAAATGGGAACACCACAACCTGGAAGTTCCCCTCCAAGTCACTCACCATTCTGACTTGGAAATACTTCGATGTTGCTGGGTCAAAATCCTGGAACTCCCTAACAGCACTGTGGGATTACACCACAGGGACTGCAGAGGTTCAAGAAGGTAACTCATCACCATCTTCTCAAGTGCAATTAGGGATGGGCAATAAATACTGGCCTAGCCAGTGACACGCACATCCCAGGAAAGAATTAAAAAAAAACAAATGTCAGGGGAAGCAACAACTTTATACTCTATGAGAAGAGAGTGCTGATTCATTGACAAGTGGACTCTGATTGGTAGAGGTGTTGCCATGGAGAATGCACCAGTTAATGGTGACTGACAGTGAACTGCCAAGCATTGTTTGAAATTCAAACCACATAGTTTGACTCTGATTGGTCAAGGCATTGCCCTGAGGAATGAACCAATGAATGGCTATCACTTATTTCGCTGAAACAGGCACAATGTGTGTACATGTTCTTTCTGTCTGCAAAGAACAGGGCCCTGTGTAGTAATATGCGTAGCTTCCAGTGCAAGCAAATGCACCACACTGCAAACCTGACTGATAATATTAAATTGATTGTCAGCGTAATTCTTAGCAATTGAGGATTATTTAGCAAATATTGTCCAATCGCAGAATCACATCTAATGTTGGACACTGTTTTGCAAGCATGGGCTTGCAACCCAACCCAACCAGCCCATGCTTGCAAAACTCAAAACACAGTGTCCAACATTAAATGTGATTCGATGCCTGGACAACATTTGCCAAATAATCCTCACTGTGCTAAGAACTACGCTTTTTAAGGTTGTCAGTCGGGCTAGCAGTGTGGCACATTTGCATATACTGGAGGTTATATATATTAATATACAGGGCTCTGTTCTCTACAGACAAAAAGAATATGTACACACATTGCGCCTGTTTCAGCTCAACAGAATAAGTGATAGCCATTCGCTGTTTCATTCTTCAGAGTCAAGCAACTTGGTTTAAATTTCAAACATTGCTTGGCAGTTAACTGTCAGTTACTATTCACTGGTGCATTCTCCATGGCAACGCCTTTACCAATTACAGTCCACTTGCCAACCAATCAGCACTCTCTTCTCATACAGTTTAAAGCTGTTGCTCCCCTGACATTGGTATTCTTGTGATTGTCCTGATGAGTGCAAGACAAAAAGCTTCGACAAAACGTCATTTTTCAGCAAAACTTGGAAATTTTATATTTGGTCCCTATCTACAAGATGCACTGCTCCTTAAACAGCACCTTCCAAACCCACAACCACTATCATCTAGAAGGACAAGTGCAGCAGATAGATGGGAACACCACCACTTGGAAGTTTCCCTCCAAATTACTCATCTTCCCAACTTAGAAATATATTGCCATTCCCTTCACTGTCCCTGGGTCAAAATCCTGGAACACCCTCCCTAACAGCACTGTGGCTGTACCTACACCACGTGGACTGCAGTGGTTCTAGAAAGCAGCTCACCACCATCTTCTCAAGGACAACTAGGGATGGGTAATAAATGCTGGCCTAGCCAGTGAAGTCCACATCCCTTAAATGAATAAAAAAAAGCCTTCTGAAAATCCAAATTCACTACATCCACTGGTTAACTCCTATCTATTCTGCGAATTACATCCTCAAGAAACTCCAACAGGTTTGTTAAACATGATTTCCCTTTCATAAATCCATGTTAACTGTCCAATCCGACCATTATTTTCTAAGTGAGACCAATGAGACAATGAGACAAATGAGACCAACATGATGGGCATGATATGAATAGAAAATGTAAAGACATTTAAGATATAATGAGGAGAAGTAATTGATAAACCAATCAATCTTAGTGTAAGATGGATTGTATCCATGCACATTACAAGAAGTTAGGGGAAGAGGCACTGTTTTACGTATATATAAATATAAAATCTATAGCACATTGTTAGTGCCAGAGGACTGGCAGAGGGAAAATGTTCTTCCCATAAAAGAGGGATAGAACAAGTTGAGGGAACTATAGACCAGTTAGCATAACATCAGTTGTTGGAAAGACAACATAATCTTTGCTCAAAGATGGAATAGAGAAACATCCCGAAACAAAATATAATCAAGTAGTCAGCACTCAAAGATTCTTATTCTTTAGAGCTGTAACAGAAAAAGTAAACAAGGGTAAAGTAGTAGATTGTAACATATTTGAATTTTCAAAAGACCTTCTGTAAGATTTGAAGAGTTTGAAAAAAAAGTGACAATCACAGGAAGGCCATAATTTGTTTGGTTAGTGAGTATCTGAAAGTAGCTGAAATTTGGGAAATAAAACACTTTTTAAAATAAATACAAGTATAACCTTAAGTAGCTGGAGCTACCTTATAATTAATTAAGAGACACTAGCAGAAGGGAAGTGAGAAATGAGTGAGTCCACTATTTATTTTAATCTTAAATTGTAAAGTTTATTAATTACTGAGGTTTGGATTTCCATTTCTCTTTGAAATACTCTCTTTTTCTCCTTTTTCTATTGCCTCTGGTTTAAGTCTTTTTATTTCCAATCAAATTCAATCTTCTTCATTTGTAACCAAAGTCTCACTACCCCCAGCTGTGACTCACTAGTGTCAGGTATCACTTCCAACTTCAAATGTTGTGCTATCACTTCAACTACATCTGCTTTCTTTGCCCCTACAGTTAACCTGAACTGCAACTTATCTGCCAATTCTGTTAACTCACCCTTAGATACTTTTTGCAACCCAATCAGAGTTATATCTTCTATTTCCTAAAAGGTTTTAGCCATGGATACAGCTATTTTTGCAGTCTCACCACTTTAAAAATCCCTCACACCAACTCCTGAATTCAATGTGCTTCTCGTACTCGTAACCTTAAGATTCACAAACTCCAAACCAGTCAAGGAATTTCAAAAATCTCGGACAAGCCCCCAATTTGCTATGAGGCGGATCAAATCCACAAGGGAAACTTGGTTGCGCAATCACAATGGTTTTGCAATTTGTATTTATTATGAGATGTGTGCACTGAATTCAGAATTAATAAGTCTACCAAGACCTTTAGAGATTTTTTAAAAATTAAATTAAAATATTTATTAACAGAATAAAATATGTCAAGCATTTACATCAGACTACAATTACTACTATAATAACTCCTAAAATTCCTAATTAACCTGACTCCCAGTTACATTCCCTTTAAGGCAACGGTCCACAATAGATTTTAGATTTAAAACAAACTCAGCAAGCTAACAATACCCCAGACAGTGGAATTCCAAATGGCTTTTCTCCAGCTTCAGTTTACTTATACAGCAGACTTATGCACAAATGCTGGATGCTCCATTAAAGCTATTTCACACACGCCTGTTAGATGTTACATGGCCTTTTGACACATAACCTTTCATTTTCCTTTATATTGTTTCTCTTTAATATGTAAATTCTATTGTTCCATAATATGTCTTTGAAACTGTATGCTCCTCATAACATAAAACTTTCATGGTGCCAATATTGCCAGTAATCTTTGGGAAAAATAAACATATTCCTTAGCCTTGCTTATTTGGCTAGTTATAAACAGACTAAGATTGCTTTGAAATCCAAATCTCCCTTCATTTATTTAAAAAAGTGAATTTCTTTCACACCTTACATGCTAAGTCAGCATCCATGTTTACCCATTAGCATGTCAAGCAGCTAGCTTCTTTGGATGATTTAAACTTGCAGTCTGCTTTATTACAAATGTAATTAAATCACACACAGATAGACCCAACTATACTTACCCCCATAAACCTACTTCACAATAAACCAGAAAAATATTATACTTTCATGACAACAGGCAGAATCAGCAGAATTTACAGTGGGAATAGAGAAATGGCAGAGAAGCCAAACGAGTACTGAGGGAGGCATAGGAGATTGCTGGGGCCTTGACAGAAATTTTTGTATCCTCATTGGCTACGGGTGAGGTCCCAGAGGACTGGAGAATGGCCGATGTTGTTCCATTGTTTAAGAAGGGTAGCAGGGATAATCCAGGAAATTACTGAGTTCTGTTGAAGGGTCCTGAGGACTCGAAACATCAACTCTTTTCTTCTCCACCGATGCTGCCAGACCTGCTGAGTTTTTCCAGGTAATTCTGTTTTTGTCCAGGAAATTACAGGCTGGTGAGCCTTATGTCAGTGGTAGGGAAATTATTGGAGAAGATTCTTCGTGACAAGATTTACTACCATTTGGAAGCAAATGGGCATACTAGTGAGAGGCAGCATGGTTTTGTGAAGGGGAGATCGTGTCTCACTAACTTGATCGAGTTTTTCAAGCAAGTGACAAAGATGATCGACGATAGAAGGGCAGTGGATGTTATATACATGGATTTCAGTAAGGCCTTTGACAAGGTCCCTCATGGCAGACTGGTACAGAAGGTAAAGTCGCACGGGATCAGAGATGAACTGGCAGGATGGATACAGAATTGGCTGGGTCATAGAAGACAGAGGGTAGCAGTGGAAGGGTGCTTTTCTGAATGGAGAGCTGTGACTAGTGGAGTTCCGCAGGAATCAGTGCTGGGATCTTTGCTGTTTGTGGTATACGTAAATGATTTGGATGAAAATGTAACTGGGCTAATTAGTAAGTTTGCAGATGACACTAAGGTTGGAGGAGTTACAGATAGTGAAGAGGATTGTCAAAGGATACAACGGGATATAGATCAGTTGGAGACTTGGGTGGAGAAATGGCAGATGGAGTTTAATCCGGACAAATACGAGATAATGCATTTTGGAAGGTCTAATACAGGCGGGAATTACACAGTAAATGGCAGAACCCTTAAATGCATCAACAGGCAGAGGGATCTGGATGTAGAGGTCCACAGGTCACTGAAAGTGGCAACGCAGGTGGATAAGGTAGTCAGGAAGGCATATGGCATGCTTGCCTTCATTGGCAAGGGTATTGAGTATAAAAGCTGGAAAGTTATGCTGCAGCTGTATAGAACCTTGGTTAGGCCACGCTTGGAATATTGCGTGCAATTCTGGTCACCACATTACCAGAAGGATATGGAGGTGTTGGAGAGGGTGCAGAGGAGGTTTACCAGGATGCTGCCTGGTCTGGAGGTTATTAGCTATGAGGAGAGGTTGGAGAAACTCGGATTGTTCTCACTAGAGCGACAGAGATTGAGGTGCGACTTAATAGAAGTTTACAAAATTATGAGTGGCATGGACAGAGTCAGAAGCTTTTTCCCAGGGTAGAAGAGTCAATTACTAGGGGACATAGATTTAAGGTGAGAGGAGAAAACTTTTTTATGCAAGTTTTTTACGCAGAGGGTAGTTAGTATCTGGAATTTGTTGCCAGAGGTGGTGGAAGCAGGTACAGTAGTGGTGTTTAAGAGGCAGCTTGACAAATACATGAATAGAATGGGAATAGAGGGATATGGACCCCGGAAATGCAAAATGTTTTAGTTTGAAGGGCAATATGATCGGCGCAGGCTTGGAGGGGCGAAGGGCCTGTTCCTGTGCTGTACTTTTCTTTGTTCTTTGATGACTTTGTGTGTCTTCACTGAGGAAGATACAAGAAATCCCCCAGAATTAGGAATCCAAGGGATTAGGAAGAATGAGGAATTGAAGGAAATCAGTGTTAGTAAGAGGGTTCTATTGGAGAAATTAATGGAACTGAAGATTGATAAGTCCCCGAGATCTGATATTCTACATCCCAGAAGAAGTAGCTATGGAGATAGTGGATACATTGGTGATCAACTTCCAAAATTCCATTGATTCTGGAACGGTTCCTGCAGATTGGAAGGTAGCAAATGTCACCCCACTATTTAAGAAGGGAGAGAGAAAACAGGGAACTACAGACCTGTTAGCCTGACATTAATAGTAGGGAAAATACTAGAATCTGTTATAAAGGATTTGGTAAATGGATACTTGGATAATCATGATCTAATTGGGCATTGTCAGCATGGATTTACGAATGGGAAATCATATAAACATATGAACAAGGAGCAGGAGTAAGCCATTCAGCCCCTCAAGTCTGCTCCGCCATTCAATAAGATCATGGCTGATCTCATAGTAACCTGAAATCTGGATCCCGCCTACCCCCAATAACCTATCACCCCCTTGCTTACCAAGAATCTATCCACCTCTGCCTTTAAAATATTCAAAGACTCTGCTTCTACCACCTTTTCAGGAAGAGAATTCCAAAGACTCACAAACCTCTGAATGAAAACATTTCACCTCATCTGTTTTAAATGAGTGACCCCTTATTTTTAAACAGTGCCCCCTAGTTCTAGATTCTCCCACAAGAGGAAGCATCCTCTCCACAACCACCCTGTCAAGTCCTTTCAGGATCTTTCATGTTCCAATCAAGTCGCCTCTTGCTCTTCTAAACTCCAGCGGATATAAGCCTAGTCTGCCCAACCTTTCCTCATAAGACAACCCACCCATTCCAGGTACTAGTCTGGTAAACCTTCTCTGAATTGCTTCTAACACATTTCCCTCCTTTCCTTAAATAAGGTGACCAGTACTGTACACAGTGCTCCAAATGTGGTCTCACTAATGTCCTGTGGAACTGAAGCATAACCTCCCTGCTTTTGTATTCAATTTCCCTCACAATAAATGATAACATTCTATTAGCTTTCCTCGGCCCAACCATCTCCAGCTGCTTCGTCAATGACCTTTGTTCCATCATAAGGTCAGAAGTGGGGATATTCGCTGATGGTTGCACAAATGTTCAGCACCATTCGCAACTTCTCAGATACTGAAGCAGTCCATGTCCAAATGCAGCAAGACCTGAACAATATCCAGGCTTGGGCTTTCAAGTGGCAAGTGACATTCGTGCCACACAAGTGCCAGATGTTATGGCCACAGCTGGTGTTAATTGCTGCGCAAACCAAATCCCAGAGGGAAACTTGGCTTTTATTTGTATTCTAATAACAAGCAGTAAGAGGTCCAGTTACACTTCTGGGTTTTTTTCAATTAAAAGTAAAAGTTTTATTAACAAAAAAACTTATGCACACATTATAGTTACACAATTAAAGTTAACCTTACAAAACATTCCTCTCCACTTGGTCAAACCCACAAGTAAACACTTTCCAGGCAACACTCCCTTCATACATATTTAAATATGTATGTATTCACCCAATTCAGGGTTGCAGGGAGTTGGAGCTTGTTCCGACAGGCATTGGGCACTAGGCGGGGTACACCCAGAGAAGGACGCCAGTCCATCACAGGGCGCACAAACACACTCATGCACGCATACACAGACGTTCACATTGGGGGACAATTTACCACAGCCAATCCACCTAATCAACGCGTCTTTGTACGGTAGGAGGAAACTGGAGCACCTAGTGGAAACCCATGCAGACATGGGGAAAACGTGCAAATGCCACATGGACAGACACCCGAGGTCAGGATTGAACCCAGCTTCCCGGAGCTGTGAGGCAGCAGCGCTAACCACTGCACCACCATTTGCTTAAACTTCCTTAAACAGCTGTGACATGAAATTCGATCCCTGGTCTAACTGTATTTCTTTTGCTGATCCATATCCTGTAAAGAATTTGGTCAACTCCTCTACAACCAGCTTTGTTGTAATTTTCCTTAAAGGTATTGCTTCTGGAAATCTGGTGGACACATCCATGATTGTCACTAAGTACCGATTTCCACTTTTAGTCCTAGGGATGGGTTCTACACAATCAAGCAGGACCCTGTTAAAAGGTTCCTCAAATGCTGGAATTGGAATTAAAGGTGCAGGCTTAATCACTGCCTGAGGCATTCCTATCAACTGACATGTGTGACATATTTGACAGAATTTGACCACATCTTTCTATATTCCAGGCCAATAGAAATGCTTTTTGTATCTTAACTTGAGTTTTCCTAATTCCCAAATGTCTAGCCATTGGAATTTCATAAGCCACTCTCAAAGTTTCATTCCAATATGCCAGATGGTATCACTGCTTGGTGTACTACCGTCCACTTCTCAGCTGCTGGAGTATGAGATGGTCTCCATTTCCTCATTAACACATTGTTCTTAATGTAATAAAATGCATTCTGTTTCTGTTTTAGAATAAACTAAATAATTTCTGAATAATTTCTTTAAATCTAAATCCTTCTGTGTAAGGCCACTAACTGCACTGAACTAAACACCTCAACCTCATCTTTTTTAATATTCTCCTCCTGAGTAATCTTTTCAAAGATTGATCCAGCCAACTGAATTTCAGTATCCTCCCCCTGTCTTTTAGATTCGTCCTCTTCCTATTTAAACTAATGTGCTTGTGATCTCATTACCACACAATCTGGAAACAATCCAGCATGCTTGTTCTGTAACACCTCTGTTGCTTGTGTCTCAACAGGTTGCTCTACTACAGTAGGCATCATTCATATCTGTGATCCAGCTATATAATTCCTTAAAATAAACTTGAACCCCTGCAATGGGCAATTTCTCTACTACCCCAACAATCATCTATCCTTTTTCAAATTTACCTTTCACAATGAAATAGGTTTGACTTTGCCATGGATTCCCTTAATTAATATTTTGTCCTGCAATAACCCTTCTGGAATACAGGTAGTGCTATCCCATAACATTTAGGATTGGCTAGCCCCAGTATTCCTTAAAATTTTGACCTCCTTTCCTGCTCTTTCCTGTACACATGGATATATTTTCCCTTCAAATATAAATTCTTTCAACATCTCTACAACTTGCCCCTCAGAACTCCTTGGGTAAGTTGTGAACACATTCCCTCTTCTATTCTTCCTGCTCCACCTGTACAAAAAAACAATGTGTTTTCTTGCCACTGGCTCTTAGAGCCCACAATACTCTTATTTCCAGAAGTTTACTGAGTTCCAATTACCACAATTGGTTTACCATTTAACTTCCAACAACTTGGATCTCATGTGTCCTGCCTTATTACAGTGGTACCATATCAGTTTCCTTCCTTCAACTCTACTTTCCACCTTTCCATCTTCAATAGACTGGTGTCCTTCAGCTCGATCCTTGTTACTAACATTTTTACCATCACTAGGTTTTCTAAATTTTCAACTTCCCTGTTGATTTGCATATGACCCTTTTCTTACACTTAACTGTTTGTGTGAAATATAGTACGTATCGGCTAAAACCACAGCTTCCCTGATCTTTTAACTTTGTCTTTCATCTAAATATGTCTTAATGTTTACTGGAATGTTTTTTCTAAATTCTTTCATAATCATAACCTCTCTTACATTTTCAAAAGTCTTACCTAACTTTAATGCCCTGAACTACTGGTCCCAGGCTATTTATTTTTCTCTTGCAAACTCTACATAAGTCTGATTAAGTCTTTTCCTTAAATCCCTAAACTTCAACTGATAAATTTCAGGGACAAGCTCATACACATTTAATATTGCTTTCTTTACTGGCTCAAAAGCTGCAGACTCTGATAAGCTTGCACACACATTCATTGCTGTATCTGAAAAAACACTTTGAATTGGCCAAGACATGCTTGGACCATCATATTACAATTTCATAGCTATCTTTTCAAATGAGGTGAAATATCTTTTAACTCCATCATCTGTAAATAACTGAAGATTTTTAGATAATCAAACTCCTCCAAGGAATCAAAGTCACCATCTAAATCACTCCTTTCTTCCTTCATTCTAAATTTCATTTTAGACAATTCATACTTTCTGGCTTCTTTCTCTCAAGCTATCTCTTTCCCTTTATCTTTCCTCAATTGCTAACTTCTCTCTCTAAAGTTTCTATCTCTTGTAATCTTTTCTTTTCCTTTTCCAGCTCTTCCTTTTCCCATTGAGATTTTTTTAAGTTCTATTTGTTTTAATCTATCTTTTTCTTTCCAACTCAAGTTTTTAATTTCTCTTTTTCTATTTCTTCCAATTCAATTATTTTCAGTTGCACTTCCTGTTCAAGTTCAAGCTTGTTAATTTGCAACTGAAGTCTTACTACCTCCAGCTGTGACACAATCATTTCAGGTACCCCTTCCTCCAACTTTAAATGCTGGGTAAGTACTTTAACTATATCAGCCGTACGAAATTCCACATTTATCTCCACCTGCACTTTCTCTGCTAATCCTTTCAACTGAGTTTTAGTCAGAGATTTCAAATAGTCCACAGATACATTTTATACTCTCAGAAAAGTCATAGCAATTACTAAAGCCATGTTGCAGTCTAACCAGTTTGAAACCCCTCAATGCAAGATCCCTGAGTTCAGCGTTCTTCTTGTACTTGTATCCCTTGGAATCACAAACTTCAACCCAATCAAGGAATTTTAAGAATCCAGCAACGAGCTCCCAAAATGTGTTGTGACCACAGCCGGTGTTAATTGCTTCGCAAACCAAATTCCAGAGGGAAACTTGGTTTACGGGCTACAACCATATTTTTTGTATTCTAATAATGAGAAGACGATGTACTGATCTCAGCAGTAAGAGGTCCAGTAACACTTTTGGGCTTTTAAAATTAAAAGTAAAAGTTTTATGAACAATAAAAAACTTAAGCACACAAGATTACAGTTATACAATTAAGGTTAGCTTTACAAAATATTCCCCCAATTCAATTTAGTCAAACCCACAAGTAAACACCATCCAGGCAATGTTCCCTTATAGATATTTAAATATGGAATCTTGTAATATCACACAAGGCAGACTGCTGTATAAATGACCTGCACATTCTTCCATTTTGCTATGGAATTTACTTCGAAAGCAAACTGCTTGCAGCAGCCCATAACATCTCAACAGCTCCAGCCATCTCTCGCTTAAAATATTTGCATCCGCAGAAGTTCATAGGTAAACAAGGAGTGGGGATATGATAATTTATTAACCTGAAAACAAAAATAAGGTGGAAGCATGAAAAAGCTTATATGTGTAAGGGTTTGAGTTTCAAAGGGGTGTGAGAACAATGGGACTGAGATGGAAGGGGAGAAAGGGATATTAGAGTTATAGTGGATAGCTGGTGAACCACCCCTTTGAAACTCAAACCCTTACAAATATAAGATCTTTCATGCTGCCACCTTGTCTTTGCTTTTAGGTCAATAAAATATCATATCCCCACTACTTGTTCACCTATGAACTCCTGCAAGATGTCGCATTTGACTCCCCTTGGAAATTCAAACAACCTCTCAACTTATCTAAAAATGTAAATGTTAGATCTAACCTATTTACTTGTACCTCAAACTTAACACTTCTAATCTTATCATGTTTCCAAACCCCCAGAGAGCCTGACTTCTATCAAACTCTTGCCCAGCTTAATTAAATCTCTCACACACACATACACAGACACCCACCCTTTTTTACAGAATAATACAATATTCCCCAAAATATTTTTTAAAAATAACATCTATTCTCATAAAGGCAATGACCATCTCTGACAAGAGAGAATCTAACCATCATCCCTTGACTTTCAATGGCATTACCATCGCTGAATCTCCCACTATAACATCCTGGGGGTTACCATTGACCAGAAACTGAACTGGACTAGCCATATAAATACTGTGGCTACACGAGCTGGTCAGAGGCTGGGAATCCTCTGGCAAGTAACTCACCTCCTGACTCCCCAAACCCTGTCCACCATCTACAGGCACAGGTCAGGAACGTGATGGAATACTCTCCACTTGCCTGTATGGTGCAGCTCCCATAACACCTCAAGAAGCTGGACACCATCCAGGACAAAGCAGCCCACTTGATTGGCACACCTGCCGCAAACATTCACTCACTCCACCACTGACGTACACAGCAGCAGTGTGTACCATCCACAAGACGCACTGTAGGAACTCACCAAGGCTCCTTAGACAGCACCTTCCAAACCCATAACCAACAATCTAGAAGGACAAGGGCAGCAGATCTATGGGAACACCACCACCTGGAAGTTCCCCTCCAAGCCACTCACCATCCTGACTTGGAAATATATTGCCGTTCCTTCACTGTCGCTGGGTCAAAATCCTGGAACTCCCTAATAGCACTGTGGGTGTACCTACACCACATGGACTGCAACAGTTCAAGAAGACCACTCACCACCACCTTCTCAAGGGCAATTAGGGATGGGCAATAAATGCTGGCCCAGCCAGCGAAGCCCACATCCCATGAATGAATTTTAAAAAAACAACAAAGTGGCAAGTTGGATTCAAAAATTGGCTCCAAGACAGGAAGCTAAGATTAAAGATCGATGGGTGTTTGGTGATTGGTGGGCTGTTTCCAGCAGGGTTCTCCAGGACTCAGTACTGAGTCACTTGGTTTTCATTATATATAAATCAATGATTGGGACTAAAATGTAGGGGCTTGATTAAGAAGTTTGCAGCTGATAGAAAAATTGAATGTGTGGTTGACAGTGAGGAAGAAAGCTTTAAACTGGAGGAACATAGGAAAGCACTGGTCAGGTGGGCAGGAAAGTAGCAAATGGAATTCAACCTAAAGGAGTGTGGTGTAATGTATGTATGGAGGTGCAAACAAGGCAAGGGAATACACAATAAATGGTAGGATGCTGAGAAGTGTAGAGGAACAGAGGGACCTGGAGTGCATGTCCACAGATTCCTGAGGTAGCAGCACAGGTAGGCAAGGCAGTTAAGAAGGCATATGAGAAAAATTCCTTTATTAGCCAAGGCCTAGAAGAGCAGGGACACATCTGCGTATAGTTCCAGCCCCAGCATGACAGAAAGGATGCGACTGCACTCAAGAGAGTACAGAAGAGATTTACAAAGATATTTCTAGGACTGGAGAATGTTAGCTATGGGGAAAGATTGAATAGGCTGGGGTTGATTCCATTGGAACAGAGGAGACTGAGGGGAGAATTAACTGGGGTCTATAAAATTATGAGGGGCCTGGATAGAGCAGATAGGAAGGAGCTATTGCATTAGCAGAGAGATCAGTAACCAGAGGGCATAGATTTAAAGTCATTGGCAGAAGGATAGAGAGAGTTCATAATTTTTCGCTCAGATGATGATGGTCATGGTAGAAACAGAAAAACTCATCACATTTAATAAAAACTTGAATATGCACTTGAAATGTCGTAACATACATATGGGCCAAGAGCTGGCATTAGACTGGATAGTTCTTATGTTGCCAGCATGGGCATGATTGGCTGACTGCCTCCTTCTGTGCCATAAATTTCTGTGATTCTATGCCCTGCCAATCCCTTAAGAATTTTTTCATTGAGATCAGCTCTCATTCTTTTAAATTCTAGAGAGTATTGTCCTCTGAGAAAAGATTGCAGAAATCACTCCAGTGACATCATAGCATTCTGGGTACGATCTTACGAAGACCTTATATAATGGTAGCAAGACTCCCGCACTTGAAGATACAATTGGCTTTCCTAATTGCTTACTGTAGCTCCTTATTAACTTCTTGTGAGTCATGTATAAGTCACTTTTAATACCAACATTTCCCAGTCTCTCACCATTTAAAAGATATTCTGCTTTTCTATTTTTCTTACCACAGTGTACAGCTTCATATTTCTTCAGAGTATATTCCATCTGCTATATTTTTGCCCACTCATTTGGCCTGTCTTAACTTTTAGGCAGTCCCTTAGCAGTCTCATCGCCTACTTTCCCATCTTAGTCTGTATTGTCAATAAAATTCAATACATTACCTTGGATTCCCTCATCTAAATTATATAGATTATAAATAGTGTCATAGAGTCATAAAGGTCTACAGACAGAAAAAGGCCCTTTGGCCCATCGAGTCTGCACCAGTCAGCAAGTACCTAACTATTCTAATCCCATTTTCCAGCACTAGGCCCATAGCCCTGTGTGCCATGGCATCGCATGTGCACATCCAAATACTTCTTAAATGTTATGAGGATTTCTGCCTCTACCACCCTTTCAGGCAGTAAGTTCCAGTTTCCCACCACCCTCTCAGTAAAAAAATTATTCCTCACATCCCCTCTAAACCTCCTGCCCCTTACCTTTAATCTATGCCGCCTGGTTATTGATCCCTCCACCAAGGGGAAAAGTTCCTTCCTGTCTTATCCTATCTCTGCCCCTCATAATTTTATACACCTTGATCATGTCCCCTCTCAATCTCCTCTGCTCCAGGGAAAATAACCCCAGCCTATCCAATCTCTCCTCATAACTAAAGCTATTAAAGATTTAATAGCTAAGCATGTGGAAAACAGTGGCAGAATTGGACAGAGTCAGCATGGATTTATGAAAGGGAAGTCATGCTTGACAAATCTACTGGAATTTTTTGAGGATGTAACTAGTAGAGTTGATGAGGGAGAGCCAGTGGATGTGGTTTATTTGAACTTTCAGAAGGCTTTCGACAAAGTCCCACAAAAGAGATTGGCATGTAAAATTAAAGCGCATGGGATTGGGGTAGTGTATTGAGATGGATAGAAAACTGGTTGGCAGACAGGAAACAAAGAGTAGGAATAAACGGGTCTTTTTCTGAATGGCAGGCAGAGACAAGTGAGGTACCGCAGGGATCAGTGCAAGGACCCCAGTTATTCACGATATATATTAGATGAAGGAATTAAATGTAATATCTCCAAATTTGCAGATGACACAAAGCTGGGTGGGAGGGTGAGCTGTGAGGAGGATGCAGGAATGCTTTAGCATGATTTGGACAAGCTGAGTGAGTGGACAAATGCATGGTAGATGCAGTATAATATGGATAAATGTGAGGTTATCCATTTTGGTAGCAAAAACAGGAAGGCAGATTATTATCCGAATGGCTATAAATTGAGAGAGGGGAATGTGCAACTAGACCTGGGTGTCTTTGTACACCAGTCGCTGAAGGTAAGCATGCAGGTGCAGCAGGTGGTAAAGAAGGCAAATGGTATGTTGGCCTTCATAGCCAGAAGATTCGAGTACAGGAACAGGGATGTCTTGCTGCAATTGTACAGGGCCTTGGTGAGACCATACCTGGAATATTGTGTGTAGTTTTGGTCTCCTTACCTGAGGAAGGATGTATTTGCTATAGAGGGAGTGCAGCAAAGGTTTACCAGACTGATTCCTGGGATGGCGGGACTGGCATATAAGGAGAGATTGAGTCGATTAAGATTATATTTGCTGGAGTTCAGAAGAATGAGGGGGGATCTCATAGAAACCTATAAAATTCTAACAGGACGAGACAGGGTAGATGCAGGAAGGATGTTCCCGATGGTGGGGGAGTCCAATACCAAGGGCCACAGTCTGAGGATACGGGGTAGACCATTTAGGATTGAGATGAGGAGAAATTTCTTCACCAGAGAGTGGTGAGCCCATGCAATTCGTTACCACAGAAAGTAATTGACACCAAAACATTATGTTTTCAAGAAGGAGTTAAATATAGCTCTTGGGGCGAAAGGGATCAAAGGGTCTGGGGGGAAAGCGGGAGCAGGCTATTGAGTTGGATGATCAGCCATGATCAAAATGAATGGCGGAGCAGGCTCGAAGGGCCAAATGGCCTACTCCTGCTCCTAGTTTCTATGTTTCTCCAGCCCAGGCAACATCCTGGTAAATCTCCTCTGCATTCTCTACAGTGCAATCACATCCTTCCTATAATGCGGATTCCAGAACTGCACGTAATACTCTAGCTGTGGCCTAACCAGCATTTTATACAGTTCCAGCATAACCTCCCTGCTCTTATATTCTATGCCATGGCTAATAAAGGCAAGTATCCCATATGCCTTCTTAAGCACCTTGTCTACCTGTCCCGCTACGTTAAGGGACCGGTGGACATGCACACCAAGGTCCCTCTGGTCCTCGGTACTTCCCAGGGTCCTACCATTCATCTTGTATTCCCGTGCCCTGTTTGTCCTGCCAAAGTACATCAGCTCACACTTAGCCGATTAAATTCAATTTGCCACTGACCAGCCCGTCTATATTTTTGTAATCTAAGGTTATCCTCCCCACTATTTACCACCCCACCAATTTTCGTGTCATCCACAAATTTACTGATCAACCCTCCTACATTCAAGTCTAAATCGTTTCCCCTCCACTCCCTCCCTCCCACTCTTTACTGCCACCCTTCTCTCCCCCTCCTCCCTCCTCACCCTCCTCCACCCACATCCTCGCACCCCTCCTCTCCCCACAACCCCCACCCCTCCTCTCCCCACACCCCCCCACACCTCCTCTCCCCACACCCCCCCACACCTCCTCTCCCCACACCCCATCCCCCTTCCACCCTCCCCCCTCGTCTTCCCTACTCTCCCTCCTCCTCTTCCCAACTCCCCTCCTCCTCTTCCCCGCCCCCTACTCCTCTTCTCCCGCCCCCTACTCCTCTTCCCCCTCCGCCCCTCTCTGCCCCTCATCTTCGCCCCTCCTTCTCTTCCCCCTCCTCCTCCTCTTCCCCCTTCCACCCCCTCCTCCTCCTCCCCACTCCAGCCCCTCCTCCTCCTCCTCCCCACTCCACCTCTCCCCCTCTTCCCCACTCCACCCCCTCCCTCTCCTCAACTTCCCCTTCTGCCCTCCCCCGCCCTCCCCCCTCCCCGCTTCGTCCCTCCCCACTTCGTCCCTCCCCCCGTCCCCCACTCCTCGTCCTTTCCCCCTCCCCTTCCCTGCTCCCCACTCCTCCTCTTCCCGCCTCCCCCTTCTCCCTTCCTCCTCCCCTTCCCTGCTCTCCACCACTCAGCACAGTCAGTCACTCTTGCACCCAATCAGCACAGTCAGTCAGACTTGCACCCACTCAGCACAGTCAGTCAGACTTCCCCTCTTCCCCCTCTCCCTCCTCGTCCCCCGTCTCTCTTCACCCTCCTCCCTTCCCCCCTCCACTACCTCCCATCCCCTCCTCCCCACCTCCCTTCCCCTCCACCCCTACCTCCCTTCCCCTCCCCATTCCACCCCCTCCCCCCTCAACTACCCCTTCCGTCCTCCCCCTCCCTCTTCTCCCCTTCCCCCCTCCTCTTCCCACTTCCCCTCATCCCTTCGCCCCTCCCCCTCCTCCCATCACCGCTTCCCATCCTCCCTTCCCTGTTCCCCACTCCTCTTCCCGCCACCCCCCTTCTCCCCACTCTCCCCCTTCCCCCCTCCCCCTCCTCCTTTTCCCACCTCCCCCTACTCCTCTTCCCCCTCCCCTCCCCTCTCCGCCCCTCCTCCTCTTTCCCCCTCCATGCCCTCCTCCTCTCCTCCGCACCTCCCCTTCCCTCACTCCCCTTTCCCCTTCCCCCTCACTCCTCATCCTTCCCTTCCCTCTCACTTTACCCCTCCCCCTTCCCTTCCCCCACACTCCTCCTCCATTTCCTCCCCTCCTCTTCCTCTTCCCCCTCCTGCTCCTCCCCTTCCCCCAGCTCCTCCTCCGTTCCACCACTCCTTCCCCCTCCTCCTCTTCCCCCCTCCCCTTCTCCACTCCACACGCGAACCCCCTCATCTTCCCCCTCCACCCTCCCCCTCATCTTCCCCCTCCACCCTCCCCCTCATTTTCCCCCTCTGCCCTCCCCCTCCCTCTTCCCCAATCCTCCTCTTCCCCTCCCACTCCTCCTCTTCCCCCTCCCCCTCCTCCTCTTCCCCACCTCCCTTCCTCCTCTTCCCCCCTCCTCCCTTCCCCTCTTCCCCCCTTCCTCCTTTCCACCCTCCCCCTCCTCCCTTCTCCTTCCCCCTCCCCTCCTCCTCTTCCCCCTCCTCCTCTTCCCCCTCCTCCCTTCCCCTCTTCCTCTTCCCCCTCCTCCTCTTTCCCCTCCTCCCTTCCCCTCTTCCTCTCTTCCCCCTTCCCCTCCTCCCTCCCCTCCTCCCTACACTTCCCTGCTCCCCCTCCCCTTCCCTGCTCCCCACACTTCCCTGCTCCCCCTCCCCTTCCCTGCTCCCCATTCCTCCTCTTCCCCCTCCCCTTCCCACCTCCGCCTTCTCCCTATCCCACTCCCCAATCCCCCTCTCCCACACCCCCCTCCCCCGTCTTCTCCCTCCCCCTTCCCCCTCACTCCTCCTCCCCCTCCCTTCCCCCTACACCTCCCCCATTCCCCCTCACTTCTCCTCCTCTTCCCCATCCTCTTCCTCCGTTCCGCCACTCCTGCCCCTCCCCATCTCTACTCCACCCCTCCCCCTCATCTACCTCCTCCACCCTTCCCCCCTCCCCCACTTCCCTCTCCCCCTCTTCCTCCTCCCTCCCCCCTCCTCCCTTCCCCCTCCTCCCTTCCCCCTCCCCCTGCTCCCTTCTCCCTTCCCCCCTTCCCCCTCCTCCCCTGCCCCAATCTCCCTCTTCCCTTCCCCTCTCCCCTACCTCCCCCTCCTCTTCCCCCCTCCACTTCCCCCCTCCCCGCCTCCACTCCCCTTCCTCCCTCCCCCTTCCCCTACTCCCCCTTCCCCCAATCCCCCTTCCCCGCTCCCCCTCTCCCGCTGCCCTTTCCCCACTCCCCGCTCCCCCTTCCCCCTCACTTCTCCTCCCCCCTCCTCCTTCCCTCTCCCCTTACCCCTCCCCTTCCTCCACACTCCTCATCCACTTCCTCCCGTCCTCCTCTTCTTCCTCCCCTCCTCCTCTTGCCCCTCCTCCACCTCCCCTTTCCCCTGCTCCGTTTCCCCTCCTCCTCCTCCCCTTCCCCCTGCTCCTCCTCCATTCTACCACTCCTCCCCACGCCCCTTCTCCCCTCCCCTTCTCCACTCCACACCCGAACTCCATCATCTTCCCCCTCTGCCCTCCCCCTCCTCATCTTCCCCCACTGCCCTCCCCCTCCCTCTTCCGCCCTCCCCCGCTTCCCCATCCCTCCTCATCCTCTTCCCCCCTCCTCTTCCCACTTCCCCTCTTCCCCCTCCCCCTCCTCCCTTCTCGTTCCGCCCTCCCCTTCCCCCCTACCCTTCCCTACTCCCTCTCCCTTTCCGTGCTCCCCCTCCCCTTCTCCCCACTCCTCTTCCCGCCTCCTCTTCCCCCCCCACCTCCTCGCCGTCCTCCACCTACACCCTCCCACCCCGCCTCTCCCCACACCCCATCCCCCTTCCCCTCGTCTTCCCTCCTCCTCTTCCCCCTCGCCCTACTCCTCTTCCCCCTCTCCCACTTCCCCTCCCCCTACTCCTCCCCTCTCGGCCCCTCCTTGTCTTCGCCCCTCCTTCTCTTCCCCTCCTCCTCTTCCCCCTTCCACCCCCTCCTCCTCTTCCCCCTTCCACCCCCTCCTCCTCTTCCCCACTCCAGCCCCCTCCTCCTCTTCCCCACTCCAGCCCCTCCTCCTCTTCCCCACTCCAGCCCTTCCCCGTTCCCCACTCCACCCCCTCCCCCTCCTAAACTTCCCCTTCCGCCCTCCCCCTCTCTCTTCCGGCCTCCCCCCTCATCCCCGCTCCCCCCTCCCCGCTTCCCCCTCCTCCTCTCCCACCTCCCTTCGCCCCCTCCCCCTCCTGTCCCCCTCTTCTTCCCACTCCCCCTCCTCCCTTCACCCCTCCCCCTCCTCCCTTCACCCCTCCCCCTCCTCCCTACGCCCTCTCCTCCCCCTCCTCCCTTCTCCCCTCGCCTTCCCTGCTCTCCCCTCCCCTTCCCTGCTGCCCACTCCTCCTCTTCCCGCCTCTCCCTTCTCCCTTCCCGCTCTCCGCCCCCTCCCCTCCCGCACCCCCCCCGATCTCCCCCTCCCCCGATCTCCCCCCCCCCCCAGATCTCTCCCTCCCTTTCCCTCCGCCCCCCGGATCTCCCCCTCCTCTCCGCCCCCCGGATCTCCCCCTCCCCTCCGCCCCCCGGATCTCCCCCTCCCCTCCGCCCCCCGGACCTCCCCCTCCCCTCCGCCCCCCGGACCTCCCCCTCCCCTCCGCCCCCCGGATCTCCCCCTCCCCTCTGACCCCCGGATCTCCCCCCACTCCTCTGCCCCGGAGCCCCCCCTCTCCTCCCCGGATCTCCTCCCCCCCCCCACCCCCCGGATCTCCCCCTGCCCTCTGCCCCCCGGATCTCCCCCCCACTCCTCTGCCCCGGATCCCCCCCTCTCCTCCCCGGCCCCCCCCGGATCTCCTCCCCCCCCACCCCCCGGATCTCCCCCTGCCCTCCCCCGGATCTCCCCCTGCCCTCCCCTCCCCCCCCAGATCTCCCCCCACCAGATCTCCCCCCCACTCCCCTCCCCCGGATCCCCCCTCTCCTCCCCTCCCCGGCCCCCCCCCCGGATCTCCTCCCCCCCCCCACCCCCCGGATCTCCTCCCCCCCCCCACCCCCCGGATCTCCTCCCCCCCCCCCACCCCCCGGATCTCCTCCCCCCCCCCCACCCCCCGGATCTCCTCCCCCCCCCCCCCGATCTCCTCCTCCCCCCCATCTCCTCCTCCCCCACCCCCCCCCCGATCTCCTCCTCCCACCTCCCCCCCCCCCCCGCCCCGGGTTCTCCTCCTCCTACCACCGCCCCCCCCCCCCAAACCCGGATCTCCTCCGCTCTCGGCGCCGCTTCCTTCATCCGGGCCCTGCGGCTCTCCTGGCTGCAGCCGTCCCGTTTCCCGCTTGAACTCGGCTTCCGATCCCAGCGGCTCCGGGATCCGGGCCCAGTCCCGGATCGGAGATCGAGCATGTGCGGCTCGGCCCAGATTTCCAAGCTGCTGCTGCTGATGGGGCCGCTGCTCTCGGTAAGGCCGGGATGGATGGATTGTGGGGGGTGGGGCTAATGAAATCCCTTTCACCCCCAGACTATTTCGCCCCCCCCCCACTGGGTGTGATGTCTTTTACCCTGAAACTCCGCTCCAATCTCAATAAGGGAATGGGTTGAAGGTGAGGTTTAAGGTCGCGGAGGGGAGGGGGGGGGGGTGGTGTTCGGGGCAGTTCTGGGTGGGGGGTGGTTGAGGGTGTTGGTGGGGGATTTTGTTGGACGGTTGGGGTGGGGGGCGAGTCTGTGGATTGGGGGGCGGGGCTGGGGATTGTGGGGGCGGGGCTGGGGTGGTGGGGTCAGGCGGTTGGGTGGTGGTGTTTGGGGCAGGTTGGGGAGGGTGGGGGGGGGGTTTGGGAGGGTGTCAAGGGATTTTGGGGGCTGCGGTGGGTGGGGTACGAGGGTTGTGGTGGTGGGGTGCGGAGGCTTTGGGGGGGCGAAGCTGGGGATTGTGGGAGGGGACAATGCTGGGGATTGGGGGGGACAAGGCTGGGGATTGTGGGAGGGGACAATGCTGGGGATTGGGGGGGACAAGGCTGGGGATTGTGGGAGGGGGACAAGGCTGGGGATTGTGTGGGGGGGGGCAAGGCTGGGGATTGTGGGAGGAGGCAAGGCTGTGGATTGTGGGAGGGGGCAAGGCTGGGGATTGTGGGTGGCGAGGGTGGGGAGTGTGGGGGGCCAGGCTGGGGGTGCAGGAGGGTGTGGGTGGGGCCAGGCTGGGGATTGGGAGGGGGCGGGTCTGGGGGTGGGAGTTTGTGGGGGGCCGAGGCTGGGGATTGGGGGCGAGGCTGGGGATTTGGGACAAGGCTGGGGGTGGGGGGGGGTTGTGGGGGGTGAGGCTGGGGAATGCGGGTGTGGGGGTGTGCGGCTGGGGATTGCGGGTGTGGGGGGGGTGAGGCTGGGGATTGCGGGTGTGGGGGGTGAGGCTGGGGATTGTGGATGTGGGGGCGAGGCTGGCGAGTGTGGTGGGGGGGGCGAGGCTGGGGATTGTGGGGGGGGCAAGGCTGGGGGGATCTGGGGGGATGGTGGGGAGGGGTTGTCATGGGGGAGGCGGGGTCAGGGGGTGGTGGGGGGGCGGGAGGCTGGTGGGGAGGGTCAGGGGGTTGGTAGTGGGGGAGATGGTTGGGAGGATTCAGGGGGCTGAGGGGTTGGGAATTGGGGGTGCTGTTGGGGAGCAGGGGGCTGGTGGGGTGGAGGCTCAGGGGGTGGGTTGGGTCAAGGGGCAGGTAGGGTAGGGTAAGGGGGTGTGGGTGTGTTCAGCATCAATGTTGAAGGAGGTAGCTGTAGCGATAGTGGATGCATTGGTGATCATCCTTCAAAATTCAATCTATTCCTGCGGATTGGAAGGTAGCAGATGTAACACTGCTTTTTAAGAAAGGAGGGAGAGAGAAAACAGAGTCCAGCAGATCTGCTAATAGAATCTGTTATAAAGGATGTGATGTGGACAGTTAGAAAATAATGGTCGGATTGGACAGTTAACATGGATTTATGAAAGGGAAATCATGTTTAACAAACCTGTTGGAGTTTCTTGAGGATGTAATTCGCAGAATAGATAGGAGTTAACCAGTGGATGTAGTGAATTTGGATTTTCAGAAGGCTTTTTTTTATTCATTTAAGGGATGTGGACTTCACTGGCTAGGCCAGCATTTATTACCCATCCCTAGTTGTCCTTGAGAAGATGGTGGTGAGCTGCTTTCTAGAACCACTGCAGTCCACGTGGTGTAGGTACAGCCACAGTGCTGTTAGGGAGGGTGTTCCAGGATTTTGACCCAGGGACAGTGAAGGGAATGGCAATATATTTCTAAGTTGGGAAGATGAGTAATTTGGAGGGAAACTTCCAAGTGGTGGTGTTCCCATCTATCTGCTGCACTTGTCCTTCTAGATGATAGTGGTTGTGGGTTTGGAAGGTGCTGTTTAAGGAGCAGTGCATCTTGTAGATAGGGACCAAATATAAAATTTCCAAGTTTTGCTGAAAAATGACGTTTTGTCGAAGCTTTTTGTCTTGCACTCATCAGGACAATCACAAGAATACCAATGTCAGGGGAGCAACAGCTTTAAACTGTATGAGAAGAGAGTGCTGATTGGTTGGCAAGTGGACTGTAATTGGTAAAGGCGTTGCCATGGAGAATGCACCAGTGAATAGTAACTGACAGTTAACTGCCAAGCAATGTTTGAAATTTAAACCAAGTTGCTTGACTCTGAAGAATGAAACAGCGAATGGCTATCACTTATTCTGTTGAGCTGAAACAGGCGCAATGTGTGTACATATTCTTTTTGTCTGTAGAGAACAGAGCCCTGTATATTAATATATATAACCTCCAGTATATGCAAATGTGCCACACTGCTAGCCCGACTGACAACCTTAAATTGCTTATCAGCGTAGTTCTTAGCACAGTGAGGATTATTTGGCAAATGTTGTCCAGGCATCGAATCACATTTAATGTTGGACACTGTGTTTTGAGTTTTGCAAGCATGGGCTGGTTGGGTTGGGTTGCAAGCCCATGCTTGCAAAACAGTGTCCAACATTAGATGTGATTCTGCGATTGGACAATATTTGCTAAATAATCCTCAATTGCTAAGAACTACGCTGATAAGCAATTTAAGGTTGTCAGTCGGGCTAGCAGTGTGGCACATTTGCATATACTGGAGGTTATATATATTAATATACAGGGCTCTGTTCTCTACAGACAAAAAGAATATGTACACACATTGCGCCTGTTTCAGCTCAACAGAATAAGTGATAGCCATTCGCTGTTTCATTCTTCAGATCAAGCAACTTGGTTTAAATTTCAAACATTGCTGACAATCAATTTAATATTATCAGTCAGGTTTGCAGTGTGGTGCATTTGCATGCACTGGAAGCTACGCATATTACTACACAGGGCCCTGTTCTTTGCAGACAGAAAGAACATGTACACACATTGTGCCTGTTTCAGCGAAATAAGTGATAGCCATTCATTGGTTCATTCCTCAGGGCAATGCCTTGACCAATCAGAGTCAAACTATGTGGTTTGAATTTCAAACAATGCTTGGCAGTTCACTGTCAGTCACCATTAACTGGTGCATTCTCCATGGCAACACCTCTACCAATCAGAGTCCACTTGTCAATGAATCAGCACTCTCTTCTCATAGAGTATAAAGTTGTTGCTTCCCCTGACATTTGTTTTTTTTTAATTCTTTCCTGGGATGTGCGTGTCACTGGCTAGGCCAGTATTTATTGCCCATCCCTAATTGCACTTGAGAAGATGGTGATGAGTTACCTTCTTGAACCTCTGCAGTCCCTGTGGTGTAATCCCACAGTGCTGTTAGGGAGTTCCAGGATTTTGACCCAGCAACATCGAAGTATTTCCAAGTCAGGATGGTGAGTGACTTGGAGGGGAACTTCCAGGTTGTGGTGTTCCCATTTGTCTGCTGCCCTTGTCCTTCTAGACGGTAGTGATTGTCAGCTTGGAAGGTGCTGTCTTAGGAGCCTTGGTGAATTCCTGCAATGCATCTTGTAGATGATACACACTGCTGCTACTTTGTGTCGGCGGTGGAGGGAGTGAATGTGGAAGGGGTGCCAATCAAGCAAACTGCTTTGTCCTGGATAGTGTCAAGCTTCTTGAGTGCTGTTGGAGCTGCACTCGTCCAGGCAAGTGGAGAATACTCCAAAACACTCTTGACTTGTGCCTTGTAGATGGTGGACAGGCTTTGCGGCGTCAGGAGGTGAGTTACTTGCCAGAGGATTCCTCGCCTCTGACCTGCTTTTGTAGCCGGTCATTGGTAGTCCAGTTCAGTTTCTGGTCAACGGTAACCCCCAGGATGTTGATAGATGGCGATTCAGCGATAGTAATACCAAGGGGCAATGGTTGGGTTCTTTCTTGTTGGAGATGGTTATTGCCTGGCAGTTGTGTGATGCAAATGTTATTTGCCACTTGTCAGCCCAAGTCTGGATATTGTTCAGGCCTTGCTGCATTTGGACATGAACTGCTTCAGTATCTGAGGAGTCGCGATTGGTGCTGAACATTATGCAATCTTGTGATTGTCCTGATGAGTGCAAGACAGAAAGCTTTGAGAAAATGTCTTTTTTCAGCAAAACTCAAGTTCTGTGCTATCAAATGACTAATTTTCAGGTTTGCTGATGACACAAAACCTGGTGGGATTGTGAGCTGTGAGGAGGATGCAAAGGGGTTTCAAGGGGAGTTAGACAGGCTGAGTGAGTGGGCAAGAATGTGGCAGATGGAATAGAATGTGGAAGAATGTGAAGTCATCCACTTTGGGAGGAAAAACAGAAAAGCATTGTCTTTCCTAAATGGTGAGGGGTTGGGAAGTGTTGATGTCCAAAGGGACCTGGATGTCCTTGTTCATAAGACACTGAAAGCTAACATGCAGATGCAGCAAGCAATTAGGAAGGCAAATGGTATGTTAGTCTTCATTGCAAGAGGATTTGAGTACAAGAGTAAAGATGTCTTGCTGTAATTGTATAGAGCCTTGGTAAGATCACATCTGGAGTATTGTGTACAGTTTTGGTCTCCTTATCTAAGGAAGGATATACTAGTCATAGATGGAGTGCGACAAAGGTTTGTCAGGCTGATTCCTGGGATGGGGGGATTGCCCTGTGAGGAGAGATTGAGGAGATTGGGCCTGTACTCTCTAGAGTTTAGAAGAATGAGTGGCAATTTCATAGAAAATTCTTACAGGAGTCGACAGGGGTCACAGTCTCAGAGTAAGAGGTAGGTCATTTAGGACTGAGATGAGGATTTTCTTCACTTTAAGGGCGGTGAATCTTTGCAATTCTCTACCCCAGAGGGCTGTGGAGGCCCAGTCATTGAGTATGTTAAAGACTGAGATTGATAGATTTCTAGATCTTAAAGATATCAAGGATATGAGGATAGTGTAGGAAAGTGGCGTTGAGATATGAGATCAGCTATGCCGTAGTTGAATGCGGAGCAGGCTCAAGAGGCCAAATGGCCTACTCCTGCTCGTGTTTCCTATGATCTTTCCCTGGGCTCTCTCACTCTCTCTGTCTCCTCTCTCTCTGTCTCCTCTTCCCCTGGTGGGCTCTATCTCCCTCCCTGTCATTGGACTGCTGGCTCTTGCCACCTGGAAACTCAACTTTGTGATTCCCATCATCTCATTGCAGATTGAGGTTTTAGGGAAGAGGGGAGCCCAGCAATATCCAAATCTCACATACCCACCCTCATCCCAATCCTTTTCTCTGCTTTACTTAAGCTGCCGATGGAGGCTCAATGCTGGGCTTCAGTTTCCAACCTGACAGCCGCACTGATATGAAGGTAAAGTTGGGAGTGTAATGGGCTGTCTGAGCATTGTCTTTGTCCTCATGTGTCAGTTTGTCATTTGTTTTAAGGGCAGTGCCATGGTGCCCAGCCTCGGAGGGCTCTTCTTCCTCTTTATCTACAGGAGTTACCGGCATTTCATAGGGAACAATGACCTGCTGCTGCCGGCCAGCCTCTGCTTTGTGGTTGCTGGACTGCTAGTACTCACCGGGATTGTGGGACTGTGTGCCGCAGTCAGCCAGAGTCACTGCCAACAAGGAGCCGTAAGTACAGGCTGGAAATCAGTGAGCCAGAATGGGAGAAGGGGATACAGCTGATGGTTATTACTGAACTCGTATACCAAGGCATAATACTGATCAATATTATTGGTTGCAATTACTGAACTGTTCATATTGAAAGTGTTACTGCTTGGCCTAAATAGCCAAGTGGTTATGGTACTGGGTTTGTAACCCCAAGATTAAGAGTTCAAATCTCACACTGGTAATCTATGAAACAATGTAACTTCATCTGAAAAACAGATGGAATCAAGTGTTCAAATCTCACAATGGCAAATTATGAAACAATGTAACTTCATCTGAATAGGAACAGATGGAAACGTGTTTGTACTCGAAAGAGTTACAATACTTTGCGCTTGATCCGAATAGCCAAGTGGTTATGGTACTGGGTTTATAACCCCAAGATCAAGAGTTCAAATCTCACACTGATAATCTATGAAACAATGTAACTTCATCTGAAACAGATGGAAATGGGTTTGTACTCGAAAGCGTATCAAAAGTTCAAATCTCACAATGGCAAACTATGAAACAATGTAACTTCATCTGAATAGGAACAGATGGAAACGGGTTTGTACTCGAAAGAGTTACAAATAGTTGAAAGTGTTAATGGATTCTGTCACTGGTTGTGTTATTTAACTAAACTAAACAGTATCACCGAACATTATTACTGAGTTATGTTAATGATTGTGGGTTATTGACCGTTGTTACTGAACTCAGTCACTAAAATTCCATCAACGATTGATGTGACTGAACTCAAATTACTGTTTTCATTCAGTCTGATATGCTGCTCTTGTTTCTTGTGATCTGCTGGTGTGATACTCTCCTGTGATAAGATGACTAGCATGGGTTCAATTCCCATTCTGGCCAAGATATCTTAGGATCTGCCTCCTCTCCCTGCCCCAAGAGTGAAAGGAAAAAGTAAATCACCACTGACAAAAACTATCAAGGAAGTAGCTCAGAATGAAGCACCAGCAGATGATGAGCCAAGGGCCAGGCAGAATGAATGAATGAAAACTTGTGTGATATAGTTGTATGATTTGCTTTGTTAAAACTAATGATTGGACCAGTTAGACGATGATGCACAACAACATAATAAAGAGAAATGGGTTTAGATTTTGTAGTTCAAGAACAACTTATTACAAAAACAGGGGTAAAAATTGGAGGCAAGAACATAACAAACGTGCGATAAACCAACGACCATGTGCTCCTTACTGAATCAGAAGAAAATAGCGTAGATCAAGTAAAGTCTAGAAGCTTAAAATATGGATTGAGTACGAACGCCAAAAAAACAAAAATGATTGTAGTTAGAAGGAATACATTAGAAAAAACTGGAGTGAAGGTTGAAGTGGACAGTGTCACACTGGAACAAGGAGATAAGTTTGTCAACTGGGACAAATGATAACAGATTTGATGGTAGATGTGATGCCAAAGTCAGAAGAGGAATAGTGATAGCCAGAAGTAATTTTATGAAGGATGAAGGATGTGTTAACAAGAAAACTGTCGTAATCTGATATCTAATATACCTTTAAGACAAGTATTGTAATGTAAGGTCACATGATTTTAATATTGAATAGCAGAGTTGCGTGGGCCACCTCTATGTGAGAGTGTCTTGAGTGAGTCGCTGATGAGTGAAGACAGAGTTTTAAGTAAACACACAAGTGTAGTTGCTGAGTTTAGTTTGTAAATAAGCAACATGTGTTTATTCTAACAATGATCTCCTGATGTTCTTTGTCTCTGTACCAACTTGGTCACCCTGAAACAAGCGTGCAACCCCGATCCTTTAGCCCCAAAAAACCAAGGGCACTGGGTCTAACAAACTGGCAAAAGCACAAAAAAACCACAGAAAAACAAGATAAAAAGTGAGAAAAAAATTAAGGAATCCAGAAGAACTGCAATCGAGCCTTACCTCGCACAGTAGTCGTAAGTAAAAGAAAATTTCCTCCAGAGCTCCAAGTGACCCCCTCAGAGCATGCCGCAAATTGGAGGATCCTTTCGATCCAACCTCAGCTGACTGGTCTCACTTTGTTGAAAGCCTCGCCTTCTTCCAGGCGAACGACAGAACAGCATTGCGGGAGAGGAGAAGAGGTGCACGATACTTCTGTCACATGTGGGAGTAAGACATACGGACTGGTGCCCAATGCCCCAGACTTGAGAAGTTTTGATGATTTAGTGAACCTTGTAAAGAATCATTACCAGCCCAAGCCGATGGTGACGATGCAACAGTTTAGATTTAGCTCAAGAAATGGAGCTGCAGGGGAGAATGTCGCTTGTTATTGTGGCAAGTCTGGAGCAATTAGCTGAATATTGCGAGATCGGTTCTTCTATTAATGATATGCTTAGAGATCGTTTGGTGTGCGGTATAAACAAAAATGCGATTCAGAAGAGATTGTTGGCTGAAACAAATCTAGGTTTTCAGAAGGCATTGGAAAATGCTCTTGCAATGGAAGGTGCAGTGCGAGACTCAGAAGCCATTCGAGGAGCGCAAAATGGCGCTGTCCTGCATGTTGGGTGGGGAGCTTCAACCAAAAAGAGTGCGAAAGTCCTGAGCTTTGTTCCGAAGCGGGAAGCAGCCAGCACTAGCAGACAAATTAAAAAGGAAAATTTAGCAGCAAAAACATGGCATAATAGTAATAGAAGTGGAAGCAGACAGCCCTGTAATGAAACACAGTTTAAAAAGATTGAATGTTTCCTGCCATTGAAATGGACACCTCATGAGACATTGTAAAGATAGAATCAGACAGACTGTCAAACAAAGGCAAAAACCCAATGAGATGAACAGCATTGAAAAGCCTGAAGTAATAGATGCCGATATCTATTCACTGTATAATTTAAAGGTAGGAAGAATAGAGCCTATCTATGTAACCATGAGAGTGAATGAGAAGCTATCGGAATGGAGGTGGATACCGGAGTAGCCACTACAGTGATTGGTGAGCATACATTCAAATACCTGAATCATGGGGAATGTAAGCTAAATTTGTTAGAAATTGAGGAAAAATTAAAAACTTACACAGGAGAAGACATACAAGTCAAGGGCATGTGTAAAGTCACAGTAAACTACGAAGGTCAAACAGTAAGATTATTCTTGATGGTAGTAGCAGGTGAGGGACCTAGTCCCCTCGGATGAAACTGGCTGAAAGAAATTAAATTAGAATGGGCTAAAATCTTCCAACTGAGAACAAATGGCTTGTCACAGCTACTACAAAAATATGCCTCAGTTTTCAAGGAAGAATTTGGAAAAATTGAAGGGCTACAAGCAAAACTTCATGTAGATCCAGAGGTAACAACAAGATTCATGAAGGCAAGACCAGTACCTTATGCAATGCGGCATAAGTTAGATGCCGAACCGTAAAGATTAGAAAAACTGGGAGTGATGTAACCAGTATGATTTTACAGAGTGGGGAGCTCCAATGTACAATTGTTCTCAAACCTGACCAAAGCACTAGAATATGTGAGGGCTACAAATTAACAGTTAATAAAGTGGCAACATTAGATAGACACCCCATATTTAAAATAAAAGATTTATATGCTAAACTGGCAGGTGGAACTGCCTACACAAACTTTGATCTGAGTCATGCCAACAATTGGAATGAGAGAAGGCATCGCGGAGATTTGTCACCATAAATATACATAAGGGATTGTACCAATACAGCCATTTATCATTTGGCATATCTTCTGCTTGCGCCATATTCCAAAGAACCATGGAAAGTTTACTACAGGTATTGCCCCATGTTGGAGTTTATTTGGAGTTTGCACTGGAGTGCTGCTCTGGGCTGCAGTAGAATGCTTAAGTTGGAGTTTGATGACTGAGGGAATTTAAGGGTTAATTTATATCTAAAGTCTAGTCTTTCCTTAATTTCGTAATTAACTGACATTTGCTGTTTGGATTGGAAGCAGGTGAGTTTTAGGCCAGCTTTAGAACCATAGAACACTACAGCACAGAAAACAGGCCATTCAGCCATTCTGGTCTGTGCGAAATATTATTCCGCTCTTATTCTTAAAACTTAAGAGTGAGCCCGCATTTACCATGTCAGATGGTAGCTCGTTCCACACTCTCACCACTCTCTGAGTGAAGAAGTTCCCCCTAATGTTCCCCCAAACCTTTCCCCTTTCACCGTAAAGCCATGTCCTCTCATGTTTATTTCTCCTAATCTAAGTAGAAAGAGCCTACTCGCATTTACTCTGTCTATACCCCTCATACTTTTGTAAACTTCTATCATATCTCCCCTCATTTTTCTACGCTCCAAGGAATAAAGTCCTAACCTGTTTAATCTTTCCCTGTAACTCAACTCCTTAAGACCCGGCAACATCCTAGTAAATCTTCTCTGACCACCTCTTCACATGTGCTATCCACGATACTCTCCATAGGATGCTCCACAGTGTCTCCAGCATCCGCTCCAGCTCCAAAACCCAGGCTTCCAGGAGCTGCAGCTGGAGACATGCTGCACACATGCTGGCCCCGCGCACTGGAAATATTCCCGGCTTCTCACATAGAGCAGGAGGAGCACACCACAGCTTTGAGCTCTCCTGCCATGACTTACCCCTTTAAATTAAATTAAACCTTTTGGAAGGTACTTAATATCAAATAATATCAATTACTCTAGGGCCCTTCTTCCCTGCTCTTTGTTGTTACAAATGATGAACCACAAAATAAGACCTCAAAAATTATAAGCAATAAAAGTAATAAATACTTACCCAACCATACTCACGGCACTCAAAGGATCACCTCGTTCCCTCCTCCCTCTGTAGCCAAACTCCAACTTAAGCACTCTGCTGCAGCCCAGAGCAGCACTCCAGTGCAGACAAAGTCAGCATTGTAAAATGGCCTGTTTTTATACTCTAGATTCAGATCTAGCCTCTGAAAACCTGTTTAAGCCAGTTATCTAATTAACTGCAAGCAGAGTCTGTATAAACCCTGTTTTAAAGGTTAGTTCAGAAGGTTCAGACACTTGGTATCCATGGAGAGGTTGTAAACTGGATTCAAAATTGGCTGTGTGGGAGAAGACAGAGAGTGGTAGTGGATGATTGCTTCTCAGACTGGAGGTCTGTGACTAGTGGTGTGCCTCAGGGATCTGTGCTGGGACCATTGTTGTTTGTTGTCTATATCAATGATTTGGATGATAATGTGGTGAATTGGATCAGCAAGTTTGCTGATGACACTAAGATTGGAGGCGTTGTGGACAGCGAGGAAGGCTTTCAAAGCTTGCAGAGAGATCTGGACCAACTGGAAAAATGGGCCAGAAAATGACAGATGGAATTTAATGCGGAAAAGTGTGAGGTGTTTCATTTTGGATGGTCAAACCAACGTAGGATATACTCAGTAAATGGTAGGGCACTGAGGAGTGCGGAGGAACAAAGGGATCTGGGAGGTCAGATACATAGTTCCATGAAAGTGGCGTCACAGGTAGACAAGGTTGTAAAGAAAGCTTTTGGCATACTGGCCTTGATAAATCAAAGTATTGAGTATAGGAGTTGGGATGTTATGGTGAGGTTGTATAAGACATTGGTGAGGCCAACTTTGGAGTGTTGTGTGTAGTTCTGGTCGCCTAACTACAGGCAGGATTTCTGTAGCCGCAAACGAGACCCCAGGATGGTATGTTGCTTCCCTGGTGCTAGGGTCAAGGATGTCTCAGAGCAGCTACAGGACATTCTGAAGGGGGAGGGTGAACAGTCAGTGGACGTGGTACACATTGGTACAAACGACATAGGTAAAAAAAAGGAATGAGTTCCTAAAAGCAGAATATAGGGAGTTAGGAAGTAAGTTGAAAAGTAGGACTTCAAAGGTCGTGATCTCAGGATTACTACCAGTGCCACATGCAAGTCAGAGTATAAATAACAGGATATATCGGATGAATACGTGGCTGAAGAGATGGTGTGAGGAGGAGGGTTTCAGATTCCTGGGACATTGGGACACTCTGGGGGAGGTGGGACCAGCACAAACTGGACGGGTTACACCTGGGCAGGACTGGGACTGATGTCCAAGGGGGAATATTTGCTTGAGTGGTTGGGGAGGGTTTAAACTAAAATGGCAGGGGGATGGGAACCATTGCAAGGAGTCAGAAGAGGGGGAATCAAGGACCAGAACAAAAGACAGAAAGGAGAATAAGAAAAGTGATAGGCAGAGAAATCAAGGGCAAGAATCAAACAGGGCCTCAGTGAAAAATAGTGGGAATGGGACAAGTAATGTTAAAAAGTCAAGCCTTAAGGCTTTGTGCCTTAATACAAGGAGCATTTGCAATAAAGTGGATGAATTAACCACGCAAATAGATGTAAGCAGGTATGATACAGTCAGGATTACGGAGACATGGCCACAGGGTGACCAGGGATGGGAACTGAACATCCAGGGGTATTCAGTATTTAGGAAAGACAGGCAAAAAGGAAAAGGCGCTGGAGTGCATTACTGGTTAAAGAGGAAATTAACATAATAGTGGGGAAAGATATTAGCTCTGACGATGTGGAATCCGTATGGGTAGAGCTGAGAAACACCAAGGGGCAAAAAACATTAGTTGGAGTTGTATATAGTCCCCCAAATTGTACTGGTGATGTTGGGAATAGCATTAAACAGGAAATTAGAAACACATGCAATAAAGGAACATCTATAATTATGGGTGACTTTAATCTGCATATAGATTGGACAATTCAAATTAGTAACAATATTGTTGAGGAGGAATTCCTGGAGTGTATACGGGATGGTTTTCTGGACCAATACATTGAGGAACCAACTAGAGAACAGGCCATCCTAGACTGGGTATTGTGTAATGAGAAAGGAATAATTGGCAATCTAGTTGTGCGAGGCCCCTTGGGGATGAGCGACCATAATGTGATAGAATTCTTCATCAAGATGGAGAGTGACGTAGTTGATTCTGAGACTAGGGTATTGAATCTTAATTAAGGAAACTGCGATGGTATGAGATGCGAGTAGGCTTTGATGGATTGGGAAACGTTACTTAAAGGGATGATGGTGGATAGTCAATGGCAAACGTTCAAAGAGCGCATGGGTGAACTGTAACAATTGTTTATTCCTGTCTGGCGCAAAAGTAAAACAGGAAAGGTGGCCAAACCATGGCTTACAAGGGAAATTAGAGATAGTATTAGATGCAAGAGAGAGGCTTACAAATTGGCCAGAAAAAATAACAGACCTGAGGATTGGGACCAGTTTAGAATTCAGGGGAAAATAGAGTACGAGAGTAAGCTTGCGGTGAGCATAAAAACTGACTGTAAAAGTTTCCATAGGTATGTGAAGAGAAAAAGATTGGTGAAGACAAATGTAGGTCCCTTACAGTCAGAAACAGGGGAATTTATAATGGGGAAGAAAGAAATGGCTGACCAACTAAATACATACTTTGGTTCTATCTTCACAAAGGAGGACACAAATAATATAACAGAAATGTAACCCCACTATTTAAAAAAGGAGGTAGAGAGAAAACAGGGAATTGTAGACCAGTCAGCCTAATGTCGGCATTGGGGAAAATTCTAGAGTCCATTTTAGAAGATTTAATAGCTGAGAACGTGGAAAACAGGTGGCAGAATCGGACAGAGTCAGCATGCATTTACAAAAGGGAAATCGTGCTTGACAAATCTACTGGAATTTTTCGAGGATGCAACTAGTAGAGTTGATGAGGGGGAGCCAGTGGATGTGGTTTATTTGGACTTTCAGAAGGCTTTCGACAAAGTCCCACGTAAGAGATTAGCGTGTAAAATTAAAGTGCATGGGATTGGTAGTGTATTGAGATGAATAGAAAACTGGTTGGAAGACAGGAAACAAAAAGTAGGAATAAATGGGTCTTTTTCCGAATGGCAGGTAGTGACTACTGGGTTACCACAGGGATCGGTGCTGGGACCTCAGCTGTTCACAATATATATTAATGATTTAGATGAGGGAACTAAATGTAATATCTCCAAATTTGCAGATGACTCAAAGCTAGGTGGGAGGGTGAGCTGTGAGGAGGATGCAGAGATGTTTTAGAGTGATTTGGACAGTGAGTGGGCAAATGCATGGCAGATGCAGTATAATGTGGCTAAATGGGAGGCTATCCACTTTGGTAGCAAAAACAGGAAGGCAGATTATTATCTGAATAGCTATAAATTGAGAGAGGGGAATGCGCAATGAGACTTGGGTGTCCTTATACACCTGTCGCTGAAGGTAAGCATGCAGGTGCAGCAGGTAGTAAAGAAGGTTGGCCTTCATAGCAAGAGGTTTCGAGTCCAGGAGCAGAGATATCTTTCTGCAATTATACAGGGCCTTGGTGAGACCAGACCTGGAATATTGTGTGCAGTTTTGGTCTCCTTATTTGAGGAAGGATGTACTTGCTAAAGAGGGAGTGCAGTGAAGGTTTACCAGACTGATTCCTGGGATGGCAGGACTGACACTTGAGGAGAGATTGAGTCGGTTAGGATTATATTCGCTGGAGTTCAGAAGAATGAGGGAGGATCTCATAGAAACCTATATAATTCTAACAGGACTAGACAGGGTAGATGCAGGAAGGATGTTCCCGATGGAGGGGGAGTCCAGAACCAAGGGCCACAGTCTGAGGATACAGGGTAGATTAGGACTGAGATGAGGAGATATTTCTTCACCCAGAGAGTGGTAAGTCTGCGGAATTTGCTACCACAGAAAGTAGTTGAGGCCAAAGCATTATATGTTTTCAAGAAGATATAGCTCTTGGGGCGAAAGGGATCAAAGGATATGGGGAGAAGGCGGAAGCAGGCTATTGAGTTGGATGATCAGCCATGAGCATAATGAATGGCGGAGCAAGCTCGAAGGGCCAAATGGTCTACTCCTCCTATTTTTTTCTGTTTCTGTGTTTCTATTTGGATGATGTTCTCGTGACTAGACTCACTGAAAAGGAACACTTGATGAACTTGGAAGAAGTTCTGAAATGTTTTTCACAAGTTGTAGTGAGATTGAAAAAGGAAAAGTGCACATTCCAGGCAAAAGTGGTAACTTACCTAAGTCACATGGTAGATTCACAAGGCCTACATCCAGTTAAAGAATAAGTGAAAGCCATGAAAGAAGCCCCAGCACCAAAGAATACATCCAAACTAAAATCATTCTTGGGGATGATCAATTACTATGGACATTTCTTGCCTGCTTTGTCAACAGAACTGGCTCCACTGTATTACTTGCTCAAGAGAAACCAGAAATGGTCATGGCAAACACCACAAGAAGAAGCTTTCACAAAAGTGAAACAGTTACTGTAATCTCCTACACTTCTTGTACATTTTGATCCAAAGAAAAAGTTGATATTAACGTGTGACACATCACCTTGTGGAGTGGGAGCAGTGCTTTCCCGTCGAATGGATGATGGATCAGAACAACCTATAGGGTATGTGTCGAGAAACCTTAGTACAGCAGAGAAAAAGTACTCACAAATTTGAAAAAAAAGGTCTGGCAATCATTTTCAGTGTTAAAAAGTTCCATCAATATGTACATGATCGTCATTTTACTATCATAGCAGACCACAAGCCATTATTGGGACTATTTGGTGAAGACAAGGCTACACCCTCTATAGCCTCAGCAAGAGTACAAAGATGGGCATTAATCTTGACAGCATATGAGTATTTTTGTTCAAAGACCCAGAAGTCAAATTGCAAATGCAGATGCACTCCACCCTTGCAAGTAAAAGATGAGTATGTTCCAATTCCTCAGGAATACGTTTTGTTATTGAACTTCCTGCCCTCATCACCGATATGTGCTAAACAAATTAAAGATTGGATGAACCGAGACCCAGTCTTATTCAAAGTGAGAAATCAAGTTCTTTATAGTTGGTCACAAGCACAAGGGTCTGATGAAATGAAACCATATTTCAAGATAAGATACGAGATAACCAACCAAGAAGGTATTTTATTGTGGGGGGCTTGACTGATTGTTCCTCCGAAAGAACGAAAGCCATTATCACCTGAACTTCACAGTGCACATCCCAGAATTTCCAAAATGAAGGCACGTAGCTATATGTGGTGGTGGGGAATGGATGGAGAAATAGAAACCTTAGTGAGAAGTTGTATGCAGTGCCAACAAGTGCAAAAATTACCTGCAACAGCATCGTTACACCCCTGGGAATGGCGAGGTGCGAGTACACATCGCCCATGTGGGACCTTTTATGGGAACCGTGTTTCTCTTTACCATAGACGCTCATTCAAAATGGATGGATATATATGAAGTGAGGTCACCCACATCTTCAGCGACAATAGAAAAGCTACGACAAAGTTTTGCTATAAATGGATTACCTGGAGTGATAGTATCAGATAATGGAACAATATTTAAAGTGCTGAATTTAACCGATTTACAAGCCTCAATGGTATTGTTCATGCAAAAACATCTCCATACCACCCTTCTTCAAATGGACTCACCAAGACAGCAGTTCAGACATTCAAATCTGGTATGAAGGAATTACCTGGAGATTCAATAGTGACTAAATTAGCATGATTTATTTTCCTTATTTTCCATTGTAGAGCCACCCCTCAGTTGACAACAGGTGTCACACCTTGGAATTCTTGATGAAGCATCATCTGTAGTCGAGACTGAGCCTAATCATGCCAAACTTGGGGGGAAGAAGTCAGGAAAATCAGAAAATGGGACATGATTGTCACAGTTGGGACAGAATGGAAGAGAGAAGGTATTTGTGAAAAATTTTAGAGAAGGACCAGCATGGTTGTTTGGTGAAATAAGTGCTGTAATGGGACCTCTTTCCTGTCACGTGGAAGTTGGAGATTCAATAGTAAGAAGACATGTGGTTCACATATGAATTGAAGAAACCAAATATTCAGAAGCGATTCCACCAATGTTCGAGACTGAATCAACATTTCCTTTTGAAAGAACTCAACCAAGTATAAATGTATTTGAAGGGCTGACTGTATCTGAAGGAATCAAAGAAACAAATTTACAGGTACCTACTATAGAACCAGATGTTCAGACGACTTCAGTAAGGGAGATTCCAAAGCAAACTTCAGAAGCTGTAGAGCTGAGACGTTCTACATGCATAAGGAAACCCCCAGAGAGACTGACTTTGTAAATAATTGATCTGTATCAATAACTTGATATACTGAAAAATTGTAAAATGTATTTTTCAGTAAAGGGAATATAGTAATCTGATATGTAATATACCTTTAAGACAAGTTTTGTAATGTAAAGGTCACATGATCTTAATATCGAATAGAAGAGTAGACCGCCTTACCTCTATGTGAGAGAGTCTTGAGTTAGTCACTGATGAGTGAAGACAGAGTTTTAAGTTGTGAGCACACAGGTGTAACTGCAGAGCTTAGTTTGTAAATAAACAGCATGCATTTATTCTAACAACGATCTCCTGATGTTCCCTGTCTCTGTACCAACTGACACCCTGAAATAAGCGTAAAACCCGGATCCTTTAGCCCCAGCAAACCAAGAGCACTGGATCCAACACAAACTCAAACTTGTAACAAGGAAAAAAACTCATAAGATGCTCCATTCTCTCCACTTTCCTGTTTGCCTCAGAAACCTGGACAATAAATAAAGATCTGTGGAAAAAAATCAAGACCTTTGAAGGATGGGTACTAAGACGTATGCTACACACTCCATATACAGATCATAAGACAAATGAAGAGGTGTTTGAAATGGCAAGAATAAAAAGAACCCTAAAAAGTGACATCCAGAAAAGAAAATGTCGGTATTTTGGCCATTTGATCAGAGCTGAAAAACTACAGCGATCTCTCCTAAAGGACAAAGTGGAGAGCAGCAGAAAGAGCGGTTGACTTAGGTGTAGCTGGATGACATGGATGACAAACATCACAGAGTGCAACATATGATGACAGCAGATCTCCTGGCAGGAATAATTACAAGCAGAGAGAGAGAGAGAGAGATTACAAAAAACAGAACTGAGGGGAACTGGACTGTGTGGAAAGGGAAGTGGGGTAGAGGCTGTTTATTTTTGGCTCAGGGCTATTAATTCAATGCTCAATGTGGTTGCTTCTATTTGAAAAGTAAACCTGACTCTCTCACCCTTTCCTCTTCCTTTCACAGTTCCTCTACTTGGTCCTGATTCTGTTTAGTCTGGAGGTTACTACAGGCACCCTCGGATACATCAACAGTGTTCGAGTGAGTATGGTGTTCTTTTCAATACTCTTATGTCATCACCCTAGATAGGTCACTGTAGAATCTGTCTCCTCTGTGATTAAAGGCTGCCATGATAACCTGAGCTATATTTCTACTGGGCGTGAGTGTCCAGCAAAGCAAAATGTCAGCTTTGGCCTCCTGGTTGCACTTTTGCCAGTGAGTCATAAGATTGTGAGTATGAATTCCATTCCAAAGTCTTGAGCCCACAATACGAACAAGGGCCATTTGGCCCCTCGAGCCTGCTCCTCCGTTCAATAAGATCATGGCTAATCTGATAGTAACCTCAAATCTGCATCCCACCTACCCCCGATAGCCTATCACCCCCTTGCTTACCAAGATTCTATCCACCTCTGCCTTAAAAATATTCAAAGACTCTGCTTCCGCCACCTTTTCAGGAAGAGAATTCCAAAGACTGGCGACCCTCTGAGTGAAAATATTTCACCTCATCTCTGTTTTAAATGGGCGACCCCTTATTTTTAAAAATGACTCCTAGTTCTAGATTCTCTCACAAGAGGAAACATCCTCTCCACATCCACCCTGTCAAGACCCCTCAGGACCGTATATGTTTCAATCAAGTCGCCTCTTACTCTTCTAAACTCCAGCGGATACAAGCCTAGCTTGTCCAACCTTTCCGCATAAGACAGCCTGCTCATTCCAGGTATTAGTCTGGTAAACGTTCTCTGAACTGTTTCCACTGCATTTACATCCTTCCTTAAATAAGGAGACTAATATTGCACACAGTACTCCAGATGTGGACTCTCTAGTGCTCTGTATAACTGAAGCATAACCTCCCTACTTTTGTACGCCATTCCCCTCGCAATGAGTGATAACATTCTATTAACTTTCCTAATTACTTGCTGTACCTGCATACTAGCCTTTTGTGATTCATGCACTAAGACACCCAGGTCCCTCTGTATCTCAGAGCTCTGCAATCTCTCACCATTTAGATAATAAGTTTCTCTTTTGTTCTTCCTGCCAAAATGGCCAATTTCACATTTTCCCACATTATACTCTCTTTTGCCAGATCTTTTCCCACTCACTTAACCTTTTTATATCTTTTTGTAGCCTTCTTATGTCCTCTTCACAACTTACTTTCCTATTTATCTTTGTGTCATCAGCAAATTTCACAATTATTCCATCCATCACTTCATTAAAGTCATTTATATAAATTATAAACAGTTGAGATCCCAGCACTGGTCCCTGGTGGCAACCCCCTCATTGCACCTTGTCAACCTGAAAAAGACCCATTTATGCCTATTCTCTGCTTCCTGTTAGCTAGGCAATCTTCTATCCATACCAATATGTTATCCCTATACCATGAGTTTTTATTTTATGCAATAACCTTAGACGTGGCACTTTATCAAATTTCTTCTGGACATCTAAGTACATTATATCCACAGCACATGTTATTTACTCAAAAAGCTCCAATAAGTTGGTTAAACATGATTTTTCTTTCACAAAACCATATTGACTCTGCCTAATTACCTTGAACTTGCACTCTGCATATAGTTTCTAATATTTTCCCTGTGATAGATGTTCAGCTGTCTTGTAGTTTCCCACTCTCTGTTTCCCTCCTTTTTTGAATAGTGGAGTTACATTTGCTACCTTCCAATCTAAAGGGACATTCCCTGAATCTAGGGAATTGTGGAAAATTAAAACCAATACATCAACTATCTCACTAGCCACTTGTTTCAAGATCCTAGGACAAAGTCTATCAGGACCCAGGCACTTGTCAGCCCGCAGCTCCAACAATTTGCTCAATGCCACTGCTCTGGTGATTGTAATTTTCCTGAGTTCCTCCCTCCCTTCCATTTCCTAATTTATAGCTGCTTCTGGGATGTTACTTGTATCCTGTATAGTGAAAACTAATGCAAAATATCTTTTATCTGTCATCTGCTTGTTTTCCATTATCAATTCTCCATACTCACTTTCTATAGGACCAGCACTCACTTTGTTAACCCATGTTTTCTTAAAATATTTATAGAAACTCTTACTATCTGTTTTTATATTTCTGGCTAGCTTTCTCTCATTCTCTAATTTTTCCCTCCTTAGTAATCTTTTAGCCATCCTTTGCTTTCCTTATATTCTGTCCAATCTTGTGACCTTCCACCTGTCCTTGCACAATTATATGCTTTTTCTTTAAGTTTGATACTATCTTTAAACTTTCTAGTTAACCAAAAGTAAGACTTTTTCGTACTCGTTGGAATGTATCTATTCTGTGTATTCTGAAATATCCCCTTAAATGTTAGCCACTGCATCTCCATTGATTTATGTCTTAACCTAATTTGTCAATTCACTTTAGCCAGCTCTGCTTTCATGCCGTCATAATTGCCCTTATTTAAGTTAAAAAATATGGTCTCGGACCCACTCCGCTCTCCCTCAAACTGAATATAAAAATTCAATCATACTATCCTATGGGCTGCTACCTAGGCGCGCCTTCACTATGAGATCATTAATTAATCCCACCTTGTTGCACGATACTGACCTTGTATAGCCTACTCTCTGGTTGGCTCCAGAATGTGCTGTTCTAAGAAGCTATCCCAAGAACATTCTATGAACTCGTTACCGATGCTACCTTTGGCCACCTGCCTTTTCCAGCCTATATGTAGGTTAAAATCTCCCATGATTAACGCTGTTTCTTTCTGACAAGTTCCTACTATTTATTCCTTTATACCCCGCCCTACCATGTGGTTACTGTTAGGGGACCTGTACACCACTCCCACAATTAACGTTTTGCCTTTACCGTTTCTAATCTCTACCCAAACCGTTTCCACATCCTGGTTTCCTGAACTTAGGTCATCCCTCTCTATTGTGCTAACACCATCATCAACTAACAGAGCCATGCCTTCACCTTTTCCTCACTTCATATCCTTCCTAAATGTCCTGTACCCTTCAATATTCGGGTCCCAATTCATGTCCTCCTGCAGCCATGTACAGATGAGGATAAGCGTAGTGGTATGTGTTGAATGAGTTGAAGTTTATGGAGGATTAAGGTAAGGAGGCTGGTTAGCATAGTAGCAGAAGTTGAGCCTTGAACTGGTAAAGTACGTGGATGTTGGTTTCAATGTTGCAGAGATGGAATCAAGACAAGTGGTTTTATCATATTTATTTCTATGTGTGCTCTAAATTCATCTATTTTGTTTTGAATGCTTTGTGCATTGAGATACAGAGCATTTAGTTTGATCCTTTCACTGCTGAGGGAGCACTGCACTGTCAGAGGTGCTTTATTTCAGGTAATATGTAAAACTAGAGGTAATGTAACATATTCTATGCTATTATTAGAAGAAAAATAGTTGAGTTCTCCCTGGCCAATATTTATCCCTCAACCATCAACTAATGCAAATAATTTGATTATTATCATTGTGGGATGTTGCTGTGCACATTGGCTGGCAATTCAGTAGTGACTACACTTCAAAATTACTGATGAAACATCATCAACCTGAAGCGTTAACCCTGTTTCTATCTCTGCAGATGCTGTCTGATCTGCTGAGTATTTTCTGTTTTTAGTACAGATTTCTGGATTATGCAGTACTTTGCTTTTCTCTTCAAAAATTGTAAATTTACTCTAAAGCACTTTGGGACATCCTGAGATTGTGAAAGAACAATTCCAAGCTCTCTTCCTTTTCATTCTAGGTATCTCTCTCTGTACAACGAGTTTCCAGCTGCTTAATTTCCTGTCCTCTTCCTTTTTGCCAGGTAGAGTCTGCTGACCTGAATAGTTTTAATGAGATCTTCAGGAACTATAACGGCAATGATTCCATGATCGACAGTAGGGCAGTGGACCAACTGCAGGAAAAGGTGTGGCCCTATATCAATGCAAATCTCTGCCAGAGAGACAGACTCCAGGACCCAACATTGACAGACAGCTCACACAGATAGACTCCTGTCATAGAGTGTACTCTGATCAGAGCTGGACACAGGATTCAGTGTGTGAGTCTGATCAGAGCTGGACACTGGATTCAGTGTGTGAGTCTGGTCAGAGCTGGACACAGGATTCAGTGTGTGAGTCTGATCGGAATGGGACACAGGATTCAGTGTGTGAGTCTGATCTGAGTGGGACACAGGATTCAGTGTGTGAGTCTGATCGGAGCTGGACACTGGATTCAGTGTGTGAGTCTGATTGGAGTGGGACACTGGATTCAGTGTGTGAATCTAATTGGAGTGGGCCACTGGATTCAGTGTGTGAGTCTGATTGGAGTGGGACACTGGATTCAGTGTGTGAGTCTGATTGGAGTGGGACACAGGATTCAGTGTGTGAGTCTGATCGGAGTGGGACACAGGATTCAGTGTGTGAGTCTGACTGGAGTGGGACACTGGATTCAGTGTGAGTCTGATCGGAATGGGACACAGGATTCAGTATGTGAGTCTGATCGGAGTGGGACACTGGATTCAGTGTGAGTCTGATCGGAGTGGGACACAGGATTCAGTGTGTGAGTCTGATTGGAGTGGGACACAGGATTCAGTGTGTGAGTCTGATCGGAGTGGGACACAGGATTCAGTGTGTGAGTCTGATCGGAGTGGGACACTGGATTCAGTGTGTGAGTCTGATTAGAGTGGGACACTGGATTCAGTGTGTGAGTCTGATCGGAGTGGGACACTGGATTCAGTGTGTGAGTCTGATTAGAGTGGGACACTGGATTCAGTGTGAGTCTGATTAGAGTGGGACACAGGATTCAGTGTGTGAGTCTAATTGGAGTGGGATACAGGATTCAGTGTGTGTCTGATCGGAGTGGGACACAGGATTCAATCATGAGTCTGCTCGGAGCTGGATACAGGATTCAGTGTGTTTACTGACGCTCCCAATCTGTACCCAAGTCCCACTCTCTCCCAATCTATGCCCAAACCCCCACTCTCTCCCAGCCTCTGCCCACCTCTGTGTTCTCTCTCAGTCTTTGATGTTTATGTGATGACTCTGCTTTGTTCCATTTCAGATGCAGTGTTGCGGAGTGAGGAATTATACTGACTGGACTCAATTTCCATGGTTCTTTCAAAGTGGAAATGCCAGCATTCCTCACAGCTGCTGTGCCAGGAATCTCACAAGCTGCACTGGAGATCTGGAAGAGCCGGAACTGCTTTACACGCAGGTTGGAGCACCACAGTGGTCAACTCGGGACTAACTAACCTACGCAGTTCCAACAGTGGATAATGAGGACATGCCCATGGTTAATGGGGGCAAGACTAATTTGCACAGAGTTACAGCAAGGGCTTCAGGGAAGTTGCCTATACCACACATGGTTACAGTAATGGTTACTGGAGACCAGACTCTAATGCACACTGTTGTACAAATTGTTAATTGGGATCCAATTGTAGTGCACACAGTTACAGCAGTGAGTATATTACCTGAGGTTAGAGGGGGCATAGCAACAGGAGGCCATCCAGTTCCTCAAGGATGTTTCACCATTCAATAATATGGTGGCTGATCTGCAACCTAACTCAATATATATGCTGCTGTCCCAGATTCCTAAATATCTACTTCCCTTTGTGTGCAAATGTGTTTTCTAATTTCACGTTTGAAAGGTCTGATTCTAATTTTAGTCGATGGCCCCTAGTCCTGGGCTTCCAAACCAGTGGAAATAGTTTCTCTCAATCTCTCAATCTTTACTATCTGTTCCCTGTGGTATCTTGAAAACTTCAAACTTTATTTCTTTCATTTTCAAAGTTCCAGGAAAAACAGCCCCAGTTTGTGTAATCTCTCCTTGTAATTTAACCCTCTGGTGTTCAGGTATCGTACAAGTGAATCAATGCTATTTTCCTGCCAAGGTCAATTTCCTATGGTGTGGTGCCCAGAACTGCTCACTGTGCTCCAGGTGCAGTCTAACCAGGGCTTTGTATAGTTGTAGCATGATTCCTACCCCCTCGTGTTCTAATCCTCTGGGGATAAAGCTCAACATTCCATTGGGCTTTTGGTTATTCTCTGCACCTGTTCAGGACATTTTAGTGATCTGCGTACCAGCACCCACGCACCCCCCCAAGTCCCCCAAGATAGGCTTTGGAGAGTCAGGAGGTGGGTTACTCACAGCAGGATTCCTAGCCTCTTACCTACTCATGTAGTATTTATGTGGCTAGTCCAGTTCAATTTCTGGTCAGTGGTAACCCTAGGTGTTGATAGTGGGGGATTCAGCAATGGTAATACCATTGAATGTCGAGGGGTGATGGTTAGATTCTCTCTTGTTGGAGATGGTCATTGCCTGACACTTGTGTGGTGCTAATGTAACTTGCCATTTGTCAGCCCAAATCTGGATATTGTCCAGGTCTTGCTGCATATGGACACAAACTGCTTCTGCTTTACAGCCGATGAAATACTTTTGTAATCTCGGAGATGGGCTCAAACTGCACAATGTTACAAAGATGGTTAATAGGAACAAGAACAACATGGATTTATAAAGTGACAAAGTGCTTCACAGGACGGTTATCCAACAGAGATATTATAACAGGTGACAAAAAGCCTGGTCAAAGAGGAGGTTTTAAGAGATATCTTAAAGAAGGAAAGAGAGGTGGAGGGGTTTAGGGAAGGAATTATCGAACCTAGCTAGGGCTCATATAGCTGAAGGTACTTCACAGGAACACTATAGAACAAAATGTGACACTGAGCTCCATAAGGAGATATTAGGTTAGATGACTAAAAGTGTGGTTAAAGAGGAGGTTTTAAGGAGTGTATTAAAGGAGGAAAGTGAGATTGAGAAGGAGAGGTGTAGGGAGGGAACTCCAGAGTTTAGGGCCTCAGCAACTGAAGGCACATCATTAACGGAAGCAATTAAAATTGGGGTTGCTCAAAAAGTCTTAAAGTGGAAGAGAGCAGAGAACCCCAAGAATTGTGGGGCTGGAAAGGTTACAAAGATAGAGAAAGAAGTTTGAAAATTAGGATGAGGATTTTAAAATGTCGGCATTGCTGGTGCAAGATGGGAATGGTGACACACTGGGGACAGCATCATGCACTTTGTTATGTAAATAGTTAATGGGAACATTGTGATATTGTGTGCTTTTACTGCGATGGTTAGTGCAAATGTTGCATGTTGTTACAGAAATGGTTATTGGAGACAGAGCCATAATGCTGGTGAACAAAGACAGGGCTGAACTCTTCTGATACACAGATGGTTAATAGGGACAACCGTCTTTGTAACCGTGCAGTTTCACCCCATCTTCATAACAGTGTGCAGTTAGACTAAGACCATTAATGGAGACAGGGGGTCTGACCTTTGGCAGAATACCAATCAGAGTCGGATTGCCACTTCGCTCCTAGTTTCCTACCTGGAAATCCAGCGATCCTTTCTTTCCTGCCCTTCCGACTCAGACCAGAAGAGAACTGTGCAGGGCAGCGCATGCCTGAGGCACTCCTGGAAGCTCAGAAGTTACAGGCCGTTCGTTGTGTTGCAAGAGAGATGGTAAATTGGGGACAGGGTATTATTGCATACTGTTACCAAGTTGGTTAATGGTGACATAAAATTGTAAAATTATAGAATATTGCAGCAGAGAAGAAGGTTATTTGGCCCATCGTGTTGTGCTAGCTTCATGGCAATGCCTTTTGCCAACCAATCAGCACTCCCTTCACATACAGTATAAATTGTTGTTTTCCCCTTATTCTTGAAAGTTGTCCTGATGAGTGCAAGACAAAAAACTTCGACATGTCTCTTTTTTCAGCAATACTCAAATTCTATACTACCAAACAAATAAAAGGGGTGTCCAATTAGTCCCAAAATCCTGCAGGTATTTCCACTTCAAGAATTTATTCAATTCTGTTTTGAAAGCTCCTTTGCTTCCACTACCCTATCAGGCAGCGCATTCCAGATCACAACACAACAAAAAAAAGTTTTCCTCACGCCCAGTCGCCTTCAATAATGTCTTCTGGTTACAAACCCATCCACCACTGGGAACAATTTTGTTACTCTAGCAAAACCATTCAGGATTTGGAGCACCTCATTTCAAATCCCCTCTTTACCTTCTCTGCTCGAAGAGAACAACCCCAGTTTCTCCAATCTCCCACAAACTGAATAGCCATTCCAGTAAGCCTCCTCTGCACCCTCTCTACCCTTTCTGAAGCCTTGACATCCTTCCCAAAGTGTAGTGCCTAGAACTGAACACAATCCTCCAGCTGGGATCTAACCAGTGGTTTATAAAGGCTTAAATAGTAACTTCCTTCCTTTTGTACTCTATGCCTGTAATACCTTTTGAATAACTTTCTCAGCTTGTTCTGCCACTTTCAGGTTACTGAAGAGGCCAGAAGTGGGGGAGCACTGATATCTCGGAGATTTATTAAACTGGAAGAGATTATCTAGAAATATCTAATGATATTGCACAGTTATAGAGATGGTTAATAAAAACAGATGTGCAGTTTCCTACAGAGATGGTTAATGGAGATTGGATGAGGTGAAGCTAGTTATAAAGATGGTTAATGAGGACAGGGTGATACTGAACACTGCTACAGAGATGGTGAATGAGGACAGGGTAATGCACACATTAATTGGGAGGGGTCAAATTGCACATATTGAGATGGTTAATGGGGACACTTTCTACAACACTGTCAGTGTCAAGAGCTACTCACTATCTGGTAAAAGAGATGGTCATCATTTTGCTTGTGGTACACACTGCTGCTGACTCTGAAGTTAGATGTGATTTCAACAGCACAGGTCTCTGCCAAATGTAACATCATTCTGCATTTTCTCACTCCAGGGCTGCCTCCTGACCCTACAAGATGAGCTGCAATGGATCTTCTTGTTTACACTAGGCTGGATCATTGCTGTTTTCTGTCTGCAGGTAATTCGAGGGTAACGGGGATAGAGTGGGAGAATGGGAATGACTGGGTTGCTCTACAGAAAGCTGGCTTGGACTCGATGGGCGGAATGGCCTCCTTTGCTGAAATGACTCTATGACGACAAGGAACCAGTGCTAAAATGGAGTAATGCCATTACTCAAGACTAGTCCACACATTGATAAAAACAAAGAAAACTGCGGATGCTGGAAATCCAAAACAAAAACAGAATTACCTGGAAAAACTCAGCAGGTCTGGCAGCATCGGCGGAGAAGAAAAGAGTTGACGTTTCGAGTCCTCATGACCCTTCGACAGAACTTGATTTCGAGTCCAAGAAAGAGTTGAAATATAAGCTGGTTTAAGGTGTGTGTGTGGGGGGCGGAGAGATAGAGAGAGAGAGAGGTGGTTGTGTGGACACCACACATTGACTATATCTGGGAGAACCAAGACTTATCTCAGCAATGAACTCTGAACCAGAAAATCTGAGTGTTTGACGTTTGTTCATTTTTAGTTTTACTGAAAATTCTTTTCTGTTTTCAGAGCCTGGGAGCTTTGGTCATCTGTCTCTGGACGAACTCTGATCCTGCTCCATACCAGCTGTTGAACACTGATAACTTCTCCTAATGAAGGACTCTGCCTGACTCTGTCACTAATTGATGCACAAAGCAAACTCAGACTTCTACATTAAACAGGATCCTGTCGAAATAGGAGGAACCATTTACAAATCACTGCTGCAAGACTTGACTGTCACCAGAACAATGACACCTCCCCTCCTATCTAGTGAACCCCTTCCATTGAGACCCCCCCTTCCCTGTCCAGTGCCCACACCAGTGTCCAGAGATCACCTTTGTCAAGTGACCCCCATCCGGTGAGTGCCCAATCCAGTGAACCTCCTGTTCCCTTATGCTGTGACCTTCCCCCATCCTGTGGTCTCCTTTGTATAGCGACCATCCCATCCTGTGCCCCTTCCTCTCACTCCCCCCATAGAGTGACTTCCTTGACCTTCCTGGTAGAATGACAACTCTTGTCTAATGAGGGAATGCCGCCCCCCCAATCCCCAGCCCCCCCCACACAGAAAGGAAAGTTCCCCCACAACGGCTCTAAGAAACTACCAAAAACACTGGCTTCATCTAATTCACTGAGCATCCAGGGTTGTGTTTCTTTATAAAACTTTACAATACTTTGTAATACTTTATAATACTAGTACAATCTAACACTGACACACGACTCTCACAGAAACCTGTGGATATTCGGAAGAATCATTGCTTTGTTTGATATGTATCCTAATTTGATGTATCTATCTAGCTGTGGGCAGTAAATAAAATTAGATGTACATTTTAATTGGAATTTGAAATCTATCTTGAATGTCAATCCTAAAATTCCCTCGTATTGCGTTCAGCCCCCATCATCACTAAGTAAAGGTTGGTCAAAACTCAGATTCTCATTGTTGCTTCCATGATGTTATCTGGGATCTTGTAACTTTGTGAATAACCATTGTCTCTGCTTTCTCCAGATGCAATAAGAACTAGGGGACACAGATTGAAGGTTTTGGGTAACAATAAGGGGCGGGGTGGAGGGAAGGTGTTAGGAAGAGCTCTTTTTTTAATGCAACAAAGTGGTGAAGACCTGGAATTCATTGCTTTGTGAAAGTGCTGAAGCAGAGACAATTAGGAGAAATTGGATGGACACTTGAAGGAAATAAACTTACAGGGCTAGGGGGATAGATCAGGGGAATGGGACTGACTGGATCATTCGACAGAGAACAGGTATGCACGAGATGGACTGAATGGCTTCCTTTGTGCCATAATGCTGCTATGACTCTAAAACCTACTCTGAAAAGTTGGTATGTCTACAACATCTCTTTGTCCTTTTGTCTATGACATCTTTTGGCTATCTCCACCTATCACTGGCCCTCTATTCAGCTCTGACTGTCCCACCTACCCCCTTTAAACCAGCTTATATTTCACCTCTTTTCTATTTTTACTTAGTTCTGTTGAAGAGTCATATGGACTCGAAACGTTAACTGTGTTCCTCTCTGCAGATGCTGCCAGACCTGCTGAGTTTTTCCAGGTATTTTTATTTTCGTTTGGATTTCCAGCATCCGCAGTTTTTTGCTTTTATCAGAAAAGATGGTGTTGATGCAGACTGGACTTGTCAGATCTTGCACACTTTACAGTTCTTAGAAAAAGGAATTGATGCCTTGATGATCCAGGTGAGGTTGGCAGGGACTTGTGTCTCTCCAGGCCATTCTAGGCAGACAGGATATATGAACACCATATAGTTACGAAGCATTGTGAGAAATTATTTTAACCACCAGCAATCTCCCAATGATGCTGAGGAAACAGAGCACAGACACATTGCTCCGAGCATATCCACAACCTCTTGTCCTTTCATCCTGAATCACCAGGGCTTCTCTTCCCCCAATCCTTTTTTGCCTTTACTTCTTGAAGAGATTATAACTTGGTATATTTAGTTTTCAGTCCTGACCATCTCTCAGCCATGTTATAACCTTCAAGTTGAATTTGCACCTCCAATTCACAAGCCAAGTCACAACCCTGGTCCCATCACAGCAGCTGATGATTTAAATTCAGCTAATTAAATAAATCTGGAATTTTAAAAAAAAATTGCTAGCAGTGGTGATAACACCATAACTACCAGATTTCTGTAACATATGTACATTTGAATTAGGAACAGGAGTAGGCCATTCGATGGTTAAATTCTCTCTTGTTGGAGATGGTCATTGCCTGGCACCTGTGTGACACAAATGTTACTTCCCACTTGTCAGCCCAAGCCTGAATATTGTCCAGGTCTTGCAGTATTTGGACCTGAACTGCTTCAGTATCTGAGGAGTTGCAAATGGTGCTGAACGTTGTGCAAACATCTCTACTTCTGACCTTATGATGGAAGGAAGGACAAAGATGAAGCAGCTGAAGATGGCTGAGCCTAGGACACTACCCTGAGGAACTCCTGCACTGATGTCCTGGAGCTGAGATGATTGACGAACAACCATAACCATCTTCCTTTGTGCTAGGTCTGACTCCAACCAGCGGAGAGTTTTCCCCTTGATTCCCATTGACTCCAGTTTTGCTGGGGTTCCTTGATGCCACACTTGGTCAAATGCTGCCTTGATGTCACGGGCAGTCACTGTCACCACCTCAGGAGTTCAGCTCTTTTGTCCAGGTTTGAATCAAGGCTGTAATGAGCTCAGAAGCTGAGTGGCCCTGGTGGAAAACAAACTGAGCATCAGTGAGCAGATTGTTGCAAAGCAAGTGTCCCTTGATAGCACTGTCAATGACCCCTTCCATTACTGATGATCGAGAGTAGACTGATGGGGCAGTAATTGACTGGGTTGGATTTGTCCTGCTTTTTGATTAGAGGACATACCTGGGCAATTTTCTACATTGCCGGGTCGATGCCAGTGCTGTAGCTGTACTGGAACAGCTTGGCTAGGGGGCAGTAAGTTCTGGAGCACCAGTCTTAGTACTATTGCTGGAATGTTGTCAGGGCCCATAGCCTTTGCAGTATCCAGTGCCTTCAGCCATTTCTTGATATCACGTTGAGTGAATTGAATTTGCTGAAGATTGGCATCTGTGATGCTGGGGACCTCTGGATCATCCACTCAGCAGTTCTGGCTGAAGATTGTTGCAAATGCTTCAGCCTTATCTTTTTTAAAAATTCATTCATGGGATGTGGCTCCGCTGGCTAGGCCAGCGTTTATTGTCCATCCCTAGCTGCCCTTGTTTAGGGGCATTTAAGAGTCAACCACATTGCTGTGGGTCTGGAGTCACCTGTCGGCCAGACCAGATAAGGACAACAGATTTCCTTCCCAAAAGGGCATTAGTGAACCAGGTGGGTTTTTAGGACAATCAGCAATAGTTCCATGGTCATCATCAGACTTTGAATTCAATAAAAAATTTGAAATTCAAAGTTCACCATCTGCAGTGGTGGAATTCAAACAGTCTCCAGAGCATTACCCTGCATCTCTGAAATACTAATCAGTGACAATACCACAATGCCACCACCTCACCCTTGATGTGCTGAGCTCCCCAATCATTAGGAAAGTCATTGATATGGATTGTAAATGGTTGAGGTCCCAACACTGATCCCTGTGGCACTCCACTGCACATCTTGTGAACCAGAAAATGATCCATTTATCCCTACTCTGTTTCCTGTTAGCTAACCAATCCTCCATCCATGTTACTCCTTTAAACCATGAGTTCTTATTTTATGTAGTAACCTTTGATGTGGCACCTTGTCAAATGCCCTCTGGAAATCCAAGTACATCTCAGACCCACAGTATTATGGTTGCTTCTTAACAGCCCTAACAAGTATAATGAAAAAACCAAATTGACTATCAGGCATTGACCTATTCACTGGCACACCCTGCCCAGTCAATCCTCCAAAGTCCTCTTCAATAACATCAGTGACCTGTGCCAAATTTGGGAGAGCTGCCCCTTCAACCGGTCATGCAGCAGTCATACTCACTGAATTATACCTTCCAGCCAATGTCCCAGACAAATCGAAAACAAAAACAGAATTACCTGGAAAAACTCAGCAGGTCTGGCAGCATCGGCGGAGAAGAAAAGAGTTGACGTTTCGAGTCCTCATGACCCTTCGACAGAACTTGAGTTCGAGTCCCTTAAAAAAAAGTTGGTGATATTATCTAAACGAATGTGTTAATTAAGAATGGATGGTAGGGCACTCAAGGTATAGCTCTAGTGGGGGTGGGGGGAGCATAAAAGATTTAAAATATTTAAAAATAATGGAAATAGGTGGGAAAAGAAAAATCTATAATTTATCAGAAAAAAACAAAAGGAAGGGGGAAACAGAAAGGGGGTGGGGATGGAGGGGGGAGCTCAAGACCTAAAGTTGTTGAATTCAATATTCAGTCTGGAAAGCTGTAAAGTGCCTAGTCGGAAGATGAGGTGTTGTTCCTCCAGTTTGCGTTGGGCTTCACTGGAACAATGCAGCAAGCCAAGGACAGACATGTGGGCAAGAGAGCAGGGTGGAGTGTTAAAATGGCAAGCGACAGGGAGGTTTGGGTCATTCTTGCGGACAGACCGCAGGTGTTCTGCAAAGTGGTCGCCCAGTTTACGTTTGGTCTCTCCAATGTAGAGGAGACCACATTGGGAGCAACGAATGCAGTAGATTAAGTTGGGGGAGATGCAAGTGAAATGCTGCTTCACTTGAAAAGAGTGTTTGGGCCCTTGGACAGTGAGGAGAGAGGAAGTGAAGGGGCAGGTGTTGCATCTTTTGCGTGGGCATGGGGTGGTGCCATAGGAGGGGTTTGAGGAGAAGGGGGTGATGGAGGAGTGGACCAGGGTGTCCCGGAGGGAGCGATCCCTACGGAATGCCGATGGGGGGGGGGTGAAGGGAAGATGTGTTTGGTGGTGGCATCATGCTGGAGTTGGCGGAAATGGCGGAGGATGATCCTTTGAATGCGGAGGCTGGTGGGGTGATAAGTGAGGACAAGGGGGACCCTATCATGTTTCTGGGAGGGAGGAGAAGGCGTGAGGGCGGATGCGCGGGAGATGGGCCGGACACGGTTGAGGGCCCTGTCAACGACCGTGGGTGGAAAACCTCGGTTAAGGAAGAAGGAGGACATGTCAGAGGAACTGTTTTTGAAGGTAGCATCATCGGAACAGATGCGACGGAGGCAAAGGAACTGAGAGAATGGGATGGAGTCCTTACGGGAGGCGGGGTGTGAGGAGCTGTAGTCGAGGTAGCTGTGGGAGTTGGTAGGCTTGTAATGGATATTGGTGGACAGTCTATCACCAGAGATTGAGACAGAGAGGTCAAGGAAGGGAAGGGAAGTGTCAGAGATGGACCACGTGAAAATGATGGAGGGGTGGAGATTGGAAGCAAAATTAATACATTTTTCCAAGTCCCAACGAGAGCATGAAGCAGCACCGAAGTAATCATCGATGTACAGGAGAAAGAGTTGTGGAAGGGGGCCAGAGCAGGACTGGAACAAGGAATGTTCCACATACCCCATAAAGAGACAGGCATAGCTGGGGCCCATGCGGGTACCCATAGCCACACCTTTTATTTGGAGGAAGTGAGAGGAGTTGAAGGAGAAATTGTTCAGTGTGAGAACAAGTTCAGCCAGACGGAGGAGAGTAGTGGTGGATGGGGATTGTTCGGGCCTCTGTTCGAGGAAGAAGCTAAAGGCCCTCAGACCATCCTGGTGGGGGATGGAGGTGTAGAGGGATTGGATGTCCATGGTGAAGAGGAAGTGGTTGGGGCCAGGGAACTAGAAATTGTTGATGTGACGTAAGGTGTCAGAGGAATCACGGATGTAGGTGGGAAGGGACTGGACAAGGGGAGAGAGAAGGGAGTCAAGATAATGAGAAATGAGTTCTGTGGGGCAGGAGCAAGCTGAGACGATCGGTCTACTGGGGCAGTTCTGTTTGTGGATTTTGGGTAGGAGATAGAAGCGGGCCATCCGATGTTGGGCGACTATCAGGTTGGAAGCTGTGGGAGGAAGATCCCCAGAGGAGATGAGGTCAGTGACAGTCCTGGAAACAATGGCTTGATGTTCAGTGGTGGCGTCATGGTCCAGGGAGAGGTAGGAGGAAGTGTCTGTGAGTTGACGCTCAGCCTCAGTGAGGTAGAGGTCAGTGCGCCAGACGACAACAGCACCACCCTTGTCAGTGGGTTTGATGACAATATCAGGGTTGGACCTGAGAGAATGGAGTGCAGTAAGTTCAGAGAGAGAGAGATTAGAATGGGTGAGAGGAGCAGAGAAATTGAGACGACTAATGTCGCGCCGACAGTTCTCAATGAAAAGATCAAGAGAAGGTAAGAATCCAGAGGGAGGGGTCCAGGTGGAGGGACAATATTGGAGGTGGGTGAAAGGATCCGTTGAATGGGGAGAGGACTCCTGCCCAAAAAAGTGAGCCCGGAGACGAAGACGGCGGGAGAAGAGTTCAGCATCATGCTGAGCCCGAAATTCATTGAGGTGAGGGTGTAAGGGTATGAAACTAAGTCCTTTGCTGAGCACTGAACGTTCAGCATCGGAGAGGGGAAGGTCAGGGGGTATAGTGAATACACGGCTGGGGCTGGGATTGGAAGATGGGTTGGGGACATTGGGATAGGCAGGGGTGGAGGGTCCTAGATGGGTGTTGGTGTCGATGAGTTGTTGGAGCTTGCGTTCCTTAGCACTTGAGAGAAAGAGAAAAAGTTTCTTGTTGAGGCGTCGGATGAGCCGAAGATTAAAATGAAACTGGGGGCACGCGCAGCTTTGAAAAAGGGTACGGCGGTGCTGCTGGAGGGAGAGGTCGAGTGTGTTCATATGGCGGGGCGTGGCACTGAGTGTGGATTTCAGAATGTGACGGGAACAGCAGTTACTAATCGAATACCATCCCTGGGTATGTCTTGTACCACCACCAGGACACATGCAGCAGAGGTAGTGGCACAGTGGTATACAGTCATGAGGGAGTTGCCCTGGGAGTCCTGCATATGGCATTATGTCAAAATACAGGCAAAGAAACCTGATGCTGATTACCACCTAATGCCCTCCCTCAGCTGATGAATCAGTATGTCTCCATGTTGAACACAACTTGGAGGAAGCACTGGGGGTTGCGAGGGCACAGACAGTACTCTGGTAATCTGGTTGGGGGATTTCAATGTTTGTCTCCAAGAGTGAATTTGTTGCACCGCTGCTGATGAACAGGGCCCTGAAGGACAAAGCTGTCAGACTGTCAAGGTGGTGAGAGAACAAACAAGAGGGAAAACCATATACGACCCAGTCTTCGCCAATCCATCTGTCCATGACAGTGTTGTTAGGAGTGACCATTGCACTTTCCTCGTGAAGACCAATCCTGTTTTCACACTGAGGACACCCTCTATCATGTTATGTGGCACTACCACTATGCTAAATGGGCTGGATTGATAACACATCTGGCAACTAAAAACCAGGCATCCATGAGGCGCTATGGGCCAACAGCAACAACAGTTTTAATCATTATCATCAAGGCAGGAGTCCAACCTTTGTTCAAGGAGGAGTGCAGAAGAACATGCTGGAAAGAGCACGAGGCACACAAAAATGAGGTGAAACTTGGTGAAGCCGAAACTGTTTAGGTGGTTGGGTGTTGTAAATCCATCTTGTAGATTTGCCATTCATTGCTCTCAGTAGTGAGTTGGCAAGCATCTGTCTCCATTGTAGAGGATACAATTAACAACTCATAAAAAAGTGTCAATCAGGAGGTGAAAGGGAGGGAGAAACTGAAAACATTTACAATCACCAGGGAAAGGATACTAAAAAAAATTATTAGAGCTAAAGGCTCTAAGTCCCCAGTTCCTGATGCTGTTGCTGTTGTTTTGCTGTTTAGTGATGTTGTTTCACAGGTTAGTGATGTTGTCTCACTGGTTAGTGATGTCACCTTGCTGTTTGGTGACGTCTCACTGGACATTGCTGGTGTTGATGATCTTTTTTGCTTTTCCAGCTCAGGTGTATGTTGAATATGGTTCCTGCTCATTTGCTTATTGGTTTTGGTCTCAATGATGTTTGACCTTGGAGCCTCAGCATCATCAACAACTTTTGCTGGGTTCCTGGTTTTCATCATTGAGTCCATGATGAGTTTGTCCTTTCAAAAGCTCAGGCAGGTATTTAGCATACTTGTTTTGACCTCCTTCTACCAGTGCATCAGTCAGTTGTTGTCTTATGTCCTCCCGGTCACTTGCCTCACCGGTATCTTGCTTGACAGAGTTGTCTTATATTTCTTCCATTCAATTTCCCTCTCCTTCTAAAGAAAGATCAGTTCTGTTGAAGGGTCATGAGGACTCGAAACGTCAACTCTTTTCTTCTCCGCCGATGCTGCCACAAGCAGACATATCAGTGCCTCCAACTCACCATTGCTGCATGGAAGACATGGCCCTGAAACTGAAAGAGACTGCAGCCCCCGGGTTCAGTGGCACGTCCCTCAAGCCCCTCTTGGATGCAGTGGAGGTTCACTGGGTTGTCCTCTACCCCAACTCTGGCTGCACGATGGGCAGCACAGCAATAACCCGGCTTGAGAGGCTATGGTAGCAGTGGTCAGTGCCAATGCCCTTCAGAAGAGGTCAGCCACCCAGTGCCACAAGAGGATGAATGATCTCCTCCGTTCCACCAGGGTAAGTCACTCTTCTCATCACTTTCAACTCTCACACTCACAAACCCATCACACATCCACAGGGCCCTCACTCATTGTCAAGGCAAGGAATATCACCCTTCACTCTCTCACACAAACTTTCATTGTCCTCATCCCATCCATGGGACCACTCACGACCCAAACAGGCCAGGTATACTTATCTGGCTTGGCAGGTGTCCTGATACACTCTCCCCATCTCTATCTATGCAGGACAAGCTGACTCACAACAAGAGCAAGAGGTTGCAGACTGGTGGAGGGAAGCCTGAAATCAAGGTCCTCACGGACTTTGAAGACAGAGCCATCCAGCTGGCTGATGAGGATCTGGACCATTCCTGTGCTGACAGTGAGGTCGGCGCTGCTCTACCAAGTGAGGATCCAGCAGTGCAACATCCATCAGACAACCATGCAGTGAGTAATGTGTCCTGTTTCACAGGCCATTGCCATGCATCTCCCCTTGCTTTGGCAGGCATATCTGGGGAACAGCTGACAGAGTCCATGACCAGGGCCTCCAATCAAGCCCTGAAGAAACATCTGAAGAGGAATCTGGAGCCACCCTCCTTGAAGTCCCGTCACAGCACTCACCCACACCCTCCACCAGTGCAGACACACATGCCTCGGTGGGACCTAGCTTTAGAGTAGCCTTGGGACCACAATCTGGTGAGCACATCGCACTTTCTGATCCATAGCAGGCAGAGGCAGGGAAGTCCCAGGTCCCCAGCACTTAGAGGACTGCTGGAAGCCAGAACGTTGCTGAGTCCAAGTCAGATGACGAGCCTAAAAATAAAAACAAAAAACTGCGGATGCTGGAAATCCAAAACAAAAACAGAATTATCTGGAAAAACTCAGCAGGTCTGGCAGCATCGGCGGAGAAGAAAAGAGTTGACATTTCGAGTCCTCGTGACCCTTCAACAGAACTGATGAAGGGTCATGAGGACTCGAAACGTCAACCTTTTTCTTCTCTGACGGTGCTGCCAGACCTGCTGAGTTTTTCCAGGTAATTCGGTTTTTGTTTCAGATGACAAGCCTCTGGACTCGGTCATGTCACAGCTGCAAAGGCAAAGTCAGGAACAACAGGAAGGGATATCCACTGCACTCCTCAGATTGCAAGGCACGATGGAGGAGCCCATCTGCCTTCAGGCTGAGGCGATAGTGCTGGCATGCTGATGCACCAAGGTCAGCACTGGCAGGATGGCAGCCGCCATGGAGACCTTGGTCCAGGACATCACTTCTGCACTGCTGCACGGGCTTAACTCCATCGCTGATGCCATAGTTGGCCTCCAACAGTGTGTACATGAGAGGGGTGCTGGGCAGCTCGATCTCACTCTAGCTTCCCCTTCTCCCCAAGGAGTCAGCCAGGAGCCCTTGGGCACCCACAGGGAGGAGGATCAGCAGGTGCATACTCCAGGCCCATCCATTGAGGTGACTCTGGGAGTGATCGGCCCATTCGAATCCCCTCTTCCTGTGACCTCCGCAGTTCCAGCTCCACAGGCTGGAGGAGGGTGCCACTGCCACACAGCAGGACCCTAAAAGCAGGCTGGGGCCCTCCAAGTCTCGGTCCTCCAGAGGATGCCCACCAAAGTCATCACAGACAGGGCGTCACAGTCAGCAGGCTGCCTCCACCACCTCTGTGGATGTCCGGGGAGCACCAAGATGTAGCGGCAGGGTAAGGAAAGTTAAGAAGATGTAACTCTTTCGAGTCTGAAGAGGCTATCAAAAATTGCTAATAGCGACTTTGTTGCAAGTCACCGTAGCAGGGTATTGGGAAAAGTTTTCAATAAGCAATAATCGCACCTCAGTTAAACCTCATTGGCTACAATACTGCCACTGCGCAAAGAAGTTGTAACTCTTTCGAGTACAAACACGTTTCCATCTGTTCCTATTCAGATGAAGTTACATTGTTTCATAGTTTGCCATTCTGAGATTTGAACTCTTGATTTTGGGGTTGCAAGCCCAGTATCATAACCACTTGGCTATTTAGGCCAAGCCACAAACATGTTTCCATCTGTTTCAGATGAAGTTACATTGTTTCATAACAAACCCAGTACCATAACCACTTGGCTATTTAGGCCAAGCCACAAACATGTTTCCATCTGTTTCAGATGAAGTTACATTGTTTCATAACAAACCCAGTACCATAACCACTTGGCTATTTAGGCCAAGCCACAAACACGTTTCCATCTGTTCCTATTCAGATGAAGTTACATTGTTTCATAGTTTGCCATTGTGAGATTTGAACTCTTGATCTTGGGTTACAAGCCCAGTATCATAACCACTTGGCTATTTAGGCCAAGCAAATATGGAACGCTTCACAAATTTGCGTGTCATCCTTGCGCAGGGGCCATGCTAATCTTCTCTGTATCATTCCAATTTTAGTATATGTGCTGCCGAAGCAAGCACTTCTTTCGAGTACAAACACGTTTCCATCTGTTTCAGATGAAGTTACATTGTTTCATAGTTTACCATTGTGAGATTTGAACTCTTGATCTTGGGGTTACAAACCCAGTGCCATAACCACCTGGCTATGGGCCCAGGTGTTAATCACTTGTACATAATGTTCACTATTGTCAATTAACTCCCAAGAATGTCTCCCTGCCTAAGGCTACTTGTACTGATGAGCAGTGCTCTTGTCACTCAGATGTGAAACCTTTCCGAGCTGCATTTCTGAGATGGCCCTGATCATGGAGCATAAGCGAGCTGCCCACGGCCAGACAGGAGTCAGACATTCTCAGAGGCTCCCTCACAATTTACTTTCCTATCTATCTTTGCGTCATTTAGCAACCATACCTTGGTCCCTTCATCCAAGTTATTTATATAAATTGTAAAAAGTTGAAGCCCCAGCTCTGATCCCTGTGCACACCACTTTCACATCCTGCCAACCAGAAAAGACTCATTTATGCCAACTCTCTGTTTCCTGTTAGCTAGCCAATCTCCTATCCATGCCTTTAGTTTTGTCTTTTTTTTATTTTTGTACCCTCTAGCTTTATCTGCTGATGTACTCCTGGATTGGTACTCTCTGTCCCTTCCTGTCACAGTCTGTTTATCATTTCCCATATTAATACCTGTCTCTTTTGCCTTGTTTCTCCTCTTTGGTTTACCACATCTTCCCAAATTTGATCCCTTGCCCCCACTATTCAGTTTAAAAACCCCTCTACTTCCTTATTATGTGGCTTGCAAGGACACCAGCCCCAGCACGGTTCAGGTGTAGATCGTGCCAATGGTACAGACCCCACTTTCCCCAATACTGGTTCCAAAAACCAGAACCCATTTCTCCCACATCAGTCTTTGAGCCACGCATTCATCTCTTTCATCTTATTTGTTGTATACCAATTTGCACATGCATCAGGTAATAATCCAGAGATTATTACCATTGAGGTTCTGTTTCTTAATTTGGTGCCTAGCTCCTAATACTGACTATGCAGAGCCTCCTTCCTTATCCTACCTATGTCATTGGTACTTACATGGACCATGACCACTGAAACCTCCCCCTTCCAATGCAATTTCCTCTCCAGCCCTGAGCAGATGCCCCAATCCCTTGCACTGGGTAAGCAACAAGGCCATCTGGACTCTCACTCTTTGCTACAGAGAACAGTGTCAATCCCTGTCATTATACTGTCCCCTACTACACCACATTCCTTTATGCTCTCCCCACTTGGATGGCTTCCTGTACCACGGTGTCATAGTCAGTTTGCTCCCACCCAGCAGCCCCCACTCTCATCCAAACAAGCTGAGAGATCCTCAAACCTATTGGACAATTGCAGAGGCTCACACTCTTGCTCTCTTACCTGCCTCACTCACAGTCACACCTTCCTGTTCCTGGTCACTGACCAAATCAGAAGAACCTATCCTAAGTGGTGTGACTGCCTCCTGGTATAAAGCATCCAGGTAACTGTCCCCCTCCCTGATGTGTCACAGAGTGTGCAGCTCAGCCTCTAGCTCAATGGCTCTCAGCCAATGTTCCTCAAGCCACAAACACTTACTGCAGACGTGTTTTCTCTGGATCACAATGTTATCCAGGAGCTCCTACATGCTGCAGCCTTGACACATCACCAGTCCTGCCATCCTTAATGTGTTTCAAATAATTACTTAATTATATTAATCACTTATTTATGTTGCTTTCTTATATATTTTACTAACTTTACCACCAAATTGTGCATTATTTTAAACCTTTGGGATCTAATAGAACTTACCCATTTACCAGATGCTCACCAAACAGCCAGCTCCTGTCACTGTAGTAAAACAAGAACCACTTTCTGTGGGTTGATAAAGTTAGAAAAAGGAAATGAACACCTTCTCCCCCTTCACTGAACTGCCCCTCTCACCAAACTCCAAGAGCGGAAATTTTCGTACCTGCTGGCAGCGGGCGTGATAGATGGCGTGAGCAAACAATATGCTGTGATCGGTTTCACGACAGCAGGAAGGCAGGTCATGATTGTCCGCTCAGTCCACTAACAGCAGACCCCGCATTTCCCACCATTGGACATCAGAAACCTCATTGTAATACATCAGCATATCATTATCAGGCCAGCCCGCCAGGGTCTTGCACGCCCACTGGATCGTCTGTCCACAACAGTGGGAAAGCACACCGACATGTTTCACAACAGCACACAGGCGAGGTGCACTTGGCAGCCTTCACTTTGGGGGAACTGGAGATGGGTGAGCAGCATCGTTCTGCAGCGCTCGCCAGGGCAGCCTGTTGCTTTGCAGGCTTCAGAGGCCCAGGGGGGCTGGGGTGAAGTGCCGCCCTGCTACGGAGGTGACTTTTGAGGGTGAGGGGTGGCGGGGATAAATGCTACCTTGCCATTGCGGTGGCTTGTGAGGGGAGGCAAGTGCAGTCTTGCCGTTGAGGTGAATGGTAGCGGGGTGGTGTGGTGGTTAAGGGCAGCCCTGTCTCTGAGGCGACTGGTGGCAGGGGCGGGGGGTGGGCATTTGCAGCCCTGCTGTTGAATATAGTGCACAAGTATTTGAGGTGGTTGGTGGTGGTGGTGGTGGGGTGGGGCGGGGTGGGGGGGGGGGGGGGGGGTGCGGGGGGTGGGGAGGGGGGGTGTGGGGGGGGAGGGGGCGGGGGGGTGGCTGTCGGTGGGGGTAGGGTGAACGAGGGAATTGACCATGCATTCGGGAAACCTGTAGAAAGTGACCAATCCTCTGCAACTGAGACAGTTCGGGCGCAGCCACATTGATATGGTTGGAGTCGGGCTTCTAGCAACGCAGAGGCATGAAAGTGCCACCAAGTTCTGCAGAGCTTCCCCCCACCACCTGCCCCCCACCCCGCTTCTCCTGGTCCAGACTGCAAGTTCATGAGCATTTTAGTGGACTGCAGAACAGTCACAACTGCGCACATTGTACAATCTCCTTGCTAAATGTAGCAGTCACTGCTGGAGGCGCTCACAGCCCCTTGCAATGTCATCATCCCAGTTTGGACCAGGCTAACAGGGCAGCCAAGCAGTGCACTAATCTTTGGCCATCCATGTGGTGGCAAGCATTCTCCAGGAAATATTTTAGGGGCCGTTACACCTAACCAGGACAGGTTCTTAGTACACCCATGCTAACCACGTATCTCTGTCTTTCATCCTGAAGGAGGAGTACATCAGGATCATGGAGCCTGGTGAACTAGCTGTCTGCCTCATGGCCTACATAGCACAAAAAAGACAGAGGAGAGAGCGACTGAAGCTCCTGGCTGTGCAGAGGCAGGAACAGCAGCCATAGGAAGAAGGGGCAGCTGGGGATCCCGCACACACTGCCCAAAAATCACAGCGAGCCATTGCAGGCTAATGCCTAGCAACACCCAGGATCCATAAGCACCGCCTTTCATTCCTAAAGATGACTGAGAACCAGTGTCACTGGAGACTGCTCATTCTAGGGAACTGGTCGGTCACATCTGCCAGCTGCTGCAAGATTTGGCACCACAGGGACATGGAGGGCATCCACTGCCAGTGATCATGAAAGTGACCGTGGCACTTAATTTCTATGCCAGTGGCTACTTTAAGGGCTGCACAGGTGACCTCTGTGGGATATCATAATCCTCCAGCCACAAATGCATCCATGAGGTCACAGATGCCATTTTTGCAAGGGCACACAACTTTGTGCATTTCGCCGGGGACAGCAAGATTGCAACAGCGATCGGATTTGCCCAGATCTCGGGTTTCCCACAGGTGCAGGGAGCCATCGACTGCACTCACATGGTGCTCAGATCTCCATCACAACATGGGGTCAACTATATCAACCACAAGAGATTCCATTCGCTGAATGTTCAGTTGGTGTGCGACCACAACGAATGCATCCTGCAGGTCTGTGCAAGGTTTCCAGGGAGTGTGCACGACTCCTGCAACCTCAGTCAGTCACAGATCCCTGATGTCTTCCAGGGTCTGCAGATCCTGCAGGTTTGACTCCTCGGGGACATGGGCTTACCCACAGAGGCCGTGGCTGATGTCACCCGTGTGGCGGCCTCAGACTGCAGCAGAGTGAAGATATAAACAAAGCTCATGCTGCAACTCGCACCTTGGTGAAGCAACCTATCAGGATACTGAAAATGAGGTTCCAGTGCTTGGACTGGTCTGGTGGAACCCTGCAATACAGTCCACAGAGGGTATCACATATCGTCATCTGCTGCACTCTTTACAACTTGGTGCTGCAACAGGGCGAGGGGCTGGCTGAGGAGGAGGAGATGGAGGAGGTGAACATCTCCTCTGATGAGGAGGACGCTGATGGGGATGAGGGTGAGGAGGTCCTCAGAGGCGACAATGAAAGGGATGAGGCTCTTGCATTCGACAGACGAGGCAGGCGCATTTGGGAGACCCTCATAGCTGCTAGATTTGTGGAGGATGATGACGACCTGCAGTGAGGTGACCGCATAGATCCTCATATCGCATTTGTGAATGTTTGACTCCAGTCTGGCTTATGGCAGCATGCATACCCTCTGTGAGAATGCTCCTGTCATGGAGACATGATAGAGACCCTAATAGTCGCTCGATTGCGGAAGGATGATGACGACATGCAGTGAGGACACTCCATAGATCTTCACATAGCCTCTGAGAATGTCTGACTCCTGTCCAGCTGAGGGCAGTCGCTTGTGCTCCATGCTCAGGGTCATGTCAAGAGACGCAGCCATGAAAGTTTAGAAGCATCTGATGCTTTGTCCTGTGAAAGAGGACAGATCACTCACAGCATGGTTGTCTGATGGATGTTGCACTGCTGGATCCTCAGTTGGTGGAGCAGCACCGACCTCACTGTCAGCACAGGACCGGTCCAGATCCTCGCTGGCCAGCTGGATGGCTCTGTTTTCAAAGTCCGTGAGGACCTTGATTTCAAGCATTCCTCCACCTGCGACCTCTCCCTCTTGTTGTGTTCCAGCTTGTCCTGCATGAACGGAGATGGTGAAATTATAAGCAGGACACCTGCCAGGCCAGAGGATATGTGTGCCTGGCCTGTGTAGGTGGTGAGTGGTCCAATGGATGGGATGAGGACAATGAAGATGTGTGTGAGAGAGTGAATGGTGATATCCCTTGAACTGGCAGTGAGTGAGGGCCCTGTGGATGTGTGATGGGTTTGTGAGCGTGAGTTGAAAGTGATGAGAACAGTGACTTACCCAGGTGGAATGGAGGAGACCATTCATCTTTTTGTGGCATTGGGTGGCTGTCCTCTTTTGCAGGGCATGTGTGCTGACCACCGCTACCATCGCCTCCCAAGCCGGGTTAGTGCTGCTGCTGCTGCCCATCCTGCGGCCAGAGCAGGATAGAGGACATCCCGGTGAACCTCCACTGCATCCAAAAGTCGCTTGAGAGACGCATCACTGAACCTGGCGGCTGCAGTCTTCTTCATTTTTAGGGCTGTGTCTTCCCTGCAGCAGCAGGGATCTGGAAGCAATGAGCACTGTGCTTGCGGCTGGACTTTAAACATTGCACCCAGCATGATGCAGCAAGGGAGTGGTGGCAGCCAGCAAATGAGAGCCTGCCTGCCATGGAAACGGCGTGTTTCCTGGCAGTGCATAAATAAGGAGGCAGGTTTGGGACGATACGGCGTGAAAACCCGCCATTGTGGCCGACGTGTAAAACATCATTTTACATGCCTGCTACCTCACTTAGTGCAAATTTGGGAAAATTCTGCCCCAAGTCTTCACTCAATTCACTCAACTTCAAGGCTGCACTAAAGAACCCTGAATTTATAGTAAACTGAACTGGGACTACAGTAATCAGATTCACCCAGTTAGCTAATTAACTACACAGCTCCTACAGCTGAGAGTGAGTTTGCCCTATCTAAACTGCAAAAAAAGGAGAACTTAGACTGCTTACATAGTACTTTCCAATTACTGCTTATTACAGACTCGATTAAATTTTAAGAGGAAAATTTCAGAACAAAATTAATACTCTCACCTCACTGATACGTTGTTCCCCAGCAACAAGACTGCAGTGTGACAGGGAACATGGCATCCCAGGAATTATATTCACATAACAGCTAGATCATAACTCTTGATAAATAATCTAACAATATAACAGTGTTCAGAAAATATAGAAAATGAAAAAGGGAGGTGGGGTGGCAGTACTGATTAGGGAAGGCATTGTAGTGCTGTAACGAGAGGATGTTCTTGATGGGGTAAGGACAGAATCCATTTGGTTAGAGTTGAGAAGCAAAAAGGGTACAATAACACTACTGGGGGTATTCGATAGGCCTTCAAACAGTAAGAGAGAGTTAGAGGTGCAAAACTGCAGGGAAATCACAGGGATGTGCAAGAACTATAGAGGTGATACTGGGGGGCTTTAATTACTCAAATATTGATTGGGATAATGTTAGAGTAAAGGGTAAAGAGGGGGAGGAATTTATGAACTGTGTTCAGGAGGAATTCCTTGACCAGTATGTTCTTGGTCCAATTAGGAAGGAGTCATTGCTGGATCTGGAGCTGGGGAATGAGGTGGGCCGAGTGGAGCAAGTGCCTGTGAGGGACAGCTTGGGTAAGAACGATCATCATATAAAGTTTAGATTGGTAGCAGAACCAAAACCAGGGCTGCTTGAATGATGAGGGAGATAGAGATTATGATGAGAAAAAAAGGAGTGTGTATGATGCATGTCAGGTGAATTCTTCAAGTGACAACCAGGTCAAATGGGTTGACAGGAGAGGTGAAAAGTAAAATAAGAGAGTATAAGAATGGAATGGCTGTCAACATATTAGGGAACCCAAAATTCTTCTACTGGCATAGTAAGCGGTTAATAAGAGGTGGAGTGGGATCTATCAAGGACAAAGAGAGTGATATTTGCTTAGAGGTGCAAGGCAAGGCTTAATGAATTCTTTGTATTGGTCTTTACTAAGGAAGAAGAATGTGACACAATATCAGTAGAAGCAGAGATATACAAATAGTTGTTTGGTAGTACAGAACTTGAGCATTGCTGAAAAAAAGAAACACACTGAAGCTTTTCATCTTGCACTCATCAGGACACTTTGCAAGAATACCAACATAAGGGGGAAACAACAATTTATACTGTATGTGAAGAGAGTGCTGATTGGTAGAGGGGTTGTCATGGAGAATGCTCCAGTGATGGTGACTGACAGTTAACTGCATAGCATTGTTTGAAATTTAAACCAGGCTGCTTGACTCAGATTGGTCAAGGCAGTGCCCTGAGGAATGAGTCAGCAAATGGCTGTCACTTATTTTGTTTAGTTGAAACAGATGCAATGTGTGTACATGTTCTTTCTGTCTACAAAGAACAGGGCCTTGTGTATTAATATATGTAGCTTCCAGTACACACAAATGCACCACACTGCACGCCCAAATGACAACTTTAAAACGGTTGTCAGCGTAATTCTTAGCACAGGATTATTTAGCAAATGTTGTCCAATCACGGAATCACATCCAATGATGGACACTGCATTTTGAGCTTTGCAACCATGGGCTGGGGTTGGGTACAGTCTGTATCTTGCCCATTACAAGGGTCAGGGACATGCTGTTTGATACGATCCACCAGTCTTTGGGATGTATGGCCTACATGCCTAGCATCACACTGGCACTGAAATTCATATACCACATTACTCAATTGTGAGATAGGCAGAACATCTTTTTGGCTTGACGGCAGCATCCTGTTAGTGGGGAAAACAACTCGTGTTGCCACTGCTTAATAGCAGCGTGAAACAGCTAGGCTCCACCTGTTGCTCAAATTTTTGAGATACCTTGCCCTCCCAGAGTAATCTGAGGTAGACTGGGCACTTCTTAGAGCCGATGTGATGGCCTTAGGCCCGTTAATGAGTCTGTGTGATACATAGCATGAAATGATCTGATCAGGGTTACCATTATCCTGCAGGATGTCTTTGATGCACGTATTTCAGCATCAAGTTTGCATAGTGATGTTATTGCTAATTTTTATCGCTGATAAGGCCAATCTCATAGTGTGTAGAACTGTAAGAATCCCAATGCATATACTGACCAGTGAAGGCAGGCTTGTGGTAGACCCTTGGCAGATTTCTCAATTAAGGAATGAGAGTTCATTTGACTGCTCCATTTCAAAGGTGAATTTGTTTGCAGGATGGAGCCCATTAAGACATGTAAGGAAATTATTACATGCAGCTGCAGATTTAAATACAGTAAATGTATCATCCACATATTGGAAATATACGAGGGGTAGGATGTTAGGTGTCATTCCATCGAAGATACGTTTCTCATGGAACCCAACAAAGATGTTTGCAAGAGCTGGGCCTAGAGGGGATCCCATGGCAACACCATCTATTTGGGCAAACATGGTGTCATTAAAACTGAATTCAATTGCCTGAGTTGCCAAGTTTACAAACTCAAGGAATACTGACTCATGCAATGGTGGAGGGTCTAGATTGCCATGATATAGTATTGCAGTGCAAATGTGTATGGCTTCCTTAAGTGGAACATTGTGAATAGGCTAGCAATGTCAAATGAGCACATGGACACAACATTGCTACTATATGCAAGTCCTATGTGGCCTTCACAAATGTGAAAGAATCCTTCACCATGAATGTGGAAAACTTAGTCAAAATGGGTTGTAACAATTCACCCATTTGGCCAATTCATGGTTGTGCAGGACCGTCATAGATAAGATAGGGTGTAAAGGGACATCACTTTTGTGTTGGGCAGCCATTATATATGTGGACACAGTGAGCTGTGAGGACGAACTCTGTCATATATATCACACGGTAGCCCATCGCTCTTACACAAATCCAGCAAGCGATTTTTTTAGTTTATTTTCGAGCAAGACTATCTGGTCATGTTGACCAGCAGATTCAATGGATACAAATTTGGACCCATCATTAAGAATGACATGAATTTTGTTGATATTGTTATGGCAGGTAAATGCCAAGCTGCCCAAATCCCAGAGGGAAACTTGAAGCAGCTGTCACAACTATTTGCAATTTGTACTTATTTTGAGATGCAGGCTTTGAAGAAGGCCATCAAGTCTTATAGGTTTCTTACAAAACTAAAGTAAACTTTTATTAATAGAAGAAATGATTTTGAGGACTTACATAGATCTATAAATTATTATTATGATAACTTCTAAACCCCCTAATTAATCTAAACTCAGTTACACCTCCATTAAGGCAATAGTAAGACACAGATTTTAAAAGACCCAGGCAAGGAACACAGAATACTCTGAACAGTCAAATTCAAAGTGAGTTTTTCTCAGCTTCAGTTCCTTGTAGACAGCAGCTTAAGGCTTAGATGCTGGAGGCTTTTCACACTTGTTCAATCTTAGAATACCTTCCCTTACACACAGCCTCCTCTCCTTTATACATATTTTCTCCTTTGAATGCAAATTCCCATTGTTCCACTATGTCCTTGACTTTACCTCTCTAAAAATAAAATCTATCATAGTACCAATTTTACCAGTAATCTTTGGGAAAAATAAACACACTGTTTATTAACTTATCCTGGCTAGGTGAAACATTTAACTCCCTCTTTTGAATTCAAGCTAGTCTGGTTTATTTAAAAATGTAAATGTTCCCTTTACCTTACATTCTAAAACTTCCCCCATGTTTACCGACTTAACATTTCAAACCTAGTTTATCTTCTGATACATCAAAGCTTTCAAATCAGCTGCCTTTAATTCAATTAAGTCCCACACACAGAGACAGACCCCACTATTACTCTACAATAAATTCCAATAACACTATGAAAATTATTATATCTTCCTGACATCCCCCTCCTTATTAAAAAATGAACCACCATAATCTATAAAGATGGCATTATTTTCTGGACCCATCTTACATTACCTCCTATGCTTATTACATTATTAAACAACCAGATGCATGTATTAACATAACAATGGGCAGAATTTCACCCATGTCGGGCAGTCTCGGCGGGGGCGGGTGGGGGTGGCTGGGAGTCCGCGCTTCATGATCTCCCAGATGCACAGAGCTGCCTGAGGGAGATGAAGAGTTATATTAAAAAAAATAAAGAAAATAAAAATGTAATGAAACATGTCCCCTCATGTGACTCTGTCACTTGAGCAGGGACGTTATTAATTAGGTTTTAAATTTTTTTATTTTTATTTGCTTTAGGAAACCTCATCCCGCCCATCGATGAGGTTTCCTAAAAAGTGCTGAGGTTTCCTAAAAAGCACAAAGTCCGTTTGGCCTTTTCGCCTGCCCACGAATTGTAAGGTTGGATGGACAGGGAAAAATTCAACTTAATTAATAATTTAATGGCCTTAACAGGCCTTTAAATTGTTGGTGGGCACGCTGCCAACTCTGGTGTGTGGTCGCCGAACTAACTATCGCGCGACTATGTGTTGATGTCTGGACACTTGCCCAAAATCAACACGCATCATTTTACACTCAAGCAGGTCTGGCATGTGCTCACCCACTGAGCTAAACATTTTGCCCAATGTAGATACAACTCCTTGGTATCAACAGAAATCATTCCAGTCCAGTGTCCTGGTTTTAAATGTCTAACTTTCCCTTTAAGCTTCAAACCCTTGACAATGCATCTGCAATCAGATTTTCCCGTCCTGCCACATGTATAACCTGTAGATTAAATGGTTGCAGTAATAAACTCCAGATGAATAGCCTTCTGACTTGAAATTTGTCCAGAAACTTTAAAGGATTGTGATTTGTATAAACAATTGTTTCTGACAAATTTTTTACAACGAAATTTCAAATGCTGCAATGCTAACACCAACCCCAAAGTCTCCTTCTCAATCGTTGAATATCTTTTCTGTTATACATTCAACTTCTGTGAAAAATACCCTGTCAGTTTTTCAATTCCAGTGTCATTGTCTTATAACAGTACGGCCTCAATGCCTATATCGCTTGCGTCAACAGTCAACTTAAATCGCTTGGCATAATTGGGTACTGCCAAAACTGGTATTGTAGTTAATACAGTTTTCAAACTGTCAAATGCCTTCTGTCACTCCTGTGTCCATTGAACCTTCTTGTTCCTTTTTAATAGTTTAGTCAATGGAGCAAACACACTGCTGAAATTTGGTTCAAATTTCTGATAAAACCCACTCATGCCCAGGAATCTCAAAACTTCTCATTTTGTGGGAAATCCACGATAGCCTTGACTTTCGCATCTCTCAGAGCCACCTTACCATGTCCAATCATCAATTGTGCTTTTGCAGATTCACCTTTAGCCAAGGTCACCACCAAATTAGCTTCTTGTAATCGAGTAAATAATTCTTCCAGGCGCTATAAATGCTCCTCCTGCGTCTGACTGAAAACTATCAAAACACTTACCCAGATCTGCAGTTACTTTGTCAATCTTTGAAATGTTTCAGATGCATTTTTCATAACAAATTGCATGAATTTAAACTGATATTGTCCATCTGACATCACAAAAGCTGATATGTCCTTTGCTCTCTCAGGTAACAGTACTTGCCAATATCCCCTTAGCAAGTCAATCTTTGTGATAAAATTGATTGTCCTATTTTCTCAATACAATCTTCCAACCATGATGTAGGATATGAACCTACTTTTATCACTGTATTCATCTTTTGATAGTCCACACAGTGTTTGTGTTCCATCTGGTTTCGGTACCAGCACAACAGGCGATCTCCAGTTACTGCAACTGGACTCAGTGATATCATTTTGAAGCATGAATTCAATTTCTTTCTGTACTTGTGATAACTTTGCTGGATTTAATTTATAAGGATGTTACCTTATCGGATGTGAAACTTCTACACATACATCATGCAGAGCTAAATTTGTCCTTCCCAGCTTATTCCCACAAATAGCTTTGTGTGACTGCAATAGCTTTTCCAAATCACTTTGACACTTGTCTGGAAGGTAATCAATGTTACATTTAAATTTTCAAGTACCATCTCATTATCCAATTTGATTAGAGGGAAATCAATTTCAGAATCCTGCATTTCTACCTCTTTCTCAGTACCTACCACCGCTAATACCTCCTTTTGGTCCTCTTCCTTGTCAAAGTACTTTTTAAGCATATTTACATGACACACCCTCTGCTTCTTTCTTCTATCTGGAGTATTTGTTAAATAATTTACTTCACTCAATTTCTTTTCAATCGTGTAAGGGCCATTAAACCTTGCCTTTAACGAGTCACCCAGTACTGGTAACAGCACTTTCTCCCCAGAAACAAAACTATGAGCTGTAGCATTCCTGTCTGCCTTCACTTTCATCACTTGATGTGATAGCTTTAAATGTTCCTTAGCTAACTCACATGCTCTGTCCAATCTCTCTCTGAAGTTTGATATATAATCCAGGAAAGTAGTTTCTGAATTTTGACCCACCAATTTCTCATGAATCAATTTCAGTGGTCCCCTTACCTCATGACCATAAACTAGTTCAAAAGTACTAACACCAGTTGATGCATTAGGAGCATCCCTAATAGCAAATAACAAAAATGGAATTCCCATATCCCAATCCCATGGATAATCCTGACTATATGCCCTCAACATAGTTTTTAAAGTTTGATGCCATCTTTCCAAAGCCCCTTGTGCCTCCAGATGATAAGCTATCGACTTAAACTGTTTCATTCTCAAACTGTTCAGTACTTCCTTAAACAGTTGTGACATGAAATTTGAACCCTGATCTGATTGTATTTATTTAGATAAACCATATTTTGTAAAATATTTAGTCAATTCTTCCACAATTTTCTCTGTTGTAATATTTCTTAAAGGTATTGCTTCAGCAAACCTGGTACACACACCTTTATTGTCAGTAAGTACTGATTTCCACTTTTAGTCTTAGGTAGGGGGTCCTACACAATCAATCATGACCCTAGTAAAAAGGTTCTTCAAATGCTGGAATTGGAATTAAAGGTGCTGGCTTAATCACTGCTTGCGGTTTCCCCATCACCTGACATATGTGACATATTCTACAGCATTTGACTACATCCCTATGCAATCCAGGCCAATAAAAATGTCTTTTTAAATCTTCGTCTGTGTCTTTCTAACTCCTAAATGTCCCCCATTGGAATTTCATGAGTTATCCTCAGATTCTCATTCCTATATCCAAATGGTATTACAATCTGATGCACCTCCCTCCAACTTTCATTTGCTGAAGCGTAATAAAGCCTCCATTTTCTCATTAAAAATTACCATTAAGTTAATAACATTCTAGAATACATTTTGCCTCTGTTTATGAGTAAGCTGTCTGATATAACTGTTTTGTTTATGAATCCTTTTTGCATAACTCCACTAACTTGAGTTAAACATTTCAGCTGCATTGTCTTCCAGTCTTTCTTCCTGAACAATGTTATCAAACATAGTGCCAGCTAACTGGATTTCCACACCTTCATGCCTTCGAACACCCTGTTCTTGTTTCAACCTATGAGCCTGTGATCTTGTTATCACACAATCTGGAAACAATCCAGAATGTGCTCTCTGCAACTCTTCTGTTGAAAATACTTCTACAGGCTGTTCAAATACCATAGGCATCACCCACATCTGTGATACAGTTATATCATCGCTCAAAATAAAACGGAACCCCTGCAATGGGCAATTTTTCCACTATTCCAACAATCGCTTCACCTGCTTTCCACTTACTCTTTAAATTTAGCTCTCACAATGGAATAGGTTTAGCATTTCCATGAACCCCACTTATTATCACTGTTCCAGCAACAATCCCTCTGAACAACAAATGTCACTATCCCACAACATTAAGGATTGACTTGCCCCTGTGTCTCTTAAAATTTTAACATCTTACCTACTCCGCCCTGTACACATGGAAAGACTTTCCCTCCACACATAAACTCTTTAATCCTGCAAAGGCAACAATATCAATATTTTATCTGCTTCTTGAACATTCTAGTTGTAGCATGTTTGTCTGCCCATTCTTTCATTTTGGCTTGGGAAATTTTTAAGTGTTCTCATGATACTTTACATGCTCCTGTGAGTCTTTCTAGAAACATTGACACTTAAACCAACATGGAGGATTCATCTTTCTGCTCTTGGAACTTTCCCTTAATCACTATTAAGGGATCTCTTATTGCATGACCATGGATCAGTTCAAATGGATTAAATTCAGTTGATTCATTTGGAGAATCTCTGGTAGCAAATAGTAAGAAATCTAATCCTTTGTCCCAATCCTTTGGGTATTTATGGCAATAGGTCTTAATCATAGTTTTGAGGGTCTGATGATATCTCTCTAAAGCTCAAAGTGTCTGTGAGTGGTGGGCGGTAGACTTTAGTTGTTTGATACCCACATTGCTGATAATGTCCTGGAGAATTTTAAACATGAAGTTATAGCCCTAGTCAGATTGTATTTCAATTGGTAGGCCATAATGAGCAAAAACTGAGTTAACTTTTCTGCTACCAGCTTAGCTGTAATTGTCCTCAAAGGAATAGCCACTGGAAATCGACATCCATGATTGTGAGGATATACTGATGTCTTGCTTTCGTTTTGGATAATGGTCCTACACAATCTGCTGAATGGTTCATCAAAAGCTGGTATGGGTATTGAAGGTGCTGGTTGATGACATGTTGAGGTTTATCTATTACCTGACATGTATGACACATTTTACAAAATTGCACTACGTCCTCATGAAATCTTGGCCAGGTAAAATGTCTATTTATTAATGCTTGGGTTTTCCTTATTCCTACATGTCCTGCATAAGGAATTTCATGTGCTACTTGCACTATCTCCTTGTGATATTTGGGCGGTACCACTATCTGATGAGCAACTGTCCATTCCTCATCCACAGGTCTGTGAAGGTGTCTCCACTTCTGCATCAGAACTCCATTTTTAATGTAATAGCACTCCGGAACTCCATCAGCCTCAGCTTCTGTGTGAGCTGACTGTTTAACTCTGGATCTGCTTTCTAAGCCTCAATTAATGAAGACCTACCAAACATATCCTTTGAATTATCCTCATCCTTAAAAAAAGATTGGGCTGCTCTATCATCTGCTCATAGTATTACTTTGACCTCTGGTGATGGATTTTGTTTAGCCATTGCTCTGGTTACCACACATGATGGAACAATACCAGGAGCTTGATCTTGTAACTGCTCTCTCTTTAGCCTCTCTTGGACTTTCTGTAATTATAGGCAAATCTATAACCTTCATTCCTGTCAAATCATTCCCCAGGAGCAAATCAATTTCATCCACAGGTAATTTCTTAACCATTCCTTCAGCCACCGATCCAGACAACAAACCACACTCCAATTGCACTTTGTACAATGGAACTGGGATATATCCACTTATCCTGTTCACCAATACTTTAGCTTTCATTGAACTCTCTGGAGGAAAAACAGCAAAAGAGTTTTGAGTAGCTCCTGTGCCCCTTAATATAGTTATGCATTTGACTGCATCATTTGATGGAAAAGGTGTTACTTTCCCTTTAAGCAAAAACCCTTTATATCTCTCATCTACCTTATTCTCTTCACCTGCGTTCACAGCAGTGTTTACCTCCAGTCCCTTTTTTGTAGTTAAAGCTACAATTTAATCCATGGCATTTTCTTTTTGAGTTCCCTTTTTGGACTCATTCTTACAAACTGCAAAAAGTCCCATGGGCTTCCTTCACAACTTCCAGCATTCTGAACGACGGTATCCCACTTTATTACAATGGAAACACTTAGGCCTTTGAGTTTCACCTCCAGCCTCAGTACCTTCCTTCTTGATCTGGGGAGGAGATCTCAAGGTATCCATTCTTTACCCTGGCTACTCGCCTTCCTTTTACTCTCCCACTGTCTATCCTTTTCAAATTTATTGGGGTGATGGGAAAAAGATATAATTTTATGGATTAGCTCATAATTGTCGGCCATTACTGCTGCCTGTCTAGCAGCTGCAACCCTTTGGTCTTCCACATGGGTTCTTATTCAAGAAGGTCAGGAGTTTTTAAATTCTTCCATGAGAATGGTCTCTCTGAGAACTTCATAGGTAGTTTCAACTCCCAATGCTCGTATCCACCTGTCAAAACTACTTTGCTTAATCCTTTCAAATTCAGTGTAAGTTTGCCCAGGCTGTTTTGAAACTTTTGTTTTTAAATTTTGAAACTTTTGTCTGTATACTTCTGGGACCAACTCATATGCACTCAAAATTGCCTTTTTCATCACATCATAATCCCTACAAACCTCCTCTGACAATGAAGCATACATTTCCTCTCTACCTGTCAATTTGCTCTGCATGGGCAATGTCCAGTTTTCCTTTGGCCAGTTCATCTGTTTAGCTATCTTCTCAACTGAAATAAGGAATGCCTCAACAAACCTTGCCTCAAATTTTGGAAGAACTTGTACAAATTTAAACATATCCCCACTGGATTCTGATCTGAAAATAAGTCCTGCCTCACCTACTGGTGTCTCTTTTTTAACTGTCAGCATTTTAAGCTGGAATTCTCTCTTTTTCTCTTTCCTCCTTTTCTAACTTCACCATTTTTAAGTCCCTTTGAAATGTCCTTTCTCTTTTCTTCTCTGCCTATTCCCTTTGGAATGCCCTTTCTCTTCCCTTTTCTGCTGCCTCTAGTTCCAATTTTTTTATTTGCAACTGATTTGAGCCCATCCCAATGAACCGCCCCTTGGAGAACTTGGTCTCTCGGGTATTCCTTCCAATTTCAAATGCTGTGCCATCTCTTCCATGATCTCTGCCTTCCTAGCTTTGGCTCTTAATATACTTGCCAATTCGATTAACCTGCCTTTTGGGATTCCTTGTAAAATTGTTAGGGACATCTCTTCCACTTGCAGGAGAGCTTGAGCAGTTTTCATTGCCATTTTATTTTTGAAGTACAAATCTGGTGTTTCCTTTTTAGCTTTTATTACTTATTAAATCTACACCCACCTTGTTGTTGTCTTTTATTTCAAAATATCCCAGACCCGAGCCCTCAAACTTTGTCATAACTCATTGGAGATAGTACGCTGTAATATCAAACCCCATTCTTCCCTGAGCTGCAACAAACATGAAAAGTTTGACCAAACCACCAGATTGCCCCAGTTCTACCTAACTGTTTAATTTAGGTCAACAGAATACGAACACCAGATTTGTAAACATAATAAGTAAATAACTGTTTATTGAATAAATTGTCATTAACCAGTGGCAAAAGAAAGAAATATGAACTGCTAACTTCTAACGCTATAACTTGAACTCTATCCCCTTCTTAAATCCCTATACACACACACGCAAGACACGTAAGGCACACAAAACATGACTTTTAAGGGTGCGATAAAACAGTTTAATCTGGAGTACAGGATTCGATGGGTTGATTTTGACAGATGTCTTCCAAGTTCTTTCCAGTTCTTGTTGATGATCGCCTTCCAGAACTTTCAGTATTGAGTTCACTGGTTGAGAACTTGCTTTTCAATGTCTCTATACCCCTTTTCATTTTTTCAGGGGTTTCCTCAGAGAGACAGCAGGTTATAGAGATATGAGGAAAAGAGATTTAGGATGTTTTCTCTTTGCAGGCCAGGAGCTTTCTGCTGCACTGCTTCTCACACAAACCCTAGTCACCTGGTCAGGAGCCAATTAAAATGTTGTTGTCAGGCAGTTCTCTTGGTCCAGGGCTCCTTTCCGGCACCATTCTGTCTTTCATAACACACCCTGTTCAAGGACTAAAACATTGTATATGTCTCTCATCCTGTTCCAGAAGACATGTCTGTCAACCTACAGCTGTTGTAATTTTAACCCACAGTCCAACAGAAAATAAAATGACATATTCCTTACGCATCTAAATCTGCTAATTAATCTGTTACACCTCCGTTAAGGCAACAGTAAGACACATAGATTTTTAAAAGACCCAGGCAAAGTAACATGCAATACCCTGAACAGCCGAATTCAAAGTGAGTTTTTCTCAGCTTTGGTTCCTTGTAGACAGCAGCTTGAGGCTTAGATGCTGGAGGCTTATTACAGTTATTAGATCTTAGAATTCTTTTCCTTACACACAGCCTCCTCTTGTTTATACATATTTTCCCCTTTGAATGCAAATTCCCATTGCTTCACTATGTTCTTGGACTTCACCTCTCTGAAAATAAAATCTATCATATACCAGTAACCTTTGGGAAAAATAAACACACTGTTTATTAACTTCTCCTGGCTAGGTGAAACATTTAACTCCCTCTTTTGAATTCAAGCTAGTCTGGTTTATTTAAAAATGCAAATGTTCCCTTTACCTTACATTCTAAAACTTCCGCCATGTTTACCTACTTAACATTTCAAACCTAGTTTATCTTTGATACATCAAAGTCTTCAGACCAGCTGTCTTTAATTCAATTAAGTCCCACACCCCACCCCCACACGTATACATCTTCCTGACAATATATTCACGCTTGATAAGGATGAGTATTTCCCTCCTTTTACGGTTTACTAATGTCTATGTCTGGGTTGGTCTTGAGGTCTCACAACATTGTAAAACATTTGCGTTGCATGTGAAAATCAGGCAGGTTGTTTGCAATCCTGCAATATGCAAATGCTAGATCAGCCAAGCAGGCTTTCAGAGATTCAGTATCCTCAGTGGGCACTGGTTTAGAACCATAGAAAAGTTACAGCACAGCTGGAGGGCATTCGGCCCAACTTGCCCATGCCAGCCTGAGGACACCCAGGTGCCCTTTCTAATCCTACCTTCCTGCACCTGGCCCATAGTTCTGCAGCTTACAGCACTTAAGGTGCAGATCCAGGTATAATCCAATCTCTCCTCATAGCTACACTTTTCTAACCCTGGCAACATTCCTGTAAACCTCCTCTGCACTCTCTCCAGAGTTATTACGTCCTTCCTGTAATGTGGTGACCAGAACTGCACACAATACTCCAGTTGTGGCCTCACCAGTGTCTTATACAATTCCAACATTATATCCTTACTTTTATATTCTATACCTCTGCCAATGAAGGAGAGCATTCCATATGCCTTCTTTACAACCTTGTCTACTTGAACTGCTGCCTTCAGGGGCCTGTGTACTTGTACACCAAGATCTCTCATTTCATCTGCACCTCTTAGTATATTCTCATTTATTGTGTAATCTCTGTAACTGTTTGACATCCCTAAATGTATGACCTCACACTTCCCTATGTTAAAATCCATCTGCCATTTTACCGCCCACTCCACCAACCCATCTATATCATTTTGGAGATTATGGCTGTCCTCTACACTATCCACTACTCGGCCAATCTTTGAGTCATCTGCAAATTTCCCAATCGTGCCCCCCACGTTCACGTCCAAATTATTAATATGTAACTCAAAGAGCAAGATTCCCAACACCGAGCCCTGTGGAACACCACATGAGACAACTTTCCATTTGCAAGGGCATCCATTGACCATTACCCTTTGTTTCCTGTTACAAAGCCAACCTTTTATCCAGTTTGCCACATTACCTTGAATCCTATGGGCTTTTGCTTTACTGACCAATCTGCCATGTGGGACCTTGTCAAATGCCTTGCTAAAATCCATGTACACAACATCCACTGCACTACCTTCATCACCTTCTTGTCACTTCCTCAAAGAATTCAATCAAATTTGTGAGGCAAGACCTTCCTTTAACAAATCCATGCTGACCATCCCTGACTAGTCCATGCTTTTCCACATGACAGTTAATTCTTTGTGATGAGATAGTTGGGAATAGGGGAGTTCAAACTCAGCAAATACTGATGCATTCTCAATGGCAACACCTCTAGCAATCAGAGTCCACTCTCTTCTCATACAGTATCAAGTAGTGAAGTCTTGCTTCAATTATAAAGAAACTTAGTTAGAGTACTGGAGTACTGTGTGCAGTTTTGGTCCCCTTACCTCAGAAAGGATATTATTGCCATAGAGAGTTCACCAGACTTGTTCCCAGGATGGCGGGACTGCCTTATGAATAGAGATTGGGCAAACTGGGCCTATATTCTCTAGAGTTTCAAAGAATGAGAGGTGATCTCAATGAAACCTACAAAATATTTAAAGGAATAGACAGGGTAGAAGCAGTTAAGATGTTTCATCTGGTTGGAGATACTAGAACCAGGATGCACAATTTCCAAATAAGGGGGAAACCACTTAGGACCAAGAAGAGGAGAAATCTCTTTACTCAGAGGGTTGTGAATCTTTGGAATTCTCGACCCCAAAGGGCCATGGAAGCTCAGTCATTGAGTATATTTGAGGTAGCGATTGATAGATTTCTGATTAACAATAACATAAAGGGTTATGGGGATAGCGTGGGTAAAAGGCATTGAAGTGTTTGATCAACCATGATCATATTGAATGGCAGAGCAGGGTTGATGGGCTGAATGGCCTTCTGACCCTAAGTTGTTGCTTCTCCTGACATTGGTATTCTTGCGATGGTCCTGATGAGTGCAAGACAAAAAACTTTGACAAAATATATTTTTCAGCAATAATCTATGCTGTATGAGAAGAGAGTGCTGATTGGTTGGCAAGTGGACTCTGATTGGTAGTGGCATTGCCATGAAGAATATACCAATTGATGGTGTCTGACAGTTAACTGCCAAACGTTGTTTGAAATTTAAACCAAGCAGCTTGGCCCTGATTGGTCAAGATATTGTCCAGAGGAATGAACCAACGAATGGCCGTCACTTATTTAATTTAGCTGAAACAGGTGCAATGTGTGTACATGTTCTTTTGGTCGGCAGAGAACAGAGCCCTGTGTATTAATACATATAACCTCCAGTACATACAAATGTGCCACACTGCAAGCCTGACAATGTTGGATAGTATTTATTTTAATGCAAGGAGTCTGATGAATAAGGCAGATGAGTTGAAGGCACAAATTAACAGATGGAAGTATGATGTCATTGCTGTCACAGAGACATGGTTGAGAGAGTGGCAGGATTGGCAGCTCAATATTCCATGATATAGGGTCTTCAGGTAAGACAGGGAAGGAGGTAAAAGAGGGGATATCGCAATATTGATCAAGGAATCAATTACAGCAGTAAGGAGGGATGACATCTTAGAAGATTCCTCAAATGAAGCCATATGGGTAGAACTGAAAAACAAAAAAGGAGCAATCACATTGCTGAGACTGTACTATAGGCCCCAAAGAGTCAGAGAGAAATAGAAGACCAGCTATGTAGGCAAATTTCAGAGAAGTGTAAAAATAATAGGGTAGCAATAGTGGGGGATTTCAACTTCCCCAACATTAACTGGGTTAGTGTGATAGGTTTAGAGGGAGCAGAATTTTTAAAATGCATCCAGGAGACATTTTTAAGCCAGTACGTAGAAGGTCCTAGAGTTTTAGGGAATGAAGCCGGGCAAGTGGTAGAGGTGTCAGTGGGGGAGCATTTTGCAGATAGTGATCATAACTCCAATAGATTCAAGGCTGTTATGGAAAAGGACAAGGATGGGCCAGAAATCAGAGTTCTAAATTGGGGGAAGGCTGATTTTAATAAGATCAGATATGATTTGACCAGAGTGGACTGGGAGCAGCTACTTTTAGGTAAATCTGCATTGGAACAGTGGGACTAATTCAAGAAGGAAATAGGGAGAGTACAGGGCCAACATCTTCCAATAAAGACAAAGGGTGGGACCAACAAATCCAAGGAACCCTGGATGTTGAGGGATATATAGGATTGGATAAAGAGAAAAAGGGAGGCTTATGGCAGATACCAAGGGCTCAAAACAGCGGAAGCCCTAGAGGAGTATAGAATGTGTTGCGGGGGGGGGGGGGGGGGGGGGGGGGGGGGTGGGTGTTGGTGGGGGGTGGTGTGGAACTTAAAAAGTAAATTAGGAGAGCAAAAAGGGGGCATGAAAAAACATTGGCAGGTAAAATAAAGGAAAATCCAAAGTTATTTTACAAGTCCATTAAGAGTAAGAGGATAACTAGGGAAAGAGTAGGGTCCATTAAGGACCGTAGTGGTAACTTGTGTGTGGAGCCGGAAGATGTAAGTAGGGTTCTAAATTAATACTTTGTGCAGGTGTTCACAAGTGAGAGGGACAACGTGGGCATCGAAATCAGGCTGAAGGACTGTGATATAATTAAAGAAATTAGCATAGAAAGGGAGGAGTGGTCTGGCAGGTTTAAAAGTAGATAGATCTCCAGGCCCAGATGAACTGTATCCCTGGCTGTTGAGTGAGGCAAGGTAGGAGATAGCTGGGGCACTGGCAATAATTTTCAATACCTCTCTGGCCACAGGAGAGGTGCCAGAGCACTGGAGGACAGCCAATGTGGTATTGTTATTCAAGAAGGGAGGAAGAGATAAACCAGGGAACTACAGGCCAATCAGTCTAACCTCATTGGTGGGGAAACTATTGGAAGCAATTCTGAGGGACAGAATTAATCTACACTTGGAGAGGCAGGGATTAATCAAGGACAGTCAGCACGGTTTTGTTAAGGGGAGGTCATATCTGACCAATTTGATTGAATTTTTTGAAGAGGTGACCAAGTGTGTAGATGAGGGCAATGCATTTGACGTAGTCTACTTAGACTTCAGCAAAGCTTTTGATAAGGTCCTGCCTGGGAGGCTGGTAACGAAGGCAAGAGCCCATGGGATCCAAAGCAATTTGGCAAATTGGATCCAGAATTGGCTGAATGGCAGGAAGCAGAGGGTGATGGTCGAGGGGTGTTTTTGTGACTGGATGCCTGTGTCCAGTGGGGTTCCACAGGGATCGGTGTTGGGTCCCTTGCTGGTCGTGGTATATATAAATGATTTAGACTTGAATGTAGGAGGGTTGGTCAGTAAGTTCACGGATTACACGAAAATTGGTGGGGTGGTAAATAGCGAGGAGGATAACCTTAGACTATAGGAGGATATAGATAGGCTGGTCAGATGGACTGATCAGTGGCAAATGGGATTTAATCCGGATAAGTGCGAGGTGATGCACTTGGGCAGGACAAACAAGACATGGGAATACACAATAAATGGTAGGACCCTACGAGTATCAAGGACCAGGGTGGCCTTGGAGTGCAAGTCCACCGGTCCCTTAAGCAGGACAGGTAGATAAGGTGGTTAAGAAAGCATATGGGATATTTGCCTTTATTAGCCAAGACATAGAATTTAAGAGCAGGAAGGATATGCTGGAACTGTATAAAATGCTGATTAGACTACAGCTCTGGAATCCGCATTCTAGGAAGGATGTGAATGCACTAGAGAGAGTGCAGAGGAGATTTATCAGGATGTTGCCTGGGCTGGAGAGTTTTAGTTATGAGGTGAGATTGGTTAGACTGGGGTTATTTTCCCTGGAGCAGAGGAATATGAGGGGAGACATGATTGAGGTGTATAAAATTATGAGGGGTAGACAGGAAGGAACTTTTCCCCTTGGTGGAGGGATCAATAATCAGGGGGCATAGATTTAAGGTAAGGGGCAGGAGGTTAAGAGGGGATGTGAGGAAGAATTTTTTCACCCAGAGGATGGTGGGAATCTGGAACTCACTGTCTGAAAGGGTGGTAGAGGCAGAAACCCTCATAACATTTAAGAAGTATTTGGATCTGCACGTGCAATGCCATAGCACACAGAGCTATGGGCCTAGTGCTGGAAAATGGGATTAGAATAGTTAGGTACTTGTTTGACCGGTGCAGACTTGATGGGTCAAAGGGCTTTTTTCTACGCTGTAGATCTCTATGACAGATCATTTCACGCTGTATATCACTCAAATTCATGAACAGGTCCTTAAAAGTGCCCAGTCTACCTCAGGTTACCCTGGAAGGGCAAGGTATCTCACAAACTTGTGCAGCAGGTGAAGCTAGCTGTTTCATGCTGCTACTCTGCAGGAGCAACATGAGTGGTATTCACCACTAACAGGATGCTGCCATCAAACCAGAAAGCATTCTGCCTATCACACAAATAAGTAATGTGGTATATGAATTTCAGTGCCAGTGAGATGCTAGATATGTAGGCTGTACATCCCAAAGACTGGCGGATTGTATCAAGCAGCAAGTCCCTTTCACTGTTTGCAATGAGCAAGGTACAGACCGTACCCAATCAGCCAATGCAAAACTCAAAACAGTGTCCAACATTAGATGTGATCCCGTGATTGGACAACATTTGCTAAATAACCCTCAGGGTGCTAAAGATTATGTTGACAACCAATTTAAGTTTGTCAGTTGGGCTCACAGTGTGGCACATTTATGCGTACTGGAAACTATATATATTACCACAAGGGGCTCTGTTCCTTGCAGACAGAAAGAACATGTACACGTACTGTGCCTGTTTTAGCTAAACAAAATAAATGACAGCCATTCGCTGGTTCATTGTTCAGGGCAATGCTTTGACCAATCAGGATCAAGCTGCCTAATTTAAAATTTCAAACAATGCTCACAGTTAACTGTCAGTCACAATTAAGTGGTGCATTTTCCATGGCAACATCTCTACCAATCAGAATCCACTTGCCAACCAATCAGTCCTCCCTTTTCATACAGTATAAAATTGTTGCTTCCCCTGACATTGGTATTCTTGTGATTGTCCTGAGTGCAAAACTTTTTGTTTTTGCTTTGACAAAATGTCTTTTTTCAGCAATATTCAAATTCTGTACTACCAAACACCTATTTATATAACAGTATAGATTGTTGTTTTCCCCTTAGATTGGTATTCTAATTTTTCAGACTGAAGGATGTAGACATTGATTTTCCCCAAGGGTCAGTGTAGGATTGACTACTGCTTGTGTGATATGTAAATGACTTGTGTTAGGAAATAGAGATAGTTCAATTAAGTTATAATATTTGCATTTGTGGATGTTAGGAATGAGTTTTAGCTTTACAGTTTGAGTTTGTTTTGCATTTCTGTATCTGTGTTAAGAAATTGAATTTTAGTTTCACTTTAAAAGGTGCCTGCATTTCTAATGAGAGTTTTACGACAGTAAGCTAAGTTAAGTAAACAAGAGTAGAAGAACAGTGCTGTTGGGGTCCAGAGAGGCAGGTCCCTCCCACAGACACACAGAAAAACTAAAGGAACAGCAGTTTTAAGTTCAGTTTGAACTTGAACCAGAGAGACTAAACACTGGGAGAGGGAGCTGCAGATTTCCCAAAAGAACCAAAAGGTCCCAAGGCCAAAGGAGTGAGACAGAAACAGGGGAAAGTCCCAGACAGACCTGCTAGTCAAAGGAAGGACAGGAACCTAGAAAAGTTTCTATTAAGTGAAGAGTGAGGGGCAGATAGAAAGGCTCCAAGTTTCTAGTTTAAAGAGACAAAAGCTGCAGAAAGCAGATTTAAAGCAAGAGGCCAGAAGGACCAAAGAGATGGCTGTAGGTCTGTAATTCTTTGCTATGGGCATGCAAAACAGTGGAGTACTGTTGACAGCTGATTCAATGAGACAGAGTGCAGGGAAAACAGCTTGAATGCATGTGGTGACCCAGGAGAGTTTGAAACCCTGGGGATGAACCCTTGTGGAAAGCATCTGAGTGAAAGTGTTGGTTTAGGAGAAGATTGCAAGGTGAGGTCTTGGGAAGTTGAGGTTTCACACCTTGGTGTGAAAGATGGAATTCAGTGAGACTTGGCTCATGGTCTGACAAGCATCTGAGGGGAGTTGAGGAGAGATAAATAGCATCTGATTGAGTGGCATCTGTCACTTGGTTTCAGAGTGTGTTGTGTCTGACCGCAGGGTGCCATAGATTTACATGGGCTGTGCACTTACTGTGGACAATAGAGTATAAGAAAGCTTTCATAACTTGTGTTATCCTTACAAATCTGTATATATCTGAAAAGATATAGTTGTGGGTGAAGGAGTATTGTAACATAGTTCATCTTTCCTTATTTAATAAATGTTTTAATCTTTTGTTAGAAGTTCATCATCTGACTCCTGTGACTCTATACAGTAGCTACTCTTCAAATATCTAAACAAAAAAAAGTTAGGATGCATCAAGCTAGGTTCCACTCTGGGATCAAGCTTGTCCAGGGGTAACCTCAGCTGGGATCGTAACACTTGCATCTTGGAAAATGGAGTAAAATTTCAAGATTTGCTGGTGATACCAAACTTGGAGAAGTGGCAAACAGTGAGGATGATATAAATCAACTGCAACAGAACATAGATAGGCTAGCAGAATGAGCAGACCAGTGGCAGATGAAATTTAATACATAGAACTGTGAGGTGATGAATTTTGGCAGAAGGGATAGGGTGCCACAATATAGACTAAATAGCACAGTTCTAAAGCACATGGAGCAGAGGGACCAAGGAGTTCATGTGCATTGATCTTTGAAGGTGACAGAACATATTGAGAGAGTAGTTAGCAAAGCATATGGGATCTGGGCCTTCACAAATAGAAGCATTGAGTACAAAAGCAGGGAAATTATGCTGAATCTTAAGGAAGCTCTGGTTAGGCCACAACTAGAGTATTGCATCAAGTTCTGGTCACCACACTTTAGGAAAGTTGTGAGGGTCCTCATGAGGGTGCAGAGCAGATTTACCAGAATGGTTTCAGGGATGGGGGATTTTAGTTACAAGGTTAGGGTTGGAAAAGTTTGGATTAATGTTCTTGGAGTAAAGGAGATTGAGGAGATTTTGATTGAGGTGTCCAAGATTGTGACAGGTTGAGATAAGGTAGACAACAAAAAACTCTTCCCATTAGCTGAATGTATAAGGACTAAGGACACAGGTTTAAGGTCTTGGGCAAGGTCTTTATATGCAGAGAGTGATAGTGGCGTGAGCAGACAATGTGGTGCGATCGATTTTACAAGTGTGAAACCAAATCGTGATCGTCCACTCAGCCTGCCATCAGAGGTCGGGAACTTCATTGTAATACACCATATTAAGCCTAACCGCCGGAATCATCCCTCCTGCTGGATCATCCGCCCATGTTGGCGGGAAATCACACTGGTGTAGAACACGTCTTGACAAATGTGACGTGCAGAAGCAGGGAATTACCGGCCAGGGCTTTGCTCACATCGCGGACATCTGAGGAGCAGGAGATGCTGGAGCCTGACATCAGCGGCACACCAGAGGAATGTCCACTGCATCCTGGGTGGATTCTCATGGATGTGGCTCTGTTGTGAAGCAGCACACAGAATTTGGATAGTCACCGTTGATGCTCGCAACAGATGATGGTTGAGGCGGTGGGAGAGAAAGGGTTAGGGATCAGCTGGGAGTGAAAGAGGTGTCAGGGGGATGAGGTTGGGAGGGGGAATGAAGGTGAGAGGATGGGGTGAGGTTGGGAGGGGGGAATGAAGGTGTCGGGAGAAAGGGGGAGGGGGGGAATGGAGAGAAACAGCAACTGGGGAGGTAGGTGTAAGGGAGTGGAAGGTGCAAGGGAAGGGATGAGGAGAGGTGAGGTTGTCCGGAGGAGGGGAGGGCGTAAAGGTGGAGGGAGAAGTAAGAGTGGAAGAAAGATTCAGGAAGGGGCTAGGACTAAGGCTGGAGGAATAAGTGAGGCTGGACGAAGAAGCTGGAGGAAGGAGTGAGGAGAGGGAGGGACTAAGTGTGGCCGAAGAGGTAAGGGTGGAGGAAGGGGTCAGGAAGGAGGAGGGACTAAGTGGGGCAGAGAGTCCGGGGGGTTGGTGTGTTGGAGGACTGGGGGGGGGGAAGGGTCCAAAAGTGGGGAAAGTTTGCAAAGGTGGAAGGGGTATGGAGGTGGAAGGAGTGTGAAGGGGGGGGAAGGGGGTATGAAGGGGGAAGGGGTGCGGAGCGGGAATCTGCAGGTGAATGAGCACAGGAGGGGTCGGATAGGTCCATGTTTGCCTGCTGGGAGAGAACTGAGGGTGGGCGTGGTATGGAGAAAGGGTGAGAATGACCGAGGGCAGGGTGAGGCAGTAGGGTGGGAGGGTGAGGGTTCGACGGTAGTGATAGAAGGGACAGTGAGATTAGTTGGTGGGGACCCAGAGGCAGACAGGGACCCTGGGGGTGGGAAGGAGGTGGATGTTGGGGGTGGGATTTTCGGGAAGATGGGGAACATGCACGTTCACCTGGGCATCCCCGAAGGAAAAAGGATGTGGCTGAAAGTTAACAGAGAGAAGGTGGAAGGTGATACTGGGGAAGTCAACAGTGATGTGGGAGAGGAAATGGGTAACTGCAGGAGGGTTAAAATGGGGAGCACACAACGCAGTGAAACCAGACCATGCTTGTTAAATCAAAAGTGAAACAAGAGTCATGGTGGGCGAGATCATGTGCTGCATGGGAGTGTGATCAGTGGGTGGGCGGAGATCCAGGTCAGCTGAAAGCGAACCTCAGCAGGCATTTAAAATGCTCAGGACATTGAGATAAGTATGACACATGAAGGATCCATGTGCATGTGAGCGTATTTGCACGAAGCTCCGAAAGGCCCCGCCACACACACTTTTCCCTCCAGAATCACTCATGGGCCGGCTGCTCTTCCTTGGTGATGGGTCTTGCGGGCTGCTTATTTCCACCTCTTCACTGGAGGAGGTGTCCTCTTGGCTACAAATAAGGATGCGGATAGAGCTGAGGGACTGGCTGGCTGAGGATGTCGATCGCTTGACAGAGCTCCCTGTGAACCAACATAGAGACAATTAGTGCATGGCAGCAGAGTCAAAAGCAGGAGAACGAGCACTTTCAGTTGTGTCGAGAGAGGGATGATGTGGTGCAGGATCCTTAGGTGGGTGCTCACTGCCTACCTCACCATTGCCGGATCCTCACCAGTCAACAAAATGGCACACTCCTCAAAGTGAGTGAGGGGCCTAATTTGGGCCATTCCACCCCCAATCTGGGGCTCCTCCCTGCTATTGTGAGCAGGCTTCTCCTGCATGAAAACAGATGGAGAGTGTGTGAGCAGGGCACATGACTCTGCATTGATGTTTGTGTGGTGAGCGGAGACATGGACGGATTGAGAATGTGAGATCCAGATGATATGAGCCTGATGGAGTTGTGAGTGAGAGTTAGTGGTGTTGTCCCTTGAGGTGTGAGATCCCTGTGGATGTGTGATGTGTTTGAATGTGAGAGTTGAGTGTGACGAGAAGAGTGGCGGAACGGATGAGACCATTCATCCTGTAGTGGCACTGGGTGGCCATCCTCTTTTGCAGGCATTGGCGTTGACCACCACCTCCCAAGCCTTGTTAGTAACACCGCTGCCAGAGTGGGGGTAGAGGACATCCTAGTAAGGCTCCACAGTATCCAAGCAGCATTCCAGTGACACGTTGCCAAACATAAGGGCTGCAGTCTCCTTGCCTTTTGTGGACATCTTCCCTGCAGTACTCATGACCTGGAAGCACTGAGATATGCGTAAATAAGGCGCCTGGTGTGGAAACGATGTGTTTTCCAGGAATGCATAAATAATGTGGCAGGTTTGGGATGAGACAGCACGAGAACCCGCCATCATAGCCGGCTGGTAAAATGTCGTTTTACCTGCCTGTTACCGCACTTAGTGCAAATCTGGGACGATTCTGCCCAGAATACTGTCACTGTAAACTGTACAATGTAGTTGGGGGCCAATCTATCTTTGTGTGTGAATGTATCTGTGACGTTGTCATCTGAACAAGTTTAAAATGGATAAAAACAAAAAAACTGCGGATGCTGGAAATCCAAAAACAAAAACAAAATTACCTGGAAAAACTCAGCAAGTCTGGCAGTATCAGCGGAGAAGAAAAGAGTTGACGTTTTGAGTCCTCATGACCCTTCGACAGAACTGACAGTTCTGTCGAAGGGTCATGAGGACTCGAAACGTCAACTCTTTCCTTCGCCGCCGATGCTGCCAAGTTTAAAATGGAGCTTGATTGGGCTCTAAGTGGTCTGTGTCTTCAGCATTTATAGCTTCTGGGAGCTTGCTTTCCTCTCTGACAAACAATGTTCCACAAATTATTAACGCTTCATTAAGTCGCACAAATGATGGAAAGACTTTCTCCTGGGTTCACTTTACCTGGAACTATCCGAAGAAGCAGGAATCCACATGTAGGGATTTTACATCTCCCTGCAACTCAGTATCATTTCATTATTAGATACAGGGTGGTCCTGGTCAGGAGGCCTGACTCCTACAGAGGAGTGGGGGATTCTCACAGCATTGGGATACACAGCACATTGGAGCCATCCATCAGGGCATTGGTGAAATCTCCTAACTCCTCATATGGCCAGCCCACCCCTTGTCTTAGGGAGGCAGGATTGTAAGTGAGCTCTGTAAGATACCACATCATTAATAGAGACTCTTACTAGGATGAAGGATAAGTATGGCAAGTTTCAATAACCTTGGATAACGAAGGATATTGTGAGAATAGTCAACAAGAAAAGGGAAGCATTCATAAGGGCCAGAGGGCTGGGAACAGATGAAGCCCGTGGAGAATATAAAGAAAGTAGGAAGAAACTTAAACAAGGAGTCAGGAGGGCTAAAAGGGGTCATGAAAAGTCATTGGTAACCAGGATTAAGGAAAATCCCAAGGCATTTTACACATATGTAAAAAGAAAGAGGGTAGTCGGGGAAAGGCCACTCAGGGACAGAGGTGGGAATGTGTGTGTGTGCAGCCAAAAGAAATGGGAGATACTAAATGAGTACTTCTCATCAGTATTTACCAAAGAGAAGGACTTAGCGGTTGATTTGTCTAGGGATGAGTGTGTAGATAGCCTGGATCATGCTGAGATGAAAAAAAATGTCAGGCATCTTGTAGAATATTAAGGTGGATAAGTCCCCAGGGCCAGATGGAATCTACCCCAGAGTACTGAGGGATGCAATGGAGGAGATTGCTGGGGCCTTGACAGAACTCTTTGTATCCTCACTGGCTACGGGTGAGGTCCCAGAGGACTGGAGAATGGCTAATGTTGTTCCATTGTTTAAAGAAGGGTAGCAGGGATAATCCAGGAAATTACAGGCCTGTGAGCCATATGTCAGTGGTAGGGAAATTATTGGAGAAAATTCTTCATGACAGGATTTACTACCATTTGGAAGCAAATGGGCGTATGAGAGGCAGCATGGTTTTATGAAGGGGAGGTCATGACACACTAACTTGATCGAGTTTTTCAAGGACGTGACAAAGATGATCGACGATGGAAGGGCAGTGGATGTTATCTACATGGATTTCACTAAGGCTTTTGACAAGGTCCCTCATGGCAGACTGGTACAGAAGGTAAAGTAGCATGGGATCAGAGGTGAGCTGGCAAGATGGATACAGAATTGGCTTGGTCATAGAAGACAGAGGGTAGCAGTGGAAGGGTGCTTTTCTGAATGGAGAGCTGTGACTAGTGGTGTTCCGCAGGGATCAGCGCTGGGACCTTTGCTGTTTGTAGTATACGTAAATGATTTGGAGGAAAATGTAACTGGGCTAATTAGTAAGTTTGTGGATGACACTAAGGCTGGAGGAGTTGCAGATAGTGAAGAGGATTGTTAAAGGATACGACGAGATATAGATCGATTGGAGACTTGGACGGAAAAATGGCAGATGGACTTTAATCTGGACAAATGCGAGGTAATGCATTTTGGAAGTTCTAATGCAGGTAGGAATTATATAGTAAATGGCAGAACCCTTAAGTGTATCGACGGGCAGAGGGATCTGGGTATACAGGTCCACAGGTCACTGAAAGTGGCAACGCAGGTGGATAATGTAATCAGGAAGGCATATGGCATGCTTGCCTTCATCGGCAAGGGTATTGAGTATAAAAGCTGGGAAGTCATGCTGCAGCTGTATAGAACCTTGATTAGGCCACACTTGGAATATTGCATGCAATTCTGGTCATCACATTACCAGAAGGATACGGAGGCGTTGGAGAGGGTGCAGAGGAGGTTTACCAGGATGCTGCCTGGTCTGGAGGTTATTAGCTATGAGGAGAGGTTGGAGAAACTTGGATTGTTCTCACTAGAGTGACAGGGATTGAGATGCGACTTGATAGAAGTTTACAAAATTATGAGTGGCATGCACAGAGTAGATAGAAGCTTTTTCCCAGGGTGGAAGAGTCAATTATTAGGGGATATAGATTTAAGGTGAGAGGAGAAAACTTTAGAGGAGATGTGTGGGGCAAGTTTTTAACGCAGAGGGTAGTGAGTGTCTGAAATTCACTGCCAGAGGTGGTGGTGGAAGCAGGTACAATAGTGGTGTTTTTGAGGCAGCTTGACAAATACATGAATAGGATGGGAATAGAGGGATACAAACCCCGGAAGTGCAAAATGTTTTAGTTTGACAGGCAATTTGATCCACGCAGGCTTGGAGGGCCAAAGGGCCTGTTCCTGTGCTGTACTTTTCTTTGTTCTTATATTCACAACCATGAGCAGTTCAGGCCAGTGATGGCTATTATTGTAAAGAACCTGCTGCTAAAATAACAACTCTTCCCCTACTTTGACATAACCAATCCTACCTGAAACCCGAGATGAATTTCTGAACCATCTTTTACATTTAACCATGAGCAGAACGTTACAGCCTTATTGCGGCGGGAATAGGGCTGGGGCTGTAAAATGCAGTGAGCTGTTCAAAAGCCCAGCAACTTCGGTGATATCTTCTGGGAGGGGCTGTAAAATTCCACCCCATATGCAGAAATACTTAAAATGTCTATTGTCTTCAGGAGGGAAGAATTAGCACTTAATATAGTAATTTTCACAACCACAGGTGCTCCCAGTGTGTTTTACAAGTGGACCTCTTCATATCAACACTCTGATAGTACAGCACCCTCAGCCCTCCCACTCTCAGTACTGCATCAGGGTCTGAAGTGAAGTGCTGTGCTGAAGACTCTGGGGGAATAACCTTCTGATCCAGTTCCAAAATTTTGACCCAGCAATAGTGATATGTTTTCAAGCCAGGATGGTGAGTGGCTTAGAGGAGAACTTGTAGGTGGTGTTCCCATGTGTCTGCTGCCCTGATCCTTCTAGAGGTCACAGGTTTGGAAGGTGCTGTCAAAGAAACCTTGGCACACAAGGTGCTGCAGTGCATCTTGTAGATGGTACACACTGCTGCCACTGTGCACCGTTAATGCAGGAAATTAACGTTTAAGGTGGTGGATGGGGGGCCAATCAAGCAATCTGCTTTGCCCTGGATAGTGTCAAGTGGAACTGTACCCAGAACAAAAGAACATAGGAAATAGGAGCTGGAATAGGCCATTCAGTCCTAAAAGCCTGCTGTGCCATTCAATCAGCTCAAGATTGAAAACCTCAACCCCAGTTTCCCCCACACCATCCTCATATTCCTTGGTACCCAAAGATTTATTGATCTCGACCCTGAATGTATTCAAAGACAGGGCATCTACAGCCTTCTGGCATTGGGAATTCCAAAGATTCACATAGGAAGAAATTTCTCCCGATTTTAGTGCTAAATAGCTGACCTCATATTCTGAGACTACGACGCCCTAGCTCCAGATTCCCAACCAGAGGAAAAAATCTTGTAGCATCTCCCATAGGAAGTTTACATGTTTCAGTGAGATGTCCTCATTCTTCTAACTCTAGGGTTTTTTTTCTTTCATGGGATGTAGGTGTCACTGGCAAGGGGGTCCAATAGCGAGAAATTATTTCCATTGGCAGGAGCGTGGGTAAGAGGCAGTGACAGATTAAAGATAATTGGCAAAAGAACCAGGTGGGCAATGAGGAGAAATTCTTCTTCCACAGGCTGTTGTTATGGTACGGGTGGTGGAAGCAAGTTCAATAATAACTGTTAAAATGCAACTGGACACAATGATGTTCCAAATGTTGTCCTCCTGTGCTGTTAGATTCTATGGTTCCATAACAGGTCGAGAAAGGTTTCAGTAAGAATTTCACAAGACATGTTCATTTTCTAAAATATTAGGCAAAACATAATGCTGATTACAATTTACACTACATATGGGGACTACACAGTACATGGAACAAGATTGCTCATTCTTGTCTCAGAAAATTGAACATATGCTCTGGAAGACTTCAGGTGCTGCACGTTTCTGGATCTATGAGTGATTGACAATTCTGTGATTACAGTGACTGTCAATTCAGGTGTTTACCTTTGTCCTGGGGCCAATACCGAGACCATGAACCTGCTGTCACTTCTAGTTGCCTGGTTCTTCTCAGAATAGTCACTGGTCCATTCAGATTGTTTTAGTACTTGGATCCAGGGTGATGTGGGACATCTCCTAGAAATCGGTCATGGTTAGTTGTCTATTTCAGAAGCAATGTGGGAGACCAGGCACAGAAGTCACAGTTCAGAGTAGTTGAAGATCTGGCAGAAGCTCCCATTTCCTGGAGAATCAGTAGAGATTTTATACATTCATTCAAACCCTGGGGTCCACATGGGAGAACCAGTGACCCTGGGGTCAGTGTGAAGGGCATGCAGGAGACTATCAGGGAGCCTGGGGTCATTGTCGATGAGTTGCGGGGGTGGGAGGGGTGTGGTGGGAGAGGTGTGGTGTGGAGGACACTATCAGTGACCCTGGGGATCAGTGTCCGGGGTTGGGGGGGAGGACCATCAGGGACCCCTGGTTCTACCCTTTTGTTCGCTGTAGTTAGCTAAGGCTATAAATTGGACTTTGGAACGATGAACATCGTTTCTGTCCATCTCCATGAGAACAGTGCAACTTGCCTAATCACAAACTCTGCTGATGTTGAGAGAGGAAACAAGTATATGAAGAGATCTGTGGAAAACAAAATATTAATCTGACAAAATCCTTGCATGCAGAGGAATCTCCAGAGTTGTCAGTCAGTGGTCTGCTCTGGCTGTGGGGTAGGGCAGGGGAGGGGTGTAGTTCACGCCTGCAATATTCTTTCCTTGATCCTCTGATATTCCTGCAGGAATTGGAGAGCAGAATCCAATCGGGTGTAGCAGCCACCTCAAACAGGCACGTGTTATACCAGTCCAAGTGTGACTGTGTATTGCCCAGGCTTTCCCTCTCATTCTGTAAATTCATGATGAATTCTCTCCCCCCGTCCCGGTCAGAAGGAGGGGCAGTCTGTGTCTTTAGAATACTCCTGAAAGCTGACATGCGCTCAATCTAACATCCAGCCTCTCAATCACACAAAATTAAACTTCTTCACAGTGAAAGGCTGAGTTCATTTAACTCTCATGTTACAGCCAGATGTTTATTTCCAGGGGCACATTTAAACTCCAGTTAGTGCAGAGTAACCACTGCTGAACAGAAAAAGAAAAATGAATTAATGACGGGAATAGGAAGTATCTCGGAGGCCTTTGGTCTGATCTTGGTTTGGAATTTCTTCCATTCCCATGTGAGGCTAATCTGGAGGCATGTCTGGTCGAAGCAGTAAGTTTAGATTCATTTTAAGGCAATGGCCCTTTCTATTGTGGATGAGACGCTGGTATTTCAGTAGCACACTGTATGTCAGGGTTAACATTGGCAGAGAAGACCTGGGTCCAAACATTGTTCAATCTCTTCCAATCCAGTCAGTGTAAGCTGAGGACTCCATACAGATTCCAGATTCAATCTCACGAAGTCCAGGATAATCAGGGAACTCGATACCAAATCCTAGAACACAAATGTACACACTTAGCTGAACCAGCTTCAGGATCTCTGCAACAAGAATTAGTTATTTCACTAATGTGTTGATCATTTGTTTGCAGGAAGGATTTTTATAAAATTTACAGAACAGAAACAAGCCATTTTGGCCCAACTAGTCCATATTGTTGTTCATATCCCATACAAACCTCTTCCTCCCCTACACCACTTGCCCTGTCAATTCCTTTCTCCATCATGTGTTTTATCTTAAAAACATCCCTGTTATTCAGCTCAATCACTTCATATGAAAGTTCTAACTACTGAGTAACCAAAGAGAATTCCAGATTGGATTTAGTGATGACTATCTTATTTTATGACCCCTAGCTTTAGACTCCTCCACAAATCTTCTCTAGGAATATCCTGTCAAACTCCTTCATAGTTTCAAAAGCCTCCATCAGGTCTCCCCTCAGGCTTCACTTTTTAAGCAAAGGGAGTCTTTCCTTCTAGATAAAAACTCTCCTTGTATTTTTTTAAAAATTTTCCCCAGTGCTTCCATATCCTTTTTGAATATGGAGACCAGAATTGTGCACAGTACTCTAAATGTGATGTAACATAATTTCTCTGCTTTTGAATTCTATTCATCTATAAATGAAACCCAGTGCTGGTTAATTTTTTTAAAATTTACCTGGGTTGTTACTTTTCATAATTTATGGATCTGTACTCCAAGCTCCCTTTGGACCTCTACCTCATTTAGGCACATATTATTCAAGTAATATGTGGCCTCCTTGAAACTTCTACCAAAACATAAATGAATTTCAAAATGGATTGAAGTAATGTATCACCTTACATCCTTATTCTGCAAGATTATTAATGACTTAATAAGCATAATACATTTATTAATAAGTATATCGTTGCTGTCCTCCTAGCTTTAACCATAACTCCATTTGACACCATTCATAAATTTTGATTTTGTACTTCTGATTCTAAATTATTTATGTAAATGGTGGAGAACAGTGTTCCCAGCACTGATCCTTGTGGAACATCACTTCCCACCTATCCCAGTCATTTGGGAACAAGTTACATTTAACTGGTATGTTTTAAATCAAAATGGCTTCACACAAGCTTAAAATTCTATTTAAGTTATAAACTGCAGCCACCAAGGCAAAGAGTGATTTCCTGATTAATGAACCATATTCTATATGTATATTAAAGCTAGATGGACCAGTTTATGGCATATGCTGTACACTCCTCTCCCAGGCATGTCACTAATGCCTTCTGTAAGAGTAGCTCAAGTTGATAGATATAAAACACAATGATAACAGCTAATGGAACACTGGCCTTTATCTCAAAGGAGTTGGAATATAAAGGAATAAAAGTTATGTTACTTATGTAAAGCTCTAGTTAAGCCTCATTTCGGTAATAATTCAGGGAGGCTGCAGAAGGTTAGGTGAATGGGCAAAGAAGTGGCAGATGGAATACAACGTGGGGGAAATGTGAGGTCATGCACTTTGGTAGGAAGAATAGAGGCACAGACTATTTTCTAAATGTGGAGAGAATTCAGAAATCTGGAGTGCACGGGGACTTGGGAGTCCTAGTCCAGGATTCTCTTAAGGTTAACTTGCAGGTTGAGTCGGTAGTTAGGAAGACAAATGCAATGTTGGCATTTATTTTGAGAGGACTAGAATATAAAAGCAGGGATGTGCTGCTGAGGCTTTATAAGGCTCTGGTCAGACCACATTTAGAATATTGTGAGCAATTTTGGGCCCCGTACTTCAGGAAGAATGTTCTGGTCCTGGAGAGGGTCCAGAGGTTCACGAGAACAGTCCCAGGAATGAAAGGCTTAACATATGAGGAACGTTTGAGGACTCTGGGTCTATACTCAATGGAGTTTAGAAGGATGAGGGGGGATTTGATTGAAACTTACAGAATACTGAAAGGCCTGGATACAGTGGACGTGGGGAAGATGTTTCCATTAGTAGGAGAGACTAGGACATGAGGGCACAGCCTCAGAGTAAAGGGAAGACCTTTTAGAACAGAGATGAGGAGAAACTTCTTTAGCCAGAGAGTGGTGAATCTATGGAATTCATTGCCACAGAAGATTTTGAAGGCCAGGTCATTGAGTGTATTTAAGACCGAGATATATAGGTTCTTGACTGGTAAGGGGATCAAAGGTTACGGGATGAAGGCGGGAGAATGGGGTTGAGAAACTTATCAGCCATGATTGAATGGCGGAGTAGACTCGATGAGCCAAATGGCCTAATTTCTGCTCCTATGTCTTATGGTCTTATTAATACAGTTCTGGGCACTGCACCTCAGGAAGTATATTGGCTTTGGGGGTACAGTGCTTACACCAGATCGACTCCACTGAAGATAGGTTGCATAGACAAAGCCTGTATTCTCTTGAGTAAAGATGATTAAGTGGTGAGCTGATAGAAATATTTAAATTGATTGAATAAATTGAAAGAGTAGATTCCTTTGGTGGGGAAGTCCAGAACAAGAGCGCATAACATTAAATTTAAAGTTAGGTCATTGAAGGTGATGTCAGAGAGCACTTTCACACAATGTAATGAAAATCGAACTTACTCCGCAAAAAGGTTTTTGAGGTCAGGAGTCAATCTAAAATTTGATAACTGAGATTGATGGATTTTTAAAATAAAAACAGAAATTGTTGGCAAAACTCAGCAGGCCTGGCAGCGCCTGCAGAGAGAGAAACAGAGTTAATTTTGAGTCCAATATGATTTTTCTTCTGAATGCATGGATGGATTTTTGTTGGGTGAGGTTATTAAGAGTTACAGAACCAAGGTGGAAGGAAGAATTAACACTGCACTTAGAAAAGCATAGTATGATTAGAACAAGTCAACATGGTTTTACTAAAGAGAAATCCTGTTTGACAATTTTTTTAGTCTTTTTGAAGATGTAACTAGTAGGGTAGATAAAGGGGAACTAATAGATGTAGTATATCTGAATTTCCAAAAGGCTTGACAAGGTGCCATACAAAAGATTAATAGGTAAGATAGTGCGCATGGAGTTGGAAGTAATATATTAGCATGGATAAAGGGTTGGTTAACAGATAGGAAGCAGAGAGTGGACATAAATGGGACTTTTTCAAGTTGGCAGGTAATAAATAATGGAGTGCCTCAAGGATCAATGCTGGGGCCTCAGCTATTTAATCTATATTAATGACTTAGATGAAGAGACAGAGAGTAATGCATCAAAGTTTGTGGATGATACAAAGCTAGGCGGGAGGTAAGCTGTGGGGAGGACACTAAGAGTGCAAAGAGATATAGAGTGAGTGGGCAACAAGATGGCAGGTAGAGTATAATATAGTGAAGTGTTAATTTATTCACTTTGGTTGTGAGAATAGGAAAACTGAACATTTTTTTAAGGAATGAGAAGCTTGTAAGTGTTGATGCTGAAAGGGACTTGGGTGTGCTCACACAAGGAACACAAAGTTAATATACAGGTACAGCATGCAATTAGGAAAGTAAATGGCATTTTGGCCTTTATTGCAAGGGGATTGGAGTACAGGAATAAAGAAGTCTTGCTAGAGTTGTACAGGGTTTTGGTGAGACCACATCTGGAACAGAGTGTGCAGTTTTGGTCTCCACATAAGAAAAGATATAATATAAAAGCAAAATACTGCGGATGTGTGGAAATCTGAAATAAAAACAGAAAATGCTGGAAAAACTCAGCAGGTCTGACAGCACAGAGTTAACGTTTCGAGCCTGTATGACTTTTCTTCAGAGCTAAGGAGAAGTAGAAATGAGATGGAATTTATACTGCTTAAGGGGGTTGATCAAGTAAAGCAGGATAGGTCAGCGATAGGTGGGGACTAAGGAGAGATTGACAAAGGTGTCATGGACACAAGACAAAGGAAGTGTTAATGGTAGTGGTGAAGGCTAAAGAAGGTGCTGATAGTGGCATAAAGATAAAGTGTTAATTGAAGAACAAGGGTCTGCACTCTGTGAAAGAACAACATAGAACAAATGATAGATGGCCCATTTATGGGATGGGGGGCAGTGGTTGGGGGAAAAAGGATACAAAAAGGGATAAAAAGGAATCAAACAATGAATAAAAACTAAATAAAAATAAATTTAGAAAAAAGGGATTTAAAAAGGGGTGAAGATAGAGGAGACTTCATGGTCTGCAGTTGTTGAACTCAATGTCAAGTCCGGAAGGCTATAAAGTGCCTAACTGGAAGATGAGGTGCTGTTCCTCCAGTTTGCGTTGGGCTTCAACTGGAACATTGCAACAGGCCAAGGACGGACATGTGGGCATGAGAGCAAGGTGGTGTGTTGAAATGGCAAGAGGCAGGAAAGTCTGGGTCATGCTTGCGGACGGACCAAAGGTGTTCTGTAAAGTGGTCACCCAGTCTGAAAATAAGAAAAGATATACTTGCATTGGAGGGGGTACAGTGAAGGTTCACTAGATTGGTCCCTGGGATGAGGGGATTGTCCTATGATGGGAGACTGAGTAAATTAGTTTTTTTTCCTCTGGAGTTTAGAAGAATAAGCAACTATTTCATTGAAACCTACAACATTCTGAAGGGGCTTGATAGGGTAGACGTCAAGAGATTGTTTCTGTTGTTCGCAAATCTAAAATACGGGGGCACAGTTTCAGGATAAGGGGGTAATCATTTCGGACTGAGATAAGGAAATACTTCTTTACTCAAAGGGTTTGTGAATCTTTGGAATTGTTTAAGGTTGGGATAGACAGATTTTTGGTGCCTCAGGGAATTAAGGAATATAGCAAAAATGCAGGGAAGTAGAGTTAAGCCCAAGATCAGCCATGAGCATATTGAGTGGCAGGGCAAGCTAGATGGGCCAGATGGTCTACTCTTCCTTCTATTTCTTGTGATATTGTGGGATTTAAAAACAGAACCATCATGATATAAAAGAATTGAAGAACAAGCTTGAGGGGCTGAATAGTTCACTCCAGTTCCTCTGTTCCTGCACAGACGGCAGCCAGAGTCATCAAGCTACAGGAAATCTCCATGATTTCTGACCTACTGATTGTCCTCATGTGCAATGCGTCCAAGTTTATCAAGCACCAATTGTGTAGTTGATGATCGACACAACTTCCGGAATTGCCGACAGGCTGGGAGGTGCCATGATTATTTTATACTTGGTCAGTGCATCATTTCAACAGCAGAGGTAAGGAGCAGTTGGCTGCTGGGTGATGAACGATACTTGCTGTTCTCCTGGATCAGGGCACCTGGGTATATGTGCTGCAGGGAAGTGCCACACTCTGACATACACATGAAGTTAAGGGCAAGAACTGAGTGAGACTTCGGCTTGTCCAAAAGAAGGTTCTAGTATCTGGTTAGGTCTGAGTGGTGCTTTTACTAAGTTCTTGTGTCAACTGAATTTTCTTCGTATGTCCTGTCCATTACAATATCAACTGTTATTTATATACAACCTTTAATGTAATATGTCATAAGACACTTCACAAAAGAGTTATAAAGCCAAATTAGCCACTCAGCTAAAGATTAGGATAAAAGGCCAAAAGCTTGGTTAAAGAGATAGGTTTTAAGGACAGTCTTAAAGGAAGGAGACAGGTTTACAGCGTGAACTCCAGAGCTTAGGGCCCAGGCAGTTGAAGCCACAATGGTGGAGCAATTAAAATTGGAGATGTTTAAGAAGCTAGAATTAGATCAGTTCTGTTGAAGGGTCATGAGGATTCGAAACGTCAAATCTTTTCTTCTCCGTTGATGCTGCCAGACCTGCTGAGTTTTTCCAGGTAATTCTGTTTTTGTTTAGAATTAGAAGAGCGCAGATATCTCGGAGATTCTGTATCCCTTCCAGAAATAGGAAGAAGAGGACATGGAGTGATTTGAAAACAAGGAGAAGAATTTTAAAATCAAAAGTGTTGCTTGATTAGTGAGCACAGCAGTAGTAGGTGAACAGGTACAAGTATAGACACGAGCAACAGAGTTGGATGAACTGAAGTTTACAGTAAAATGTGGGAGACCAGCAGGACAGCATTTGAATAGTCAAATTTGGACATAACAGACATAAATGAGGTTTCAGCATCAGATGAGCAAAGTCAGGGTGAAGTTGAACAATGTTACAAAGGTGAAAAGGGGTGACATTAGTGATTGTGCAGATGTATGGGCAGAAACTCAAGCCGTCAATGAGAGAGGCTGAGTCAATAGCTAGGGAACAGAGTTTAGAGCAGCGGTCAATGACGAGGGTTTCAGTCTTCCCAATACTTAATTGGGGGAAAATTCTGCTCACCCTGGATGTCAGTGAAGCAATCTGATAATTTAATGGAAAGGATGGGGGTGTCAGGGGCGGGGCATCCTTCACACTTGTTTGTAGCCTTTGAATATAGTTGACCACACCATCCTCCTCCAACACCTCTCCACTGTGATCCAGTTGAGTGGGACTGCTCATGCTGGATCCCAATTCTTTTTTTTTTCGTTCATGGGATGTGCCCATCCCAGAGTCAACCACATTGCTGTGGGCCTGGAGTCACATGCAGGCCAGACTAGGTAAGGACAGCAGATTTCCTTCCCTAAAGCCAGATGGGTTTTTATGACAATTGGCAATGGTTTCATGGTCATCGTCAGACTTTTAATTGCAGATTTTTGTTGCATTCAAATTTCACCATCTGCTGCAGTGGGGTTCAAACCCTGGTCCCCAGAGCATTACTCTGGGTCTCTGGAATACTAGCCCAGTGATAATACCACGATGCCACCAACTCCCCTATAGCCAGAGCATCAATTGCAATTGCTTCTCAACCTGCTCCTGCACCGTTACCTCTGGTGTCCCCCAAGGATCTATTCTTGGCCCCTCCCATTTCTCATCTACTTGCTGCCCTTCCGCAACATCACTTGAAGGGACAGTGTTAATTTTCAAACGCATGTTGAGGACCATCCTCTCTCTCGACCCCTCCACTGTGGCTAAATTATCAGTCTGCTTATCCAGTATTGGATGAGCAGAAATTTCCTCCAATTAAACATGAGGAAGCTTTAAACCATTGTTTCTGGTGCCCACTCCAAACTCCATTCCCTAGCTATTGACTCTAGTCTGCGGTTAAGCCAGTCTGTACTTAACCTTGATCCGAAGATGAGCTTCTGACCTCACGTTCATAACATCACAAAGATTGCCTTTTTCCACCTCTGCAATATCACCCAACTTCGCCCCAACTCATCTGCTGAGAACCTCACCCATGCTGTCATTACCCTAAACCCGACTATTCCAATGCACTCCTGGCTGGTCTCCCACATTTGGCTTTCCGTAAACTTGGGTTCATCCAAAATTCTGCTGCTCATGTCTTAACTTGCAGGAAGTCTCGTTCCACCCTCATCCCTTAACTTGCAGGAAGTCTCGTTCCCCCCTCATCCCTGTGCTCACTGACCTACATTACCCCCCAGTTAAGCAACGTCTTGACTTCAAAATTCTAATCCTCGTTTTCGAATCACTATGGCCTCATCTCGTCTTATTATGAGGCAATGTGGGGCATCAGCAGCAGCAGAATTGTACTCAACCACAATCTGTAACCTCAGGTCCAGCATATCTCCCACTCTACCATCAAGTCAGGGGATCAACCCTGGGTCAGAGTGCAGGAGGGCATACCAGGAGCAGCACAAGGCATGCCTAAAAATGAGGTGCCAACCTGGTGAAGCTACAACACAGGACTACATACATGCCAAGCTGCAAGTGATAGACAGAGCTAAGCGGTTCAACAGCTAACAGATCAAATCTAAGCTCTGTAGTCCTGCCACATCCAGTTGTGAACAGTGGTGGATAATTAAACAACTCACTGAAGGAGGTGGCCCCACAAATATCCCCATCTTTAAATGATGGGGGAGCCCAACACATCAGTGCAAAAGATAAGGATGAAGCATTTGCTACAATCTGCAGCCAGAAGTGCCGAGTGGATGATCCATCTCCGGAGATCGCCAGCATCACAGATTTGATTCACTCCACGTGATATCAAGAAACAGCTGAAGGCACTGGATACTGCAAAGGCTATGGGCCCTGACAATATTCCAGCAATAGTACTGAAGATTTGTGCTCCAGAACTTACCATACCCCTAGCTAAGCTGTTCCAGTACAGTTAGAACACGGACATCCACCTGGTCAATTACCATCCCATCAGTCTAGAGTCGATCATCAGTAAATTAATGGAAGGCGTCATCAAAAGCGATATCAAGCAGCACCTACTTAGCAATAACCTGCCCAGTTTGGGTTCCGCCAGGGCCACTCAACTCCTGACCTCATTACAGCCTTGGTTCAAACATGGACAAAAGAGCTGAACTCCTGAGGTGAGGTGAGAGTGACTGCCCTTGACATCAAGGCTGCATTTGACCAAGTGTGGCATCAAGGAGCCCAAGCAAAACTGGAGTCATTGAGAATCAGGGAGAAAACTCTCTGCTGGTTGGGGTTATACCTAGCACAAAGAAAGATGGTCGTGGTTTTTGGAGGTCAATCATCTCAGTTCCAGGACATCACTGCAGGAGGTAGCAGCATAGTAGTATTTCCACTAGTATTCCAGAGACTCAGGGTCATGCTCTGGGGACCCAGGTTTGAATTCCACTATGGCAGATGGAGAAATTAAAATTGAATAAAAATCTGGAATTAAAAGTCTGATGACAACCATAAAACCATTGCATTTGTCATAAAAAAATGCAATCATCTGGTTCACTAATGCCCTTTAGGGGAGGAAATCTGCTGTCCTTACCTGGTCTGGCCTACGTGTGACTCCAGGCCCACAGCAATGAGGGCAATTAGAGATGGGCAATAAATGCTGGCCTAGCCAGCGACGCCCACATCCCATGAACAAATTTTTTAAAAATGTTCCTCAGTGTCCCTCACTGCTTCATCAATGACCTTCCTTCCATCATAAGGTCAGAAGTGGGAATGTTCGCTGATGATTGCATAATGTTCAGCACCCTTCGCGACTCCTCAGATACTAAAGCAGTCCATGTCCAATTGCAGCAAGAACTGGACAACATCCAGGCTTGGGCCATCAAGTGAAAAGTAACATTCAAGCCACACAAGTGTCAGACAATGACCATCTCCAACTAAAGAGAATCTAACCAACACCCCATGACATTCAATGGCATTACCATTGCTGAATCCCCCACTTTTAACATTCTGGGGGTTACCACTGGCCAGAAACTGAACTGGACTAGCCATATAAATACTGTGGCTACAAGAGCAGGTCAGAGGCTAGGAATCCTGTAGCAAGTAACTCACCTCCTGACTTCCCAAAGCCTGTCTACCATCTACAAGGCACAAATCAGGAGTGTGATGGAATACTCTGCACTTGCCTGGATGAGTGCAGCTCCAACAGCACTCAAGAAGCTTGGCACTGCCCAGGACAAAGCAGCCTGCTTGATTGGCACCCCATCCACAAACAATCACTCCCTCCACCACCAATGCACAGTGCCAGCAGTGTGTACCATCTACAAGATGTACTGCAGGAACTCACCAAAGCTACTTAGACAGCACCTTGCAAACCCACGACTGCTACCATCCAGAAGGAGAAGGAAAGTAGATGCATAGGAACACCATCACCTGCAAGTTCCCCTCCAAGCCACTCTCAATCCTGAATTGGAACTATATTGCTGTTCCTTCACTGTCACTGAGATGCCCTCCCTAACAACACTGTAGGTGTACCTACACCACATGGACTGCAGCGGTTCAAGGCGGCAGCTGACCACCACCTTAAGGGCAATTAGGGATGGGCAATAAATGCTGGGCTAGCCATTGACACCCACATCTAATGAATGAACAAAAAAAGCATAGGTGGCCATGTCTTCAGTTGCGAAGGTCCCAGCTCCGAAATTCCTTCCCTTTATCTCTCTGCCTCTCTACTTCTCTTTCCTGCTTTAAGACACTTTTTAAAATCTTACCTCTTTGACCAAGCTTTTGATCATCTGGTGTGATATCTCATGTGGCTCAGTGTCAGAATTTATAATGCTCCTATGAAGCACCTTTGGACATTTCATCACATTCAAGGTGCTAGATAAATAAGTTGTTGTTGTTGTGGGGGGGATCTGAAGTTAGTTGAGATTATATTAGATTTCTTTGTACCTTACACTTACTGTGTGTAGAACAGCGGCGATTCAACGTTTCATACCTGGGGATGTCTAATCAGTGTTTTCAAGCCTTCTGCTGAATATTGGAGCAGTGCACAAGATGGCATCCGCAGAAAACAACATCCAGAGTAATACACCTAATATGCAATTGTCTCACCAAGGGATCAGATTGTGAGGAGTAGAGGTTTAGGTTGGTTATGGGAGTGACCAGCATTATTGTATCCAAGAGAATACCTAAGGGTTCCCCAAAATTTGTAAACAACCCTGTGCAGTTTCATCTGAAAATTGCAGGACTCATTGCTCAATCCCTTAACAAAAAAGAACACACCCCCCATTCTACGCCATCACTCTGCACAACCCCAGCCCTACTCTCCCTGTCATCTCCCTCATTCTGCCCTTTTACATTCTCTGTTGTGTTTCTGCTCCTATTAATTGAACATTTCAAATCAAACAATTGCACTATTTTACCTTCTGTCCTCTCTGGGCAGTTAGGTGTCAACAGGAAGCTGGGCTTCTATGTCCACGCGGCAAATTGGACACTTCTTACTGGTGGCCAACCACTGGTCCACACAAATCTGATGAAAGAGGTGCATGCATGGCAGACGCCTACAATGAAGAACAAACAGTGTTATGGCTGGCTGAATACCTCAGCAATCACTGACACAATTCACAATTTTAATTCCTCACCGATAAGTTGGGAGATTTTGATCATCAATTTTGGTAAAGATCACCCCATGACGTTCAACTGCATTACCATCACTGAATCCTCCTGGGGGTTACCATTGACCAGAAACTGAACTGGACTAGCCATAAAAATACTGTGGTTACAAGAGCAGGTCAGAGGCTAGGAATCCTGTGGCAAGTAACTCACCTCCTGACTCCCCAAAGCCTGTCCACCATCTACAAGGCACAAGCCAGGAGTGTGATGGAATACTCCCCACTTGCCTGGATGAGTGCAACTCCCACAACACTCAAGAAGCCTGACACCATCCAGGACAAAGCAGCCCACTTGATTGTTTGTGGATGGGGTGCCATTCACTCCCTCAACCACCAATGCATAGTAGCAGCAGTGTGTACCATCTGCAAGTTGCGCAGCAGGAGCTCACCAAGGCTCCTTAGAGCAAACCCACAACCTCTATCACCTAGGAGGACAAGGGCATGGGAACACCATCACCTGGAAGTTCCCCTCCAAGCCACTCACCATCCTGACTTGGAAATATATCACTGTTCCTTCACTGTCACTGGGTCAAAATCCTGCAGCTCCTTCCCAACAGCACTATGGGTGTACCTACACCACACGGACTGCAGTGGTTCAAGAAAGCAGCTCACCCCCACCTTCTCAAGGACAATTAGGGAGGGAAAATAAATGCTGACCTAGCCAGCAACGCCCACATCCCATGAACGAATAAAAAACACATACAGGTTCAATACAGGATACAGATTCTATGTCTCAAAAAGCAAGCTTTATACGGTAGCCTAACTTCTTTTGGATTTGAGGTCAAAAAGTTAGTGGCAACACAGAGTTTGCAGCATAAAAATATTTGGAAAGAGGAACAGGAGATGAGTGTAAATACAACAGGAACAGAGGCCACTCACACAGGGGAGAATCTGGAGAAGTGATGTCAGAGGAGTGGTGGAACCCAAGGAGCTATAGGTAAGTGATTAATTGGGATGGGATCCAATTAAACCAACCTGGGGCTTGCTTTCTGATCAATCGGATATCTAAGACAGGTAAAGATGTCGGGGGTGGGGGGGGGGGGGAGCCACATTCCAAAGAATAAAAAAAATCTGAAGAATTAATTGATAATTTTCAATAAATATACACTTTCTTAAGCACTTAAAATCTTAAGAGAAAAATGGTCAACCTGTGGGTGACAAAAGAAGTTAAAGGTAGTATTAGATAAAACAGTGAGCCTCAATGTTGCCTGAGGATTGGGAGGATTTTAGAGTTCAACAAAGGAGGACTAAGAAATTGATAGAGAAATAGAAATGGAGTGTAAATTAACAAGAAATATAAAACAGATTATAAATATGTTGAAAGGAAGATATTGGAAAAATTCATGGGACCAAGTGTCGACAAAATATCTTGGATCTGATGGTCATCAACCTGGGGTTTGCAGAGTTAGCTGCAGAGATAAGTGCACTGACTTTAACCTTACAAAATTCTCTCAATTCTCCAAACGTCCCCATGGACTGGGAGGTAGCAAACATAAAGCTGCTGTTCAAGAGAGGAGGGGGAAAAGAGAAAACAGAAAACTACAGGCCAACTAGCATTGTAAGAGTGAGAGAGAAAATCTTAGAATCTTTTATTTGGGACAGGGCACTGGAAGATCATAATATGACGGTGCAGCATCTACTCAAATTTATGAATAGAAAATCATGTTTCAAAATCAGTTAAAGTTTTTTGAGGTTGTAATTAGCATTTGATAAGAGATTACTACACAAAATTAGGGCTCATAGGATTGGGTTCATACATTAGTACAGATTAAGGTCGGTTAACGGACCAAAAACAGTCGGAATAAACGTGTCATTTTCAGGTTGGTAAGCTGTACTACTGGGCCTACTGTAAGGATTGGCGCCTGGTCCTCAGCTATTTACAATATATATTAATGACTTAAATGAGGGAATACCATGTAATGTATCCAGGCTTACTGACGATAAGTTTGGTGGGGAAAGACATGGCTGTAAAAGGATAGAGACAGGTTAAGTGAATGGGTAAGAACATGACAGGTTATAATGTGGGGAAGTGTGGAGTTAATCCCCTTTGGAAGGAAAAAATGGAACAGCAAATTTTTTTTTAAATGGTGAGAGACTGGAAAATGTTGGCACACAGAGGGACTTGGATGTCCTTGTACAGAAATTACAAAGTCAACATGCAGTTACAGCAAGCAATTAGGAAAGCAAAATGATACTCTAACACAAAGGGATTGGAGTATAGGAGCAAAGGAGTCATATTGCAATTATATAGAGTGAGACCACACCTAGAGCACTGTGTACAGTTTTGGTCTCACTTGACTGATTGCTGGGATGAGAGGATGGCATTACGAAAAGAGATTGAATAGACTAGGCCTAAATTCCCTAGGGCTTAGAAGAACGAGAGGCGATCTCATTGAAACATATAAAGCTCTTGAGGGGCTTGACAAGATGGATGCTGAGGGGATGCAGCAACAACTTGGAGCTCTGCTGGGATTTCTCACCGAACATCTTCTCCTTCCTCCAACGGCGATAGACAGATTGTGCATTTCTCTTCCACCTCAGATGCCTCCTTCCCCTCTGCACAGGTCTCCAGTGTCCTCTGAAAAATGAAATCAGTTGAGTGAAACGCACAGACGAGCACAAGATTTTTTAAAAATTCATTCATGGGATGTGGGCTTTGCTGGCTGGGCCAGCATTTATTGCCCATCTCTAGTTGCCCTTGAGAAGGTGGTGGTGAGCTGCCTTCTGCAGTCCATGTGGTGTAGGTACACTCACACCGTTGTTAAGAAGGGAATTCCAGGATTTTGACCAGCGACAGTGAAGGAACAGCGATATGTTTCCAAGTCAGGATGGTGATTGAATTGGAGGGGAACTTCCAGGTGTGGTGTTCCCATCTATTTGCTACCCTTGTCCTTCTAGATGGTAGTGGTTGTGAGTTTGCAAGGTGCTGTTGAAGGAGCCTTGGTGAATTCCTGCAGTGCATCTTGTAGATGGTACACACTGCTGCTACTGTGCGTCGGTGGTGGAGGGAATGAATGTTTGTGGATGTGGTGCCAATCAAGTGAGCTGCTTTGTCCTGGATGGTGTCCAGCTTCTTGAGTGTTGTGGGAGCTGCACTCATCCAGGCAAGTTGGGAGTATTCCATCACACTCCTGACTTCTGCCTTGTAGATGGTGGACACGGTTTGGGGAGTCAGGAGGTGAGTTACTCGCCACAGGATTCCTAGCCTCTGGCCTGCTCTTATAGCCACAGTATTTATATGGCTAGTCCTGTTCAGTTTCTGGTCAATGGTAACCCCCAGGATATTGATAGTGGGGGATTCAGTGATGGTAATGCCATTGAGCATCAAGGGGCGATGGTTGGATTCTCTCTTGTTGGAGATGGTCATTGCCTGACACTTGTATTAATTTCAACAATGCTACATGTAGAAGAATTTAAAGATCATGCCTGGGGAAAGAGACTGTGGTCACGTAGACATGCACAGCCCCCATCTACTCACCGCTTGCTTCCAATCTACTAACTTGCACAACCAGCAGCTTCCAATCAATATTTCTTAAAACCCCAAAGTGATACAGTGGGAAGATTGATGCGGGCAGAAGCTAGCTGCAAAAAACCCCCTCACCTTTTCATACTTATGCAGGAACGTGTATCTTTCAATGGTGCTTTGCGATGCTCCATGGTTTAAATCACTAAACTGATCCTCCAAGTGTAGCAGGTCCTCAAAATGAAAGAAGAGATCAGGTCACAAAACAACTCCAGGCGGTAGTGTCCAGTGAGGATGAGCCTCTCTGTACACAGTATATCACTACTGACCCATTTATATAAATTGCATTGTTCACATTATTGCAATAATGAAATGAGACAACAGGAACTATTGATTAGGCATTTATCCCTTCATGTTGGGTGCAGTTATTGCCCACTCCAATTTACATGTTAACTGCGGCTCATTGGGCGTCACTCTTAGCTGAGTCAGGGCATGGGTTTAGGCTCCACTTTCGAGTCATAAGTATGTTACCCATGCTGACATTCCAGCACAGTACTGAGGGAGTGTTCTACTGTTAGAGGTGCCATCTTTCAGATAAGACATGAGGCCAAAATTAAATTCTTTTCCCAGGTAAAGGATTTCAGGCACTCTTCAAAGATTGGGGAAGTTCTTCCCAGCGTCTGGGCTTTTGTTTATTCCTCAATCATTAAAACAAGTTATCTGGTCATTTATCTCACAGCTGTTTGTTGTGGATACATAGAATGGTTATACAGCACAGGAGGCAGTTATTTAGCTTGTCATTAACATGTTTGAGGGATCTTGCTGTGCATAAATTGGCTGCTGTGTTTCCTATGTTACAACACCAACTACACTTCAAAATGAACTTCATTTAGGACATACGGAGATTGTAAAAGACATTATGTAAATACAAATTTTATTTTCAATCTGACCCTCCTGTTCACCTTACCTGGACATGATGAACTTACTAGGGCCAGCAACAAAGCTCTGAAATTGAAATGGATGAGGTAATATTCCAAGTATGAAACAGTGCAAGGGCTGCTCAGCAGAAACCACTCTTGAAAAGTTTATCCATTCCCTAGTTGTTAAGAATGAAGATAAGTGGATACAATTGTTCATCAGTTCTTCATTCCCACTTCATCTACTTCTTATTTGTGTATCTTATTTGTGTATATACTAGTCTGTATATTGTGGCACATATACTTTAATGAGAAACTAATTATAATAATACTTAGTTGCCGTTGGTCCAGGCTATTTTGATTGGTTAGTTTAAGAGTCATGTTGGTCAGTGGGATTATTTGGTGGGTGGTGTGTGTTGGAGGCACCTGGAGCATGCGGAAAACTGACACACATGCAGTTGTCAACGGTTGGTGTTGAACAAAAACAGCGGAAGAGTAGCTCAGCAACAAAGTTTATAGATTGTTTCCACGAGGCGAGGGCGAGGGGCAGGAGCTGATGTGGGAGAGAGGGAGGGGCTTGGTGGATTATGTGATGGAATTTAAGTATGGCAAAATGCTGGGCACTCTTATTTGACACAATCTCTTATTTGAACATCCCAATTCATAGCTGGATAGTTTATTGCACCCGATCTTCAGCACCCAGCTCTCCCCTGTGGGTCCTCATAGCTGCTTGTACATGACAGTGGCCACACCCTGCGCTAGTTCGCAGGCCAAACCAGGTGAGGGAAGTGTAGTATAAAGGGTTAATGTTAATGGGGTGAAATTGTTCTACGTAGAGGCTCGAGCTACATCCATATTCTATACAGTTAGCATCATGTTCTACACAAGATCTTTTAACAACAGCCTCGCCTCCAGCAGTACTTTATAAGTCCAGATCATGAACAACCTCGTTTAAGACCCACAAGAATAACAGACAGTGGGAGCGGAAATCATGATGAAAGAAGCAAGAAGAGAAGAGCCCAGCGACTGGAAGAAGCAAGAGAAACAACTGCAGGACAAGGACAGCAAATCTTCAACGGAACCAGAAAAGGCTACAGTGACGGGAAGCCATGGAGAAAAACCAGAGTGCTTCGACTATGTGGAAGACCCGCATCAAGCTAAGGAGTGGGAGAACTGACATTGCAGATTTTAACCAGATACAGAACAGCTTCAGGACCAGCAGAGAAGACTAGCAAGGAACATGTCAGTGCCTTTCTCTACACCATAGGCTGCAGCGCAGGTGACATAATGGTCAGACATGGCATAAATGAAGACACAGTAACCTAGGAAGAAGTTATCAAAGCCTTTGATACTTATTTCAGTCTTCAAAAGAACAACATTATAGATAGAGTAAAATTCAATAGGGGCACCCAAAGACCGGGAGAGAGTGTAGATTCCTTCATTAATGATTTATATCAATTAGCTGAGAATTGCCAATATGGAGCTCTGAAAGACGAATTAATTGGGGATCGCATTGTTCTAGGAGTCTTAGCAAAGACTTTATCAGATTTTCTGTAGTCGAAGGCTGTGCACAAAGCAAGGCAGGCAGAAGTCAGAAAACAAAATCAATTGTTTATTTGAGGCGAAAAAGAAATCTCGTGGAGAAAAATGACTGTGGCAATGCAGTTTATAACATATAGAAGCAACAGCGCACCCAAGCCAAAACAAGGAAAAAGTTAAGAGGGCGCCATAATGGTAGCTGCCATTATTCAGTGTTCTCGCTGTGGTGGGAAAAGAATATCCTGCCAAAAATGCAAGAGCAGCACCATTTTAGATTGGTACGCCACAGTAAAAAGCTCCTAACAGAAATAAAAAGAGAAACAACTAAAATCATGTGCCATCCTAGAAGTTGAACAAGAAAAAGATAATGAAGTGCCATTCTTGGGAACTATTGGAGAGTAGATATTAAGGTCAGCGGACATAAAACAAACTTCAAATTAGACACTGAAGCAGGAGTTTCAATTCTTTCAGGCATAGAATAGTTACTAAAACAAGACTTCCTCCAGTCATTGACCATAAGACTCCATGGTCTGAGTGGCATTCAGCTGAATGTCAAGGGACAGTTGATTGCTAAACTCCAGTACAAAGGAAAAGAAATCACAGAAACTTTCTGTGCAGTCCACAAACAAGGATATTCACTGGTAAGTCAGAAAGCTTGCACAGATCTACAACTCATCTATAAAAAGTTGATGAATTGGAAAGACTAGAAAAATCAGCAAAATTCAGGACAGAATTCCCAAAACTATTCAATGGTCTGGAAAAGACTGAAACCAGTGCTCAGAAGCAGGAGCCCCAAAACCCAACAGAGCTACGTAAAAACCTGGAGAAAACCGGGAAGAGCATTTCCCATGGACAGCAGGTGAAGGAACCACAAGGACGAGCATCAAGCAAGAAACCAACAGATGAACATGTCCAAGACAAACAACAAAGATGTATTGAGAAGCCTGAACAGGACGTAAATTTCATTGATGACTTAAAGCCTCATTGACTACAAAATTCCAACCAACAACAACGAATGAAATCCAACAAGCACAAAAGGCATATGAAGAAGGTGCTAAATTTGATAGTTCTGCAAAAATGGATGTCCAGAATATGTTCCAAACAATCTCATCCTGAAACAATACTTTGAGCAACAAAGACGTCTCATTGTTGTGGATGACTTTCTCATTTATTATGAGAGGTTGGTGCAGTTCTCAAATTTGAGATCTTCAGAGAATACAACAGGGACACCCTGTTGGGACAAAGCGTCATGCCAGAGTGTGAAATTCAGTCCGGTGGCCAGGGATCTCAAAATCACCACAGGAAACACTTTTGAGCTGCATCATCTGTACAATCTATCATCAAGAGCAAAAAGACCCGTCGATGGTATTCTCATTCCCATCCAGGCCATGCAAATGTCTTGGAATGGACCTTTGAGTTCAAGAGGAAGGCTTTTTAAAAATTAATTAATTGGGTGTAGGCGTTGCTGGTTGGGCCAGCATTTATTGGCCATCTGAGCTGCCTTCTTGAACCGCTGCAGTCCGTGTGGGGTAGGTACACCCACAATGCTGTTAGGGAGTGTGTTCCAGGATTTTGATCCAGCGACAGTGAAGGAACAGCGATATATTTCCAAGTCAGGATGGAGTGGCTTGGAGAGGAACTTCCAGGTGGTGGTGTAACCATGTGTTTGCTGCCCTTGTCCTTCTAGATGATAGTGGTCGTGGGTTTGCAAGGTGCTGTTTAAGGAGCCTTGGTGAGTTCCTGCAGTGCATCTGGTAGGTGGTACACACTGCTGCTACTGTGCGTCAGTGATGGAGGGAGTGATTGTTTGTGGATGGGGTACCAATCAAGCAGGCTGCTGTGTCCTGGACAGTGTCAAGCTTCTTGAGTGTTGTGGGAGCTGCACTCCTCCAAGCAAGTGCAGAGTATTCCATCACACTCCTGACTTGTGCCTTGTAGATGGTGGACAGGCTTTGGGGAGCCGGGAAGTGAGTTACTTGTCACAGGATTCTTAGCCTCTGACCTGCTCTTGTAGCCACAGTATTTATGTGGCTAGTCCAGATCCATTTCTGGTGAATGGTAACCCTCAGGATGATCATAGTGAGCGATTCTGCAATGGTAATGCCAGTGTATGTCAAGGGGATATGGTTAAATTCTCTCTTGTTGGAGATGGTCATTGCCTGGCACTTGTGTGACCCGAATGTTCCTTGCAAATCCTCACGGTTGTTGATTATTACGCTCGGTTGAGGTTAAACATTTTCATGGTACCTCTGAAGCAGTCATTAATTCATTAAAAGAAATGTTTGCCATACATGGCATTTCAGACAATGGTCTACAGTGTGCGAATGAATGGTTCAAGAAACTTAAAGATTATGGATTTGTCCCAAAAGGAAATGAAAGAGGCATAAAAATGGTTAAAGCTTTATTGAAAAAGAATGATGATATCAGTTTCTCACTGTTGAGTTATCATTCCCACACCATTGGTTTGGCTCCATCAGAAAATCTGACAGGATGGCGACTACGGAATCAACTTCTGTTCTTCCACATGCGTTTATTTCTAAAAACAACTGACATAGAGAGAGTAAGAGAGGAGGAGGATGAGCATCATGCAAATGAAACCAGAAACTACAATCATTGCCATAGCGTGCATGATTTATCAGAGCTCCAACCAGGTGAATCAATCTGGATCAGAGTCAAGAAGGCCAAGTACTGGGAAAGACAAAACCTGAGACCTTATCTTGTAGAGATTGAAAATGGGAGAGTGAGAAGGAACGGGAAGTGCACTTATCTCCACAAGAGAATGTCCATCACTTGAATGGACTAACTACCCATACAATCAGAAAGAAAACTTGAACTGAGAACCAATAGTCTCTGGTGATTTATAAAATACTCGACAGAGTACAAGAGAGAACATGCAGCATTTGAATCCTATACAACCCCTGAGAGAGCTGAGAACAAAGTCAGTGGTGATTTCATGAATCTCCCTATGTTTATTTCAAGAAGCTTGATACTTGATAAGGACAACGGGGATGAAGGCAGAGACTTCGGGGGGGGGGGGGGGGGGTGGCAGGGGGAAGGTGTAGAACAATGAAAATAATGTCTTAAGTAGAGTCAGAAACTTGGAGGAGATGTAGTACGAAGGGATAATGTTAAATATGTAAATATATAGTCTACATCAGCAGTGACATAAGGTCAGGTGATAACAGAGCATGGAGTGAGACAGTTCTGTGTAGAGCCTCATGCTAAGTCTGATTTGTGCATAGTATTAAGTTCAATAATAGGTAGAATTTACAAACACCTGTCTCCTGCAGTATCTGTAAGTCAAGATCATGAATAACCCCATCTAAGTACCACAATAATGAAATCAGAGGTAACATGCAGCTGGTGGTCACATATGAGGGAGAATGCCCATCTACCTACCACCCTCAGTGCTAAGAAAAAAAGCTGCCTCGACAGTTGTAGCAGAGCAAATGGGTTTCCCTTACTGGTACTGAAAACACTGCAGTACAGTTGTGAAGACAATTGTAAAGCTCAATGGCATGGACACAGAGGGTGCTGCTGGTCATCCACTGCAGTCAACCACATCCCCAGTCATCTTGACTTGCCCAACACCAGGAGCAGATGTATAAGACCAAGAGAGTGGGGCCCACCAAGAGAGTGGGGCCCACCAAGAGAGTGGGGCCCACCAAGAGAGTGGGGCCCACCAAGAGAGTGGGGCCCACCAAGAGAGTGGGGCCCACCAAGAGAGTGGGGCCCACCAAGAGAGTGGGGCCCACCAAGAGAGTGGGGCCCACCAAGAGAGTGGGGCCCACCAAGAGAGTGGGGCCCACCAAGAGAGTGGGGCCCACCAAGAGAGTGGGGCCCACCAAGAGAGTGGGGCCCACCAAGAGAGTGGGGCCCACCAAGAGAGTGGGGCCCACCAAGAGAGTGGGGCCCACCAAGAGAGTGGGGCCCACCAAGAGAGTGGGGCCCACCAAGAGAGTGGGGCCCACCAAGAGAGTGGGGCCCACCAAGAGAGTGGGGCCCACCAAGAGAGTGGGGCCCACCAAGAGAGTGGGGCCCACCAAGAGAGTGGGGCCCACCAAGAGAGTGGGGCCCACCAAGAGAGTGGGGCCCACCAAGAGAGTGGGGCCCACCAAGAGAGTGGGGCCCACCAAGAGAGTGGGGCCCACCAAGAGAGTGGGGCCCACCAAGAGAGTGGGGCCCACCAAGAGAGTGGGGCCCACCAAGAGAGTGGGGCCCACCAAGAGAGTGGGGCCCACCAAGAGAGTGGGGCCCACCAAGAGAGTGGGGCCCACCAAGAGAGTGGGGCCCACCAAGAGAGTGGGGCCCACCAAGAGAGTGGGGCCCACCAAGAGAGTGGGGCCCACCAAGAGAGTGGGGCCCACCAAGAGAGTGGGGCCCACCAAGAGAGTGGGGCCCACCAAGAGAGTGGGGCCCACCAAGAGAGTGGGGCCCACCAAGAGAGTGGGGCCCACCAAGAGAGTGGGGCCCACCAAGAGAGTGGGGCCCACCAAGAGAGTGGGGCCCACCAAGAGAGTGGGGCCCACCAAGAGAGTGGGGCCCACCAAGAGAGTGGGGCCCACCAAGAGAGTGGGGCCCACCAAGAGAGTGGGGCCCACCAAGAGAGTGGGGCCCACCAAGAGAGTGGGGCCCACCAAGAGAGTGGGGCCCACCAAGAGAGTGGGGCCCACCAAGAGAGTGGGGCCCACCAAGAGAGTGGGGCCCACCAAGAGAGTGGGGCCCACCAAGAGAGTGGGGCCCACCAAGAGAGTGGGGCCCACCAAGAGAGTGGGGCCCACCAAGAGAGTGGGGCCCACCAAGAGAGTGGGGCCCACCAAGAGAGTGGGGCCCACCAAGAGAGTGGGGCCCACCAAGAGAGTGGGGCCCACCAAGAGAGTGGGGCCCACCAAGAGAGTGGGGCCCACCAAGAGAGTGGGGCCCACCAAGAGAGTGGGGCCCACCAAGAGAGTGGGGCCCACCAAGAGAGTGGGGCCCACCAAGAGAGTGGGGCCCACCAAGAGAGTGGGGCCCACCAAGAGAGTGGGGCCCACCAAGAGAGTGGGGCCCACCAAGAGAGTGGGGCCCACCAAGAGAGTGGGGCCCACCAAGAGAGTGGGGCCCACCAAGAGAGTGGGGCCCACCAAGAGAGTGGGGCCCACCAAGAGAGTGGGGCCCACCAAGAGAGTGGGGCCCACCAAGAGAGTGGGGCCCACCAAGAGAGTGGGGCCCACCAAGAGAGTGGGGCCCACCAAGAGAGTGGGGCCCACCAAGAGAGTGGGGCCCACCAAGAGAGTGGGGCCCACCAAGAGAGTGGGGCCCACCAAGAGAGTGGGGCCCACCAAGAGAGTGGGGCCCACCAAGAGAGTGGGGCCCACCAAGAGAGTGGGGCCCACCAAGAGAGTGGGGCCCACCAAGAGAGTGGGGCCCACCAAGAGAGTGGGGCCCACCAAGAGAGTGGGGCCCACCAAGAGAGTGGGGCCCACCAAGAGAGTGGGGCCCACCAAGAGAGTGGGGCCCACCAAGAGAGTGGGGCCCACCAAGAGAGTGGGGCCCACCAAGAGAGTGGGGCCCACCAAGAGAGTGGGGCCCACCAAGAGAGTGGGGCCCACCAAGAGAGTGGGGCCCACCAAGAGAGTGGGGCCCACCAAGAGAGTGGGGCCCACCAAGAGAGTGGGGCCCACCAAGAGAGTGGGGCCCACCAAGAGAGTGGGGCCCACCAAGAGAGTGGGGCCCACCAAGAGAGTGGGGCCCACCAAGAGAGTGGGGCCCACCAAGAGAGTGGGGCCCACCAAGAGAGTGGGGCCCACCAAGAGAGTGGGGCCCACCAAGAGAGTGGGGCCCACCAAGAGAGTGGGGCCCACCAAGAGAGTGGGGCCCACCAAGAGAGTGGGGCCGACCAAGAGAGTGGGGCCGACCAAGAGAGTGGGGCCGACCAAGAGAGTGGGGCCGACCAAGAGAGTGGGGCTGACCAAGAGAGTGGGGCTGACCAAGTGCAATCCATCTCCACTGTCATCAACTCTCACACAGGTGTTTCTTGTGTGCACACCTTATCAACTCCCTCACAAACATCCTGTTATATCCCAAAACACACTCCTTTAGTATTCACCCCACACTATGGTATATTGCTGGTGAGACAAAAAAAATAGAAACAGGAACTCTACTCAGTTTATTGAATTGCACAAATCCTACTTAATAAGGGACAACAGCACCCGACCTCAGCACAGAACAGTTCTGGCTAGCAGGGAGCTATTGTAGTACAAAATTGGCATTCCTGCTTTTGGTAAAACTTGCCTAGCAGAGAAGCGCCAGCTATCAGCAGGCTACACATTCTATTGGAGAAGCAATTCAGAGCAAGAGGCAGATGTTTGCTTTGTTATCAAGTATGATATTGCAAGAAGTTTGGACACTCTCTCTACGGGCATAACCAATCGCCTCATGATTGCATACCTACCTCTTGAGAAAAGTGTGCAACAATCATCAGTGCATACACCCCAACAATGATGAATCTTGAGGATATTAAAGACAAATTCTACGAGGACCTGGGCAGAGCTATTGCAAATACTCCACAGGAGGACATGCTCATTCTGATGCTTCAATGCAATACCAGGAGCTGACTATCAGGCTTGGAATATCCTGGGGAAAGCGTGGTGTGGGGAAATGCAACAGTAACTGGCGTGCTTCTCACGAGATTTTTCACCTGCTGGAATATGTCAATTACCAACATCATCTTTAGACAGAAGGCCAAGAACAAAAGCACTTGGATACATCCAAGATCTAACACTGGCTTCAGATTGACTTTATCATCATCCAGCAGAGCAACATAAACCTGGCGGTCATACATCTTTCAAGAGAGGAGTGCAATGCTCTACAGACCACAGGATGTTATGACTTACATGCGACTCCAACCCCAGAAATGTGGTTGACTCTGAAGTGTCCTCTGAAATGACCTAGCAAGCCACTCAGTTTTATCAAACTGCTAAAAAGGAATGAAACTGAACGGACCACCTGACATTGACGTAGGCACTGGAAATGACAGCGGCAAACCCAGTCCTGCCAACCCTGCAAAATCTCCTTATTAACTTCTGAGGGCTTGTGCCAAATTGAGAGAGCTATCCCACAGACTAGTCAAGCAACAGCCTGACATGGTCATGCTCACGGAAATCGGACCATACAGACAATGTCCCAGACACCACCATCATCCTTCCCTGGATATGTCCTGACCCACTGACAGGACAGATCCAGCAGAGGGAGCGGCACAGTGGTATACAGTCGGGAGGGTGTTGCCCTGGGACTCTGACTCTGGACCCTATGAAGTCTCATGGCATCAGGTCAATATGGGCAAAGAAACCTGCTGCTGATTATCACCTACCACCCCCCTCAGCTGATGAATCAGTGCTCTGCCATGTTGAACATCACTTGGAAGAAACACTGAGGGTGAGAAGGGCACAGAATGTATTCTGCGTGGGGATCTTCAATGTCCATCACCAAGAGTGGCTTGGTAGCATCAATACAAACCAAGCTGGCTAAATCCTGGATCTGTGGCAGGTGGTGGGGGAACCAATAAGAGAAAAAAAAACATACTTGATCTCATCCTCACCAATCTACCTGTCACAGGTACATCTGCCCATGACAGTATTGGTAGGAGCGACCACCGCACAGTCCTTGTGGAAATAATGTGCTGTCTTCACATTGAAGATACCTTCCATCTTGTGTGGCACTACCATCATGCTAAATTAGATAGATTTCAGACAGATCTAGCAACTCAAGACTGGGCATGCATCAGGCGCTGTTCACCATCAGCAGAATTTTATTCAACCATAATCTGTATCCTCATGGCCCAGCATATCCCCCACTCTACCATTACCACCAAGCCAGGGGATCAACCCTGGTTCAATGAAGAGTGCAGGAGGGCATGCCCGGCAGTACTAGGCATACCTAAAAATGAGGTATCAACCTGGTGAAGCTTCAACACAGGACTACTTGCGTGCCAAACAGTGGAAGCAGCATGAAATAGACAGAGCTAAGCGATCCCACAGCCAATATCTGCAGTCCTGCCACACCCAGTCATGAATGGTGGTGGTCAATTATCTACTCGCTGGAGGAGGAGGCTGCACAAATATCCCCATCCTCAATGATAGGGGAGCCCAACATATCAATGCAAAAGACAACACTGAAGCATTTGCAATCACCTTCAGCCAGAAGTGCTGGGTGAATGAGTCATCTCGGCCTCTTCCGGAGGTCCCCAATATCACAGATGCCAGTCTTCAGCCAATTTGATTCACTCCACGATGCATCAAGAAACAGCTGAAGGCACTGGATACTGCAAAGGCTATGGGCCCCGGCAATATTCCGGCAATAGTACTTAAGACTTGTGCTCCAGAACTTGCCTCGCTCCTAGCCAAGCTGCTCCAGTACAGCTACAACACTGGCACCTACCCAGCTATGTGGAAACTTACCCTGGTATGTCACATCCACAAAATGCAGGACAAACCCAATCCAGCCAATTACTGCCCCATCAATCTACTCTCGATCATCAGCAAAGTGATAGAAGGTGGTGTTGTCAACAGTGCTAACAAGAGGCACTTCAGCAATAACATGTTCACTGCTACTCAATTTGGGTTTCATCAGGGCCACTCAACTCCTGACCTCATTAAAGCCTTGGTCCAAGCAGGGGGAAAACTCACCGCTGGTTGGAGTCATACCTAGCACAAAGGAAAATGGTTGTGGTTGTTGGAGGTCTGTCATCTCAGCTCCAGGACATCACTGCAAGAGTTCCTCAGGGTAGTGTCCTAGGCCCAACCATCTTCAGCTGCTTCATAATGACCTTCCTTTCATCATAAGGTCAGAAGTGGGGATGTTCACTTATGATTGCACAATGTTCAGTGCCATTCGCGACTCCTCAGATACTGAAGCAGTCCAGGTCCAAATGTAGCAAGACTCGACAATATCCAGGATTGGGCTGACAAATGCCAGGCAATGACCACCTCGAACAACAGAAAATCTAACCATCGTCCCATCACATTCAATGGCATTACCATCGCTGAATCCCCTGTTATCAACATTCTGGGGTTACCCATTGGCCAGAAACAGAACTGGACTAGCCAAATAAATACTGTGGCTACAAGAGCAGTCAGAGGCTGGGAATTCTGCAGTGAATAAGTCACTTCCTGACTCCCCAAAGCCTATCATCTACAAGGCACAAGTCAGGAGTGTGATGGAATACTCTCTGCTTGTCTGATGAAAGCAGTTCCAACAACAAATGAGAAGCTCGACACCACCCAGGACAAAATAGCCACTTGACTGGCACCCCATCCACCACCTTCAACACTCACTCCCTCCACCACCAATGTACTGTGGCAGTAGCGTGTGCCAACTACAAGATGCAATTCAGGAACGTACCAAGGCTCCTTCAAAAGCACCTGCTAAACCCACCTCTACAACCTACAAGGGCAGCAGATGCATGGGAACACCACCACCTGCAAGTTCCCCTCCAAGCCACCCATCATCCTGACTTGGAAACATATCATTGTTCCTGGGCTAAAATCCTGGAACTCCCTCCCTACAGCATTGTGGGTGTATCAGCACCACAGAGACTGCAGCAGGTTTCTCCAGGGAAATTAGGGATGGATAATAAATGCTGGCCTAGTCAGTGACACCCACATCCTGTGAAAGAATAAATGTGGAAACTGGCGCCTGCAGAACACTGTGAACTCAGGCTCAGATTGAGAAGCAGCCATCCTCCTAAGAAAACCGAAGTGATGAAGTTGAAGTGGCATGGTCAATCTTCAAATTAACAGTCCCAAAAGCTGCCAATGATGTCCTGGGTACACAAAAGAAACCATACAGATTGGTTCGATGAAAACAATGAACCAATTAAAGAACTGCTACAGAGGAAAGTGCAGCATAAGTAGCATGGCTGGGAAACTAAGATACATCCACTGCTAAGACACTCCAGAAGAGCAAAAGGAACCTGTAACAGAAGCTGTGTGGGATGCAAGGCACATGGTGGGCCAAAAAAAGCCAGGGAGCTTCAAGCCTAAGCTGATGAGCATGAGATGAGGAATTTCTGCCTCATGCAGCAACTCACCTGTTCTCAGTACCGAAGGGGAATCTCTCCCAACAGGCATGGCATGCTTACCACAGGCCGGGAGGAAAATGCACATGAAGGAACTACCTGGGGAGCGAACTAAAGTGGTGGCATTGCTTCCTTCAAACTGCAAAGAATACAGCCAGCTAAGAATAAAAGATAAGCTAGAAAGACCCAGCAGCCCCAACAAAATCAGACAATTCATTGTCACCCACACTGTGGAAAGCCATGTGGATCTGCAATTGGTCTCCACAGCCATAATGGAACACACAACAGATGACTGTATATACATGAGAAACAGCCATCTCTGGTAATGAATGGAAACCAATGACAATTATTCAAAATCAATTTTTTTTGCCATAAAAGAAGATTCACTAGATTTGAATGAAAACATTTTATAAAAGCTGTCAGATGAATTAAAAGACATTATTATTTATTCTGTAGCCGAAGATGTTAACAATCTGTACCCTACACAGAGTAGCTCCAGATGAGATGTGCCTCCATGCAAATATAGACCCAAGGAAGCAGCAATGATGATGTTTCTACGTGAATCCTAAAAGCACATTGTCATGGAACAGGATTGATAGCTAGAAAGCTGCTTTCTGCAATGATAGATGCTCAAACTATAACATGCACATTTCAAGGAAATAGAGGGCTGTAACTTCTGAGCACCAGGGCAATGTAACTGGGGGGCACCCCAGGAATGCACTGGGGAGCCCTGCTCCCACCAAATAAGTTCCAAGGTTTGCATAGCAATTGCCCAGGAAGTGCAAACTTCTGATGGGCAATTGCCCTGCACTGGGAACCATCCGAAAATTTAACTTACAAATTTTGAACAATTCCAACTGTCTTAAGTCAACAGTTACACAGAAAAAGTTAGAAGAATGAAAACCACTTTTAGCTTCTAGGTAACTGTTGTACAGACCCACACGATCCGCCACCCCCCCCCACCACCCACGGGAATACACTGCACCACCTCCCCCACCGACTACTACCCTCCCCCCAGAAGACACCCCCAATTCATCCCTCACCCACCCAACTCCCACCCATCCCAATTACCCGCCCCCACCCCCCAAGACACTCCCACCGCCCCCCGGCTACTCTTTCCAACATGAGACTCCCCCCAACCTCTGGGGACTCACCCCACCTCTCAATCAGCCCCCACCCCCCCCCATACCTCCCCTCAACCCCTGACTAGCCCCCCAGGCCTGACACCACACGAATGCCCAACCCCCTACCCCCACCGAGTGCCTGACCCCATCCCAAGAGTGCCCAAAACCCCAACTCCAGCCCCCCGAATGTCTGATCCCCTTCACCCTCCCAATCGAGAGCCTGACCACCCCCCCCCCCCACCCCCCCAACCTAGCGTCCGCATCCCCCAAGCTCCAGACCACCCCCCCCACCCCTGGAAAGCGAACGCCCAATGCCCCCCCCCATCCCCCCCCAACCAACTAAGTTTCCGACACCCCAGCCCAACCACCCTCCCAACTTAGTGCCCAACCCCCCCCAAATTCTAACCACTTATCTGACAAACCTACCTTCTCCTTGGCTGGACCTTGAAACCTACCTGAATTATGGCAGCCAGTGCCATTAAAACGGCTGCGTGGCCTCCTTCCCTCTGACTCTCCAGTACTCGACTAGAGGCCCAGGGCACATGCTGACCTGCATAGTTTTTGCCCAGCCTGAGTCAGATGGTCGGGCAAAACAGGAATGAAAAATTTTTAATGTGAAAAATCAGAGCAGAATGGCAATTCAACTCTGATTGCCACTCTGAGGGAGCTCAGGCCCGGATTGATTATTCCTCAAATAATATCGAACCCATCAGATGTAAACCTGCCTTTTCAACTCAGGAGGAAACAGAGTACCATATTCAATAACATAAATAATTCACAAGGCCAGACTCTTGACAAAATTTGTATTCCAATTTTACACATGGACAACATTATGGAGCTCTTTCTAGAGTGAGATATTTTGATCTTGTTAAAGTCTTTCGTGAAAGGGCGAGAAATCCTGTATTTAAAAAAGCACATTATTGTAATAATGACTGCAAATGTTTTGTGCATCTCTGCTAGCTGCTATTAAATGCATCTCTAATACAAGGCCTTTACCTGGTAACCCCTGTGCATCGTGACATGGCTTTGCATGCCTCGCAGTCCATGATGGGGAAAGACTTGTAAGTGTGGGTGCATGAAGATATCAGGCATCACCTGGAATAATGAGAGAAATGAGTCACTGTAAATTTTCCACAGCCTCACAGCTATATATACATTCAAACACACAAAACATTCAGCTAAAATCTAAAGATATAGAATACAGTGTGCAGCATTGGGCTCACAAAAAGGAAGGCTATTGGAACTTAAGAGGGAGTATAATTCATTAGGATGCTGTCTAGAATGAGAAGATACATATGACAGACCTAAAATTGGATCCTTTTTCTTATTTCAACAATGCAGATTAAGAGGCAATACAATTTAAAATTATGAAGAGATGTAATAGTGTAGACAAAACAAGGGTTCATAGAGTGAGAGTTTTAAAACTTGAGGCAGGAGAACAGGATCGAACATACCTATACAGTAAATGAAAACAGAAAAATGCTGAGAATCCTGAGCAGGTCAAGCTGCATCTGTGAAGAGAGAAACAGAGTTAATGTTATCAACCCAAAATGTTAACTCTGTTTCTCTCTTCACCTGCAGGGGATTTCCAGAACTTGGGTTTTTATTTGAAATTTTGCTTTTGAATTACCTGTAAAATAACATTTTTGTTTAAGAAATGTTCCCAAGAAATGCCTTACTTATAACGACTGTGCTTCGTATAAAATATCAGAACTTCTAATGAGATAACACTGCTAAAAAGAATATGTTATGGTACAAATACAATGTTTATAAGTTTATGCTTTAGAACTGTTTAATTTAAGGTAAAATAGAGTAGTGACGGGAGTCATATGAGTTGCTTTGAATACTGCTTGACAAGAAGCCTGGGTGGCTTGGTTGCTATGGGGACAGTGAGGCCCAGGTTGTTTTACTGGGAAGAAGGTGCACAATGCTCATACCTGTAGACAATGGGAAGAGCTTGTGTGTCAAAGTTGGGTAAGCTGTTAGTCTCCAAGTCTCAGAGGGAGGTGTGAGGAATGTCAAGCTTTATAAACGGTTATGCTTTAAATTGACTAATAAATTCCAAGATAGAATGGAGTTACAGGAGTCAGAAGATAGTAAATCAGCATTTCTACCTGGATAAAGGGCAATGTGATTCATATTGCCACAGAGATGGGCTTTGAGAGGAAGAGGAAAGACATTATGATATTGGGAGCAGGTTTGTTAAGAAATCTCTGAACCTCAGACAGATCTTCAAGGATGAGCACGAGAGCAAGGGCGCGTGAGAGCAAGCTAGAGTGCACCTGTGAGTGAGCAAGCGTGGATTAGAAGTTATCTGACTGGAAAAGGAAGCACGCCATCGGGAGTGGAGAATAGCTTTGGGCTGGTGCCTGGAAAATGAAGAGTCCACTTAAGGGACAAGTAAAGTATAACCATGGAGGGAGATTTTCAGTCATTTCAAATATTAAATAGGGGGTGTTTTGTGTAGTTTAAAGTGTAAGCTGCCCACAAAAATGGTGCTTAGTTAATGTCGCCTTTAGTTTGTTTATTACAATAAAAGCCTTAAAACTTGAAATTTTGTTGAGATCTTTACAGTCGATCACTGGAATTTCAAATATCTTTTTAAAGTTATCAGTCTCTAGGGGGATAGTAACAGTTAATATATTCAAGGACTGCTACTTGTTTTGCAGAAACAGCATGTTACACAGGTGACAACTATGCTTGAAACTTTTATTATTCAATCTTTATAGTTAGTAAAATATACTCTGAATGGTGCCACCATTACAATCTCAGAACCCAAAGCAACCAGTAAGAAACCAACAATGGAAATTCTGCAGCTGTTTTGCAATATTCAAATTTCAAGGGATGCCCTTCAGGGTTGTTGGAAATATCTGATGAATAAAAGATGCAGAACAGTTTAATCTTTCTATACATTTTATATACTTTGGCCCTTACTTTAAAACTAATAACCTTTACTATCCATTTGATTTAGGTAAGAGCTGGTTCCCCCTGCTACTATACACAGTTTATTCATGTGAAGGGCATACATTTTTCCATCCGCTTAAGCTGGCTGAATAAACATCATCATCTAGGGTCACGAGTTTCACTATTTCTCAGATTTCTTACAAATCCCTTTCCAAATAGTTTAAAGTGAGAGATTGTTGTACTTCCACCCTCCAAGAGTGTAACTGCAGACCTGGGAGAAGTCCCATGCAAGATTAACTTGCTATAAAGTGAGAATTCATCAATTCCCTAAATACAGCAGCTGACAGGTGCAGAGGGGACTGTGCCTAGTTTTACATATTGTTTGATCTGGGCTGCAGTGCTTGTAAGATGTATGCAAAATGTCTTTGCACTAAGTAATGTCAGCAGCTTTCACCAGAGAGAGAAGCAAGAAGTAATTGGTGGAACTGTCAACAACAGCTCCACTTTCGATCAAACCAAAGACTACTGAATATTCCTAATCTTCTGAAACTAAGTAAACCAAATATTTGGCTAACAAAAACAGCTGGAAAAACTCAGCAGGTCTGACAGCATCTGTGGAGAGGAACACAGTTAACATTTTGAGTCCATATGACTCTTAATCAGAACTAAGGAAATATAGAAATGAGGTGAAATATAAGCTGGTTGGGGGGGTGGGGACAAGTAGAGCTGGATAGAGGGCCAATGATAGGTGGTGGCAAAGAATAGATTGCTAAAGATGTCATAGACAAAAGAACAAAGGGGTGTTGAAATATTTGGCTAGGTTGGCAAATGTTACTGGTTCTGCTTACTCCAATTACAATACATGGAATGGAAGTATGACAAATTGATCTGTAGTTGCCTGCGCTTGTTTGTACATAATCGTAGAACAGATATAGCACAGCAGGCCATTCAGCCTGTCACGTCCATGCTGGCTCTGTGCAAATCAACCCAGCTCGCCCCACTCCCCTGCCCTTTCCCTGTAGCACTGCAATTGTTTTCTCTGCAGAAGCTTATTCAATTCCCTTTTGAATGTCACAGTTGAATCTGCCTTTACCACACCCTTAGGCAGTGCATTCCAGATCCTAAACATTCACTGTGTAAAAACGAAGGAACTTAGGAAGTGTTGCCATTGATTCTTTCACCAATCACCTTAAACCTGTCGCCTCTAATTGAAATTTTCACAAGAATATATAATACATATTCTGTCATCAGAAAAGATATCAAAAGAAAAGTCTTTGCATAAAAAAGTTATGTATAAAATAACTTAGCAAAACTGAAGCCCGTGGCATAAAAAGGGGTGTAGCAGCATGGATACAAATTTGGCTAAGGCTTAGAAAACAGAGTTGTGATGAACGGCTGTTATCTGGCTGCTGCCCAGCTTTCAGTCCTCGAGCCACTGATGTTCTTGATATAAATTTATGACTTGGAAAACTTGAAAGTGTAATAAACAGTGAGGAAGATGGTCACAGATTTCAAGATATAGGCAGGTTGGTGGAATAAGCAGGTGCATGATAGGTAAAATTCAATGTGGAAAAGTGTAAGGTGATATATTTGGTTGGTGGAATGAGGGGAGACAATGTAAACTAAATGGTATATTATTTTATTCATTCACAGGATGTGGGCATTACTGGCATTTATTACCCATCCCCAATAACTCTAAATGCTTCAGAGGGTAGTTAAGAGTCTCTACCACATTGCTGTAGGTCCAGAATCATACATAGGCCAAACTAGGTAAGGTCGGCAGATCTTGTTCTCTGAGTGATATGGATGAGCCAGATGGATTATGATAATCCAGTCACCATTACTGATGCTAGCTTTTTATTCCAGGTTTATTTACTAACTGAACTTAAATTCCCCAGGTGCCCTGGTGGGATTTAAACTTTTATTTCCAGATCATTAGTCCAGGCCTCTCAGTTACTAGTCTAATAACATAACAACTATGCTAGCATTCCCTCATTTGAAAGAGGGTGTAAGAAGAGAAAACCTGGACAGCAGTTGCACATAAATCTTTGATTTTTGGCAGGGCAGATCAATAAAACAAGTTAAGAAAGCCTGTATCATCACAGGTTTTATAAATAGAGGCATGGAGTACGAAAACCAGCATGTTATTCTAAATTTATAGAAAACACTCGTCTAGCCCAAGCTAGAATGTTGTGTCTAATTCTGGGTATCAGGCTTTAGGAAGGAAGTGAAGGCTTTGGAGAGGGTGCAGAAAAGATTTACTAGAACGGTTCCCAAGTATGAGGGAATACAGTTATGTAGATAGATTGCAAAAGTTGGTGTTCTTCTTCTTAGGGTAAGAACACAGAGCAGATTTGATTGAGGTATTTAAAATCTTAAAGGCTTTAAATAGTGTCAATAAAGGGAAACTGTTTCCAAAGGCTGAAGGGGTAATAACTGAGGACACAGATTTAAGCTGATTGACAAAAGAACCACAGGCAATCTTTTTCAAGCAACGAGTGATTAGGAATTGGAAAGCACTGCCTAAAACAGTAAAATTTATCATGTGGCATATACAGGGAATGGATGATGCCGATAATCTAAAATGCAGGTTAATGGAGAGTTCCATTTAAACAATGGAATCCAGCACAACACTTGTAGCATGAACTAATCTGTAAATACCCAGGAAGAACAGTACTCTTTTTACTTGTACATTAAAACATCACAGAATCTTTATAGCGCGGGAGGCCATTTGGCCCATCAAGTCTGCACTGGTTTTCTGAAAGAGCATTTTACCTAATCCCACACCCCTGCCTTATCCACGTAATCCTGCACATTCTCTCTTTTAAGATAGCAATGCAATTTCCTTTTGAACACCTTGATCGAACCTGCCTCCACTACTCTCAGGAAGTTCATTCCAGACTCCAACCACTCTCTGGGTGAAAAAAGTTTTCCTCATATCACTTTTGCTCCTTTTGCCAATTATTTTGAATCTGTACCCTCTAGTTCTTGATGTTCTCTCGAGTGGGAAGTTTCTCACTATTTATCCTGTCCATATCCCTCAGGATTTGGAATACCTCTATCAAGTCTCCTCTCAGCCTTCTTTTCCCCAAGGAAAACAGTCCCAACCTGTCCAATCTATCCTCATAGTTAGAGTTCTTTATACCAGGAATCATTCTTGTGAATCTCCTTTGTAGTCTCTCCAATGGCTTCACGTCCTTCCTCAAGTATGGCTTCCAGAACTGGACACAGTAATCCAGATGAGGCCTAATTAGTGTCTTATACAGGTTCAACATGACCTCCTTACTCTTGTACTCAATACCTTTATTAATAAAACTTAAGATACTATATACTTTATTAACTGTTCTCTCAACATGCCCTGCCATCTTCAATGACTTATGTACATATACACTGTTCCTGCACCTCCTTTAGAAGCTGACCCTTTATTTTGTACTGTCTCTCCATATTCTTCCTGCCAAAATGAATCACCTCTCACTTCTCTGCATTGAACTTCATCTGCCACTTGTCTGCCCAATCCACAAACATGTCTATGTTCTTTTGAAGTTCAAGACCATCCTCATCACAGTTGATGTTTCCAATCTTTGTATCATCTGCAAATTTTGAAACCATGCCCTGAACTCCACAGTCTAGGTCATTAATGTATATCAGGAAGAGCAAGGGCCCAATACTAATCCCTGGGGAACTCCACTACAGACCTTCCTCCAATCTGAACCACTATTTATCACTACATTCTGTTTCCTGTCACTCAGCCAAATTCTTATCCAAGTGCCCACTTTCCCTTTTATTCCACGAGCTAGAATTTTGCTTGCAAGGCTGTGGTGTGGCACTGCATCAAATGCCTTTTAAAAATCCATATAGACCATATCCACAGCACTGTCCCCATCAACCTTCTCTGTTACCTCCTTAAAAAACTCCAAGTTAGTTAAACATGATTTTCCCTTAATGAACCCATGCTGGTTTTCCTTTATTATCCTGCACTTGTCTAAGTGATTATTGATTTTGTCCCAAACTATAGTTTCCAGAAGTTTCCCTACCACCGAAGTCAAACTGATTGGTCTGTAGTTGTCGGCTTTATTCTTGCACCACTTTTTGAACAAGGATGCAATATTCGCGATTCTCCAGTCCTCTGGCACCTCCCCTGTGTCTAAGGAAGACTGGGAGATTATCACTAGTATCTCTGTAATTTCCACTCACTTCCTTCAGTACCCTTGGATGCCTCTCATCTGGTCCTGGTACCTTATATATTTTAAGTAAAGACAGGCTTTTTAAAGCTTCCTCCATCTCAATTGTAAATTCTTTGAGTGTACCAGTTACTACCTCCTCTTACCTCAGCCTGTGTAGCATCTTCTTCCTTTGTAAAGACAGTTGCCAAGTATTTATTTAATATTTCTCCTGCCTCCATGTGCAAGTCCTCTTTTTTTAATTCCTGATTGGCCCTATCCTTTCTTTTACCACGCTTTTATTATTTATATGCATACAGAAGACCTTGGGATTCCCTTTTATGTTGTTGCCAGTCTCTTTTCATGCTCTATCCTTGCTTTTCTTACTGGTTTTTTCACTTTCCCTCAAGCCCTTCTACATTCAGCCTGATTCTCGATTGTATTTTCTACCTGACATCTGCCATACATGCACGTCTTCCTTTTCATTTTTACCTCTATTGCTCTAGTCATCCAGGGCACTCTGGATTTATTTGTCCTAACTTTCCACTTCAAGGGAATATACCTTGACAATGCCTACAATACTTTTTCTTTGAAGGTAGCCCATTGATCAGCCACCGTCTTATCTGCCAACATTTGATTCCAACTCACTTGGCTCAGATGCATTCTCATCCCATCGAAGTTTGCTTTCCTCCAATTAACTATCTCTGCTCTGGATTGCACTTTGTCCTTTTCCATAGCCAACCTAAACCTTATTATACAATGGTCACTGTCACTTAAATGCTCTCCCATTGATATTTGATCCACTTGGGCCAGCATATTCCCCAGAAACAGGTCCAACAGTGCCTGCCCTCTCGTTGGACTGGAAACATACTGCTGCAGAAAATTATCTTGAACCCATTATAGGAACTTGTGTCCCTCTTGTCCCTTTGCACTATTCCTATCCCAGTCTATATTTGGATAATTGAAGTCCCTCATTACAACTGTTCTATAATTCTTGCACCTCTGTAATTTCTTCGCAGATTTGTTTCTCTACATCTCTTCCACTGGTCGGTGGTCTACATACCACACCGAGTAATGTTATTACACCTTTTTCATTCCTTACTTATAGCCAGAGAGATTCCGTCCTTGACCTCGCCTCCCCGGAACATCCTCCCTCCAGTACTGTAATACCATCTTTTAATTAATACTGGCACTCCGCCACCAGCCGCACCACACCTCCCCTCCACCACCACCCCCAACCTTTTCTTCCATTCCTAAACACCTAGTACTCAGGAATATTTAACACCTAGTCATGTCTTTCTTTGAGCCAGGGATCTGTTATAGCAATACTATCATAGTTCCATTTGTCAACTTGTGCTTGTAGCTCACCAATCTTTTAAACCACATTCTGTGCATTCACATACATGCACATTAAGGATAATTTAGACATATTTACTTTCCCCCTTACTCTAACTCTATCTATTGACTTATTGCCTTCTCTAGTTTTATCAAACTTTCCAAGTATTCTATTAACATCGATACTACTCTCTGATATATCCAGCCTTTCAGTTAATACTTCTCTACTTCCCAAACTAGTTCTTCTCCTCTGAATTTCCCTCAAACTCCCATCCTCCTGTCATTCTAGTTTAAACCTTTCCCAACATAAAGTATAAAATAATATAGTATACAGACACAGGTTCCGGATAACTTCATAATTGCTTCCAGTTGGTAAAGCGATGATTTGTATCGGGGAACATCAGGAATTCTGATTAGTAGAGAGTTGCGGTTGGTAGAGTGCCGGATAACAAAGTTTACTGCGCTGTAATATGGTGAAAACAGATTTAATAGTAGCTTTTAAAAGGTAATTAGATAAATACTTGAAGCAGGAAAAAATTGCACAGGTTAGCATCTGATTGCAACTCTGTTTTTCTTCCATTCAAGGATTTAAATGTTAGACATCATGTTGTAAGTATTTTTATATCACTTTGAATGTTTGCTTGCTCATGAATTTCTTTCAGATTTTATATCTAATGTAATGCTAAAAGCTTTCGAAGACAGGAGAGGAGGAGGAGGTGAAACGATAACTTCCAGTAGCTTAAACGTAATTTGGATTGCTGTTCATTATTCTAGACATCATTGAAAACTTGCCTAGATCTCAAAACTAGGACAGGCACTGTGCAAGGCATAGGGTGGGTGAGATTCAAGAAGAAACAAGAACCCGGGTAAACTAGAGCAAGGAATGCTAAAAGCAACCAGGGATCAAACCATCTGATTGTCTGTAGTTCTAACAGGTAAAGGCTTGGCACAGCCCTGTTAAAGATTTACCCTTGGAACCCTTACATCTCTTCCCTGATAAACAACTGAATGTAAGTTTCTTTCACATGTTCCCTTGTGTACACACTAATAATTTTAGATTGATCTGCAGTCAACTATCTGTCACTTGGTTACCTCACGATCCAAATCCTTCTGAATCTAATCATATTGATCCTAATGATTTGTTCTACCTATTTTGGCATAATTTTCCAAGTACAAGTCCATCACTGTACAGAACCAACGAAAAAAGCAACAGAATGGTGAACTTTATGGATAAGTCATTTGAGTGTGTGTCATTCTGAAACTGGCTCTGGCGAGACCAAAGAATGCGCGTTTTCAAGAAAGCATGGGGAGACAGTGATGTAGTGGCAATGTTACTGGACTAGTAATCCAAAGGACCAGGCTAATGCTCTGGGGACACAAGTTCAAATCCCACTACAGCAGTTGGTGGAGCTCAATTATTAATAAAAATCTGGGATTGAAAACAAGTCTCAGTAATGGTGAACATGAAGCTATCAATTGCCGTATCTGGTTCACTACTGTCCTTTAGGGAAGGAAATCTGCCATTGTTATCGATTCTGGCTTACATGGTGAGTCCAAATGCAAAGCAATGTTGTTGACTTTTAACTACCATCTGAAATGGCAAGCCACTCAGTTCAAGGGCAATTAGGAATAGACAACAAAAGCTGGTCCTGCCTGTGATGCCTACATCCCATGAGAAGAATAAAGGAAAACTGCCACCCATGGCGACTTCAGCATTTTACAAAAGCAATGTCAGCCCAAAATGGAAAATGTAGCTCAATTTGCTAACCAGGGAGAAAGCCCATCACTTGCATCAGGATCAAAATTATAAACACCAATGAAGATGGACAATCGACCGCCAAAATCCAGCCTCTAGCAGGATCCCTGTGCACTGGGTAAGGTTGCAGTTTCTCCTACAGCCTTGAAACATTGGTTTCCTCCCATGTAATGCTATTACAATCTGAAAACTCAGGCCAGCTGCAAGATTTTCCGGTGTTTTGATGTATGACATGTTTCCTGATTTCGTGAGGGAATCTGTTCATGCGGGCTTCCAAACTGGCTTGCCGCTAGGCTTCACATTGCTGAACTTACCAGGAAGCAACATGCAACCTGGCCTGGAGAATTAGTGAACTCTTGGTGTTACTATCAATTAATCTACCTCACCTGGCCTGCCAATAGAACTGTTCTTCAATGCAACTGAAGCTTTTCCCTAAATTACTATCCGGTTTCATCCTTCTTGTTCCTACTCTTATCAAGCACCATCATTTAGACAAATCTTTTGTTCCTTTATTATTCTGTGAGGGACTAAGATCTCGGTCTGTATATCTTTCTTATAAAATATATAGAAATATGCTCATTGCTGTCTCTAAAAATTTAAAACTGGACAAAGACCTAACATGGCTGAATCTATATCCATCTGTGAGCCTTGAACAAAAAAAGCTACATGGCAGTATCAGGAAACTCACACTTCATTATCTCTGAAAAACTAACAACACCACATTGTGGGCCGCACAGACCAAATTCAAAGAGATACACAAAGGCCATCTGCATTTCATAACCCAGCCGGCCAACAGAAGTCTGCTCATCTGCAAAAACAAAGGGTCCTGCTCCCTTCCTTTCAATTCGTAATGGTTGAGACATTCAATAATCTTGAGGACCCAGATGAGGTATACACACCGTTTGTCAAAGACAGTGTGAAGGCTGCTGATAAAAGAGACCTTTTTTTGTTGAAGCTTTTCATCTTGCACTCATCAGGACAATTCACAAGAAAATACCAATGTCAGGGGAAACAACATATTTATACTGTATGAAAAGAGAGAGTGCTGATTGGTAGAGGTGTTGTTGTGGAGAATGCACCAGCTGATGACTGACAGTTAACTGCCAAGCATTGTTTGAAATGCAGCAGTAACACAAGTGGCATTCACCACTAACAGAACGCTGCTGTCCAGCTAAAACCATATCACACAAATGAGCAATAGGGGGTATGGATTTCAGTGTTAGTGTGATGCAAGGTATGTAGGCTCTACGTCCCAAAGGCTGGACGGATCATATCGAACAGCGTGGCCCTTCCGCAGTTCATAGCAAGCAAGGTACAGACTGCACCCAACCAGCCTGTGCTTGCAAAACTCATAACACAGTGTCCAATATTAGATGCGATTCTGCAATTGGACAACATTTGCTAAATAATCCTCAGTGTGCTAGGAATTACCCTGACAACCAATTTAAGATTGTCATTTGTGCATGCAGTGTAGTGGATCTGCATGTACCAGAAGCTACCTACATTAATACACAGAGCAGACCTAAAGAACATGTACAGACTGTTTCAGCTAAATATGCTTACAGAAATGACTCAGCCTTGAAGGCTTTGGCACAGACTTTCCAGGATAAGCAGTATAGATGGGACCAGGTGTCCTGGACCAGAGCTCTTTGTTTGTGGTACTGCTAGTTAGATGACAAAATGGCAGACTAAGACTTTGCATTACAGCAAGGCAATATTACTGGTTCCACAAACCAGAGACCCATGTCATACGACTCCCACATCTTCACACTGTAGTTGTTTGGTAATACAGAACTTGAGTATTGCTGAAAAAAGAGATTTTTTTGTTGAAGCTTTTCATGTTGCACTCATCAGAACAATTTGCAAGAAAATACCAATGTCAGGAGAAACAACATATACTGTATGAAAAGAGTGTGTTGATTGGGTGGCAAGCGGACTCTGATTGGTAGAGTCGTTGCCATGGAGAATACACCTGTTGATGGTGACTGACAGTTAACTGCCAAGCATTTTTGAAATTTAACGCAGGCAGCTTGACTCTGCTTGGTTAAGAATTGCCCTGGGGAATGAACCAACAAATGGTTTTCACATTTCTGTAAGCCTCTCTCATCATGTGAAGTCAGCAAGCCAGAAACGTGAATTATACAGCATCGGTTTTTAGCTCGCCGATCTCCAGGAAGAAATACCTCATTGGGCTTTGATTCTGGACTCTGGAACTCACATGAAACAGTATTTTTTTCTCTGTGATCTCTGCACTGTAAACCTTTCCTTTCACTATCCTTTTACTGTACAAGTACAAGGGAAGCAATGTTGCGACCCTTCTCCCACGTTTTAAGTGGGTGCATCTTATCTCATGTTTACAATGGAAAACTGGATCACACCAAAGCTGAGGGGTTGGGAAATATGCCACTGCTTATAAAGAAGGAAGCAAATCAAAACCCCCTTTCTGTTTATGGATGGGTGACGAGAGGAGAAATTAGCACTGTTTGAATTATCCGCCCATCTGTCCGTAACAGATACTGGTAGCTCAAATCTGGGAATACCCATTTGAATTTGACCAGAGTCCAAGTTTAGACACAAGCCAATTGGAAACCAAAAGGGAAAAAACTCAAGTGGCTGGAATAAATGTAAAAATTTTTAAAAACACACAACTTACAACAGCAAGTTCCTTTTCCCCTAACACTAAGAAAATGGCAACATATGATGCCCAGGTGTGGGTTAAGCAAGGAGATTTGAACGGTGAAACTTTAGCAGCCCTTGGCACAGAGTAGCTGAATGCTGTAGCTAGAGAGGTACAGTTAAAGTTACCCAGTAAAGTGATGAGAAGTGAACTGATTCAGTTGTTGGTAGAACATTTGGATCTCATCATCTGGATCCGAGACAGCAGTTAGATGAGCTAGGAAAGCTCAGAATACATCTAGAATTTAAGGAGAGGGAAAGAGACACAGAGAAAGGGAAGTTCAGGAGAGAAAAGGAAAGAGTGTAAAGGAACAGGAAAGGGAAAGAGAATTCCAGCTCTGAAAGTTAGGAATGGAGCTAGCAACTTTTGAGAGAGACACCAGATAGCTGGAAGCTGCGAGGGAAAATCTCTCGTCCTCCACCCTAGCACAGGCATTCTCTTTTGTTCTTCCTAACCTTTCCCCTTTCACTTGCTCAAAACTTACTACATTTCTCTTTCCTCAGGTCTGACGAAGTGCCATCATCAACCTGAAACATTACTCTTTCCGCTCCATAGATGCTGCCTGACCTGCTGACTATTTGCAGCATTTTCTGTTTTTGTACCATTATATAAATTTGTTAACAAAAAAAATGTTTTTGATAGATTTATTTTGAAAGCTGGATCCTCACTTCACGTGAAAGATCCAACTTCTTCCTCTTATAGTGGTTATAGTGGATTGGAAGATAAGAAGTTGGTCATTCTGCCTCTCAACTCTGCTTCACCATTCAGTCAAATTACAGCTGACATGTACCTCAAATCAATTTACTTCTGTTTGTTCCATGTCTTGGGATACCCAACAAAAAATTATTGATCTCAGTCTTGAATATTTTAATTGATTCCTGGCATCCACAGCCTTTTAGGGGAGCAGGTTCAAGATATCCACTATTCTCTATGTGAATGATGATTTTGGATTTTTCTCTTAAATGGTCTAGCAGTGATTTTAAAAATTATGCTCCCTTTTCTGGATTCCACTACCAGAACCTGTCAAAGTAGGAGTGAATTTGTGACAGTCAACTGCTAGCATAGCAGAAGATCTACAGATACTAATGGATAATGAATGAATGAATGAAGTGGTGAAAGCTTAGGGAATGAAAATGAATGTAAAAAGGACAAGTTATGAAGAAATAATGCTGGGAAAGTACAGGTTGAGATGAATGGTCAACAGTTGGAACAGGTATCATAATTTAAGGACTTAGGAAGCATCTGGTCAGAAGATGGTTACAGCCGTAAAGAAATCAGAGCTAGAATAACAATGGCAAAGAATGTATTCTCCAAGAAATAAGAATTTTTTAGCAAAGAACAAGTCGAGATCTTAAGAAGGGAATTATCAAGATAGTGATTTGGAGTGTCTTGTATAGGACTGAAATGTAGACCTTGAGAAAAGTGATCATCCAGATACTAGGAAGTTGTGAAATGTGGTTCTGGAGAAGGATGGAGTGGGCCAGTTGGAGAGAACAGAAAAGCAAGGAAGTAGTTCTCAGGATGATGGAGGAGAAAGGATTATTAGTGAATATCAAGAGAAGACAACAAGGTTGGAGTAGCTATATTCTAAGGCATGAGAACTTGCTGAAGGGGGTGACTGAAGGAAGATTAAAAGGATGTAAACCATGAGGGAGAAAGAGAATGATGGTATTAGGTACCTTGACTTTGAAAATGGAAGACACCTACGAGAAACTGAAAAGAAAAGCACAAGGCCATGAGCTGTAGAGAACTGTGCAGAAGAGTTGCCCTTAGGCAGATCATATCTAGTATCTACCAGAAGAATCTGCCATCAGTTTAAACAACCCAATCCAATCATCCCTCAACCTTGTGTACTTAAGAATCAGTCTATGCAACCTGTCCTCATAGCTTAACTCTCAGTCCCCATATCAATCTGGTGAATCTGTGTGGCGCCTCCTCCAAGACCGATATATCCTTTGAGGCTCGGGGCCTAGAACCGGATAATGGTTTGGCCAAGGTTCTGTGCAATGGAGTATAACTTTTGTATTCCAATCCTCTCAGTCTTTTTTCTTTAGGTTGTACACTATACAAAAACTTTCAGCGATTTGTCTACATTGACACCTAAATCCCTCAGCACCTCCAGAGCCCCTTACCATTTAGAAAATATTTCCAATTTGACTTTTCAAATCCAAAAAAAATTTCTCACATTGAATTCCATCTGTCACATTTTTCCCCACTCACTTTGTCTGCTTATGTCCCTTTGCAATGCCCTCCATCTACACATTTTCTGTGCTCCTAACTTAGTGCAAACTTGGATATACAATTCTTTATTCCTTCATCCAAATGTGGTAAAAAGCCAAGGTAATATTAACCATCTAGGGTGCTAGCCAGAACTCTGGCTACTCCAGATTTAAGTGACTCTATCCATTTTTCACTGTTTTCTTCTTGTCTAAGAGAATTGTCCACTACCCACCCAATTCTCTGTGACTTTTGCCTCTTTTCTCTTGTAGGAACTGGGAGAGGGTGTTCCAGCAAGAAAGTCAAGCCACTGAAAGGCTGCACAGGTAAACAGGACAGTATAGGTAGAAGCATTCAGAGCAGGAGCACCTTCTTCATTTGGAGTTTTTGAGGCTGTGGAATTTGCATGTAAGGTCAGTGATTGGGGGAGAAACTGTGCCAACATACAAGATTAAAATGGATGACTGGATGAAGGAAAGAGATATAGGAATAGTGTGGATTAACCAGGTTAGAATTATTTGTTCACGTGGAGGGTAAATGCTGACATGGGTTGATTGGGCTGAATGGTTTGTTTCTTTATTGCAATTTCGATGTATTTTTATTACTGGAACTATTTATTACTAAGAGGGCCACCAGTGTGTGTGCTCTCTCTCACTTTGTAGCTGAATTGCATCAAGCTCCCCAGCAAGAAAACCGCACATGTATATCAGTATAAATTGTGATTAACATAGCATAAAATGTGCATCACAGAAACAAGTCATTCAATCCAACCATTATACTGCATTTATGCTCCACTCAAGCCTTCCCCATTCCTCCTTATCCAACTCTATCAGCACAGTCTTCTACTCCCTTCTCCCTTGTCTAACTTCCCCTTAAATGCATCTATATTAATCACTACTCCTGCCCTGTGGTAGCGAGTTCCAAGTTCTTGCACTCTCCGGATAAAGAAGTTTCTCCTGAATTCCCTATTGGATTTCATGATGACTATCTTCTATTGATGGCCTCTTCCCCTGAAAAGTAGAAACAGACGCTCTTTGTGTACTCTATCAAAGCTCAGAATTTTGAAGACCTCTATTAGGACACTAATGAAACTTCCCATTTTAACAAAGGAACTCAATCTGTTCATGCTGTCCAAATATGTATAACTTGCCAATTCTGCGATATCCTTGTAAATCTTCTTAGCGTACTCTCCAGAACCTCTATGTCCTTTTTATACTATGGCGAACAGAACTAAGCACAGTACTGTAAATCTGCTCTAACCAAAATTTGATGAAAGTTTAACATAACCTCTTTACATTTCAATTTCTGTCCCTCGAAAAAAATACAAGTACTCAATTTACTTCTGGAATGGTGATAGTGACCCACGTCGCTACTTCAAAAATTTGTCCATTTGTACTCCCAGAACCCTATGCCCCTCTACCCCATAAAGAGTGAGAGCGGCTGCAGTATAAAGAGAGAGACCAGTAGTGGGAACAAAGTGAGAGTGGCTGCAGTATAAAGAGAGAGATCAATAGTGGGAACACAGAATTGCAGCAGTATAAAGAGAGCGGAGCTACCACGTTTGAAAAAAGATCAGTGCGATCTCATAGTATAGCGGTTGTAAATAGTTAATTTGAAAAGGAGCGGGAACTAAGCAGCTAGGACTGTGTGGGATTGAGCTGTCCCAGAAGCAAAATGAGGTCACAGTACAAGGTCATGTGGGGTGAGTTGTCTGGCAAATTTTTCATTTAACCTAAATTGATCAAAGATAAAGACCAGAGAGATGATCTGCAGAGGGAGAGAGGTGAGCAATTAGGTGATTGATTGTTGAGTTTCAAGACTTTTCTTCTCCCTCTAAACTGAGGCAGTAGCTTAAACTGGTACAGGGGAGATACAAATATTGAATTAAGTTCATAGCTCAACTAGTGAAACTAATTAATGCAGCTTAAAATAATGGTTTAGTGATACTTCTAAACTTGGAACCTGTAATAAAACACAATAAAGGTGGCAGGGCAGGCGATGTGTTGCAGCTGTAGCATGTGGTAAACATGAGTATTCTCCACAGTGACCACACGTGCCTGTAACTCAAGGAACTTCAGCTCCAAGTTGATGAGTTGGAATCCAAGCTTCAGCCACTGTCACGATCAGGGTAACGGAAAGTTACCCAGAGAGTTCCAGGAAGCAGTCGTTAGGTTAGGTACTTCTGATTTGGTCAATGGCCAGAGACAAGAGTGTGTGACTGCGAGTGAGGTAAGCATGGGGATCCAGAAGTTAGCAATGCAGGCCTGGCACTTGTCCAACAGGTATAAGGTTCTTGCTGCTTGTGTGATCGAGTGCAGGGGTTGCTTGGAGCGACGGAGATTGAGGGGCGACTTGATAGAAGTTTACAAAATTATGAGTGGCATGGACTCAGTAGTATGGATAGAGTAGATAGTCAGAAGCTTTTCAATTACTAGGGGACATAGATTTAAGGTGAGAGGAGAAACCTTTAGAGGTGATGTGCGGGGCAATTTTTTACGGAGAGGGTAGTGAGTGTCTGGAATTCGCTGCCAAAGGTGGTGGTGGAAGCAGTTACGATAGTGGTGTTTAAGAGGCAGCTTGACAAATACATGAATAGGATGGGAATAGAGGGATACGGACCCTGGAAATGCAAAATGTTTTAGTTTGACAGGCAATTTAATCGGCGCAGGCTTGGATGGCCAAAGGGCCGGTTCCTGTGCTGTACTTTTCTTTGTTCTTGTTCTTTGATGGGTAAACTGAGCACAGCACCATGGTGCAGGGGCCATTCAAGTATGAGCAGGGAAGTGGGGGGAAGGAATGTAATTCTAGTAGGCTACAGTATAGTTAGGAGCATAGATTCTGTTCCCTGCAGCCACCAGCATGAATCCTGAAGACTGTGTTGTCGGCACAGTGCCAGGGTTAAAGAAATCTCCTTGCGGCTGGAGAGAAACTTGTGGTAAGTGGGGGGGGAAGGATCCAGCTATCATAGTTCTCGTGGGTATCAAGGGCATAGGTAGGGGAAAGAGAGAGGTCCTGTTAAGGGTGTCATGAGCAACTAGGGGTTAAATTAAAAGGCAGGACCACTACCTGAACCAAAAGCAAACTGTCACAGGGTAAATAAGATCAGAGGGTTGAGTACATGGCTTCAAGGTTGGTGTGGGAAAGATGGGTTTCAATTTATGGGGCATTGGCATCAGTACTGGGCAAAGAGGGAGCTGCACCAAAGGGACGGCCTTCATTTGAACCACGCTGGGACCAGAGTCCTGGTGAATTGTAAAACTAAGGCTGCAGAGGGGCTTTGAACTGAAGAGTGGGATGGGTTGAGGGTTCATGAGGGAGGCTTGGAAAGTCAAAGGGAAAGAACAAGCCAATAGTACAGGGCAGCGATGGAGATAATGATAACCAGATGTGACAGGAAGGCACAGAGTATACAACATGAGTGAAACAGCAAATAAGGTCAAAGGAGGGAAAGAATAGTCAAAACACAGAATTAAAAGTCCTTTATCTGAATGCACGCAGCATTCATAACAAGATAGAAGAATTGATTGTACAAATAGAAATAAGAGTATATGATAGGGGAAGTGGTGACATCATGGTAATGTCATTGGGCTAGTTTACCCTGGAGCCCAGGCTAATGGGGACAAAGATTCAAATCCCACCACAGCAGCTGGTGGAATTAACAAAACTTTAAAAATCTTGTATCAAAAGCTAGTTTCATACCATGAAACTGTCATTGATTTCTGTAAAAGCCCCTCTGGTTCACTGATGTCCTTTAGGGAAGGAAATCTGGCCTACCCGTGACTCCATATCCACAGCAATGTGGCTGACTCTTAGCTGCCCTCTGAAATGGCCTAGCAAAACATTCAGTTCAAGGGCAATTTGGACCATCCCTAATAAATGCTGGCCTTGCCAGTGATGTCCACATCCCAAGAAAGAATGTATTAAAAAAGCCATAATAGAGACGCAGTTACAAGGTGACCAAGGCTGGGGTCTGAATATTCAAGGGTATTTGGAAGGACAGGAAAAAAGGAAAAGGAGGTGGGGTATCTCTGTTAATAAAGAATTAAATCTGTACAGCAGTGTGAAATGATCTTGGTTTGGAAGGTCACGATGTAGAATCAGTTTGGTGGAGCTAACAAAGAGGTAACAAAGGAAAGAAGTCACTAGTGGAAATGGTTTAAAGGAGAAAGCGTACAAATCAAGGAACAATGGAGCCTTGTAAAGAAAGATATTGAAATAATCATGGGCGATTTGAATCTTCTTATAAATTGACCCAATCAAATTAGCAAAATTAGCCTAGAGGATGAATTCACAAAAGTATAATCAGGACAATTTTTTAGAACACCATGTTCTGGAACTAACCAGGGAACAGTTTATTTTAGACCTGGCAATGTATAATAAGATAAAATTAATTAAAGATCTCATAGTAAAGGCTGCTTTAGGCAAGAGTAATTGTAACATGGAGAATTTCACATTCAGTTTGAAGGTGAGAAATTTGGGTCCAGATCTAGTGCCTTAAATTTAAATAAAGGCAATTATAAGGGTACAAAGACAGAATTGCCTAGAGTGGGAAATAGGTTAAAAAGGTAAGATGGTAGACAAGTGGCAGTAGGCATTTAAGGAGATATTCCAGTGAGAAAGAAAGGCTCCATGAGAAGGATGCAACGTCCGTGGCTTAATATAGGTAGTGAAGGAAGGTACTAAATTGAAAGAAAAAGTGTACAATGTTGCAAAATTTAGAGGTTGGCACATCATCACCCACCTTGCCATTTAAAACTCCAGGAATTTTGCTTTTCGCAAATGTTTGCAAAGTAACCTCCTGTTGGACTATTACTTTTGTGTTTAATTAGAGTTGAAGTACTTGCAATTTTTGGAATGCTTTTTTTGAATGATTGCCAGAAGATTTTTTTTTTAGAAACCAGCAAAAGAATTCAAAGACTAGAGAAAAATCAAGAGGCATAAGGGAGGGAGGAAGGAACTTAAATCAATCTCTATCACAAGAGAAAAAGTACTGGGAAAACTAATGGGACTAAAGGCTGATAAGTCCTCCTACATCCTTGGATCTTAAAAGAAGTGGCTGCAGAGATAGTGGATACCTTGGTTGTACTCTTCCAATATTTCCTAGCTTCTGGAAAGGTCCCAGCAGATTGGAAAACCACAAATGTAACACCATTATTCAAGAAAGTCTAACATCTGTCATTGGGAGAAAGCTACAATCCATTATTAAGCAGGTGCTAGCAGGACATTTAGCAAATCATAATACAATCAGGCAGAGTCATCAAAACATCAAACATCAGAATCAAAATATATTTTTGTGAAAGGAAAATCGTGTTTGACAAACCAATTTGAGTTCTTTGAGGGTGTAACAAGCAGGATAAATTGAGGGGAACAAGTAGATGTAGCGCATTTTAATTTCTAAAAGACGTTAAATAAGGTGCCACATAAAAGATTTCTACACAAGATAAGAGCTCGAGGTGTTGGGTGTGTTATATTAGCATGGACACAGGATTGGCTAACTAACAGGAAACAGAAGTGATAAATAAAAAAGGGTTAAATGGATCATTCTCAACTTGGCAAATTAACTAGCGGAGTGTCACAGAGATTAGTGCTGCAGCCTCAATTACTTAGTCTTGGATGAAAGGACTGACTGCATTGTAGCCACATTTGCTGACAATACAAAGGTAGGTAGAAAAGCAAGTTGTCAGGAGAATACAAAAAGCCTGCAAAGGGATATAGATAGGTTAAGTGAATGGGAATATAGTATGAAGTTGTCTACTTTGGTGGGAAGAGTGGAAAAACAGAATGTTACTTAAGTGGAGAGAGACTGCAGAATGCTGCAGTACAAAGGGATCTGGGTATCCTTGAATCACGAAAAGATCGTATGCATGTACAACAAGTAAATAGAAAAGCAATGTTGACCTTTATTGCAAGGTGAATGGAGTATAAAAGTCTTGCTAGATCTGTACAAGGCATTGGAGAGACCACACCTGGAGTGCGGTGTGCAGTTTTGGTCTCCTTACTTAGGAGGGATATGCTTGCATTGGAAGTTCAGAGAAGGTTCACTATGCTGATTCCTCTGGTGAAAGAAAGGTTGAGAAAGTTGGGTCTTTACACACTGGAGTTTAGAATGAGAGATGATCTTGTTGAAACATATAAAATTCTGAGAAGGGCTTGTCAGGGTAGATGCTGAGAGGATGTCTTCTCTCATGGGGAAATCTAGAACCGGGGGCACAGTTTCTAATAAGGGGCCTCCCATTAAAGACTGAGTTAAGGAGAAATTTCTACTCTAACAGGAACCACGTACAAATGTCAGCTACCATGGGAGCCAGGAAGCAAAGACGGATGGTCAGTAGTTTGATTAGGATAAGATCGAGAAAGCAGGGGCTGGGTCTCTCGAACAAGATGAGCATGAGGTGAAACAGATGAGAAACTAGAGAAAGATGTGGGTTCAGAAGCATTAATGTCTCCCTACCCTGGAGACATTGAGACCAATTATAACATGATTCTTGCTCATCAGGTACCATCCCCAACCTTTTCAAATCTTCCTCCTCAAAAGAAACCACACTTGGTCCCCTTGTTTTTGCAAACTACCATCCATTCCTATTTTACTGTGTTATAGCTGCTATATAAATACAAGAGACTAAGAGAGAAGTCAAAGAAAAAGCAATTGGAAGGCAACAAAAAACTATGACATTAAACTACCAAAGAACATTAAAGATGATCTTGTTGAAATATATAAAATTCTGAGAAGGGCTTGTCAGGGTAGATGCTGAGAGGATGTTTTCTCTCATGGGGAAATCTAGAACCGGGGGCACAGTTTCTAAATAAGGGGCCTCCCATTAAAGACTGAGTTAAGGAGAAATTTCTACTCTAGCAGGAACCTAGAACCAGGAACCAACTAAAGAGTTGGGATGGGAATAGGGCCACCATTGATGGTGAGAATAAATTGATACGCAGCAATAATGAAATGGCAGAAATCGTAAAAGAATTATTTTCCCCCCACCAGACAACCAGCTGAGATCTGCTCATTCACTGTAGCCCTGAAATCAGAGTTGGAATCCTTTTGGTATGTGGTGGATAGTACGACACAAAGCAGGGTTCTGAGTCATTACTGAGTCTGTTCTTTTCATCACTCACCAGTATTTACTTGTTCATCAGTTAAGTATTGTTATGCTACAAATTTCTTAACTTCCCCTCTTAAGAGTCTATAGTTGAAATCTCATCAACATTAGTAAAGGATAACTTGCTTGGGTAATCTGACTGTTTAGTCATTTGGCCCTATTCCTAAGGATGTGACTTGGATCTACTTCTTCAATTCCTGTGTAACATGCACTTTTGTAAAATGTTTCCAAAACAAAATTTATGAAAAAAAAGAAACCTCTTTTAATGGGCATGGGCAGTTGTAAAAGTACAATTCGAATTGAAGAAATATGAAGATGAATTCACTCCATCAGAGCTTGTTTATTTCTTACCACAGGAATGGAGGGTGTTGCCATGGAAACCAGGTGTAGCCTGGGTGGCACCAACTGGTATCGGTGCAGGTGGACATGTCCGGAATGGTATTGTGGGAAATTTGACGTCACCCTTTCTTCCCTGTGAACCCATACACAAAGATTAGTGATTACACCAAATGATCCAGCTTACATCACAGGACTGCGCTTGAGAAGAATTCAGTAAGTGAGGTTCTCCATTCCACAAGCAACATGCAATTACATTCCAGCCAGCAATGACTTAGGGATTGTCAAAGACTCAAATCAACATTCGTCAATGAATTGTTCAGTGTGTCAAAATATCCTTCTGGCTCTAGGAGCAAGATCAAAAATCAGAAAGGGAGGTGTCTCTGATGAAAAATTGGAATGTGCGGTGTTGGGGCAGGGGGGCTTAAGACACTCTTACAATGAGGGACTTTCATAGCTTGGGACCAGCGAGATTCAAATCACATGAGCAACAAATGATTGAATGCAAGCCAAGTTGGAGACATTATTCAGTCATCATTGTGGAACTTTATAAATGTAGTCATGAATAATGTAACGTAATGGGCGGAAAGGAAGTGTCATACTTTGAATCTGCTGCTTGGATAAAGCAAGTTCTCAAAGTCCTGTTGTTTCCAACAGATAATGGGAGTTAACTATTCAAACCCAAGATTCGGATTGCTGTGAGACTTACCACAAAGGGAAGTAACACAAGCAATTGATAGATTAGCATCTCAGAATGGTCAACAGTCTCACAGAATCTTTACTTGGGTTCACAGAATAAAATGGCTTCCCCTCTCAAATGAGCTGCACCCCTCAAGCCAGTCTCCGTGACAGAAAGAATGTTGCTACTCTGCAGTATCACTAGAAGGGACAAGCTGTATTTGCCTAATATTAAGCAAGTAACACTTCTTACCTGACTGTCTCCATCCAATGGTTTCTTTGGATCTCAGGGCCTCTCTGCTGGTAGACCGAACACTGTTGTTGCTGCTGATACACAGAGCACTGTTGTTGCTGCTGGTATACGGAGCACTGCTGCTGCTGCTGGTACTGGTACACAGAGCACTGCTGCTGTTGCTGGTACACAGAGCACTGCTGCTGTTGCTGGTACACAGAGCACTGCTGCTGTTGCTGCTGATAAACTGAACATTGTTGTTGTTGTTGATACACAGAGCATTGTTGCTGCTGTTGTTGCTGTGGAGTATTGGCTGACACTAATGGAGTGTTCATTAGCAGAGAGGGGGCTGCTAGAGGCGGCTGCTGAAATGGTACCATGTGTAGTGGCGGCACTGCCTGCTGAGAGGTTGGCACAGTTGGAAGCTGTTGGGAAGTGGTAGGCCTGTATGTTGTTGACAGCCCTGGTTGGATGCGAGCATGGTAAGATGGCACTGGCCGGGCAATGGGATAACTAGTTGATGTGGGAGGTTGACAGGATAGGCTTGCTGCCTGAGTAGTGGGTGTGGGACGAGCTAAAGCCCTTGAGAATGCGGAGTCTGCAATACAGCAAAATAAATTCAGGTTAGGAAGGTTCATTAGAATAAATGATACTGATTCATGAAATATGAAAGGCTACTAAATCTGTTTCATCGCATTACAGTCTAAGCAATAAACTTCAGAAAGTTCAAATAGCAAGCGACCTGGTTGCTGGAAAAGGTTTCACTAATTCCAAAATACCATGCATCCCTGCAAAGACCCATAAAATATGCCGATTCTATCCTGTCATACAATTCCAAACAGACCTGGCAGAAAGCTGCACCAGCAAGAAAACCCAACCGTGTTTTCATCATAGCCTTCTCAGCATTCATATCTGCACACCCTATCAGGGCTAACTTGCAATTCTACAAAATCACTCATGACAGGAGTGCAGGTATCACTGAAATACAAAGAATTACAGCACAGAAACAGCCCAACAGATCTTTTACAGTGTGAATGCCCAGTAAGGTTCCCTTCTATTCTTTTCTCCTCATGTACTTATCTCACTTCCATTCAGATACAACTCTTGCTATTCACCTCAATTACATTCTCACCACTTTCTGGTTAAAAAAGTTCTTCTTGAATTCCCTCTTGGATTTATTTGTGATTATCTTATATTTATGGTCCCTAGCTTTGGACTCCCTGCTCAAGTGGAAACATCTTCTCTATGTGTACCCCTATCAAACTCCTTCCTCTCAACTTATGTCATCTCACCCTATTGACATATCCTTCTGTTCCATCCCCCCTCATATAATTTACTGGCTTTCCCTCTTTAATGCATCTATGCTGATCACCTTAACCATTCCCTGTGGTACAGTTCCATATTTTCAGAGCTGTTTGAGTAAAGGTGTTGCCCCTGAATTCCTTATTGGATTTATTGGTGACTATTTTAATTTGATGGCCCCTAATTCTGAGTCTCCAACAGTGGAACCATCTTCCCCCAGTCTTTAATCCTTTCACAATTTGAGAGGCCTCTATCAGTCTGCTCTTTCCCCGAGGATAGAGTTTCAGTTTAATCAGTCTATCCTGACAGTTGTCAACTCTCCAACACTTCTGAATTGATTTTACACTTTATCCAGTGTAATATGGAGAGCATAGCTTGTGCACAGTACCTCAAGAGCAATCAAACCAAGGTTCTATATAATCTGAGCATAACAACTCTGCTTTTGATTTCCAATCCTTTAGAAATGAATCCTAGTGTTTTGTGATTTTATAGCATTGTTAACCTACTTGATATTGTAACTATTTGTGTGTCTGTACCCCTACATTCCTTTGCACAACTACCCCCATTTAAACTCATATTTCTGAGAAGTGATGACCTCTTTATTTCCCCTACCAAAATGCACCACCCCACACTTGCGTATAATGAAATTAATTATCCATTCATGCACCCATTCTGCCAATTCTTCCAAAACTCTTGATTCAGGAATTGTGAGATTGGATTGGAAGTTTGCTAACGTGACTCCACTATTCAAGAAAAGTGAGAAAGAGAAATCAGGTAACTACAGGCTTAGATAAAATAGGCAGTACTCACCAGCCAATCACCTACCTGCTTCCATGTGATGTCACACCTCGATCTTTCTTTCCAAACACAGGCTCTGAACCCAGACTGGATAGGCTAGCCTCAGCCCACCACTGTCTCCCCCATTCTCTCCCTCTCTAGAGTCTTTAAGTCCCACTGTCTCCCATTCTCTGCACTCTCCCCCTTTGCTCCTTCAAGCCCTGCTGTATCTCCCATTCTCTCGCGCACTCTCCTTTAAGTCCCACTGTCTCCCCCATTCTCTCTGTCTCCTTTAAGTCCCATTGTATCTCCCATTCTCTCACTCTCTCTCAAGTCCCACTATATCTCCCATGTCCCCATTCTCTCTCTCTCACTCCTTTAGGTCCCACTGCATCTCCCATTTTCTCTCTTCAAGGCAAGCTGTCTTCCCCATTCTCTCGCACTCTCCCTCTCTTTTAAGTCCTACAGTCTCCCTCATTCCCTCTCTCCTTCAAGTCCCACTGTGTCTCCCATTCTCGCTCTCTCTCCTTTACGTCCCACTGTGTCTGCCATTCCCTTTCCCTCTCCTTTAAGCCCGTATATGTGTCCCATTCTCCTGCACCCTCTCTCTCCTTTAAGTCCCTCTGTGCCTCCCATTCTTCCTTTCTCTCTCTCTTTTAAGTCTCTGTGTCTCCCATTCTCTCTCTCCCCTTTAAGCCCTACTGTGCCTCCCACACACTCACTCGCTCCTTTAAGCCCTACTGTGCCTCCCATTCTCTCTCCTTTAGCCCCGCTTTGTCTCCCATTCTCTTGCACTCTCTCCCTCTCTCTCCTTTAGCCCACTGTGTCTCCCATTCTCTCTATTGCTCCTTTAAGCCCGAAGTCTCTTGTGTTCTCTCTCATTTGTTTCAGCCCTGCTGTGTCCTCCTTTGAGTTTACATTCCCATCTAACTTTGCATCAACAACAAAATTAGATGCATTACTCTCGGTCTCTTCCTCTAAGTCATTAAAATAGATTGTAAATGACCGTGGCCCTTGCAGCATTCCCAAAATCCCTCTGCTTCTCCTCCTTTAAGACACTCTTCGATGAAGATTTTGGTCACCAGTCCTACTCCTCTTTTGTCTCAAGTGCACTCTTTTGATTATGCTTCTGTGAAATGCTGTTGGATATTTATTTTCCAATTTTAAAGAATACTTGGGAAACAGTGACCACTACACAAAAAGATTTACTATAAGGATAAGGAAAAAAAACTTGAGGATACAGATATTTAACTAGAAATAAACAAATGATAGTTAAATGAAAGGTTCTGCACCCAAATTAAACGGAAAGTAAAAGTGGCAAACAGAACTACTGTTCAGCAGGTGACTAGGGTACAAATCAAATCAGTTCCAGCAAAGAGAAAAGGATTGCAAAGAGTAAAAAATAAACATGAAAACCAGGATAACCACCCTTCATTTTATAACCCCTTCCCAGAACCTTAGTCTCCCTCTCTTCTGTCTGTCCTCATAAAATTAAATTTAAAATGTATTAACAGGTGACTAGGGAAAAATTTAAAACAACTTGTGTATATTATTAGTTATATAAAATATATATATTTATAGATTATATTAAAATGTCCCAAGATGCTTAACAGGAGCAATGTCAAACATGATGCAAGACAAAGGAGATGATAATTGAGCAAATGACCATACAGCTCAGGGCCCAGGCAACTCAAAACACCAATGGTGGGGTGAAGGAACCAGGGAATGCGCACAAAAATGGTTTGTAGAGCTCGGGGGGGGAGGGGGGGGGTCACAGAGTTAGGGAATGGTGTGACCATGGGGGAATCTGAACTCAAGAATAAGAATTTTAAAATCAAAGCATTGGCAACAAAAAAATTGAGAAATGCGTTCTGAATTTCAATTGCTGAAACTTCCCCCAGTAGTGGTAGCATCATTCTGGTTCCTGCACAACAGTAATCATGACAACTAATTGATTACCTTACAATGCAAAATGTCATTGAGGGAATATTTTCAGGCAGGATGGTCAATGGTGACAGGCAACTGGGAATGTTTGAACACTGGAAATCCTATAAAAGTTTACCTCTAAAATGGCACCTGCAGCATTGGTCTTCAAATATTATAGACAGGAAAGCAACTAAAAGGGAGATTAGAAAGGTCAAGGGGAGTACTACTTCAACAAAATAGAATATATAGCACAGAAACAGGCAATTCAGCCCAGCTAATCTGAGCTAGGTTTATACTCCATACCAGTCTCTTCCCATTCCATCTCCCTCATTTTCAGCCTCTCTCAATGACTTTCTATTCCTCTTTCTCTCATGCACTTGTCTAATTTCTTTATGAAGTATCCAGGCTATTGGCCTCATGCACTTCTTGTGGTAGCGAGTTCCAAATTTTAACTGCTGTCTCAGTGAAGAAATTTCTCCTCATTTCCCTATTGGATTTATGTTTTGGATTTTCTGCCAATTTCATTCATAATTTTAAAGGCCTCCATCAGATCTCCTCTAAATTTTCTCTAACATAAAAAGCCAACTCCATATAATCTTTCTCTATAGCTAAAATCGCGCAGTTCTGTAAATCACTTTTCCACTTTCTCTAGTTTTTCCATGTTCTTTTTAATAGTATGTAAACCAGAAGTGCAAATGGTGCAGATGACCAAAGTCCTATACAAGTTTAGCGTAACATCGCTCCTTGAGTTTTATATTTCTAGAAACAACTCTAGAAACAAATGCTTTGTTAGCATTTTATTTGCTTTATCAACCTGCTTTCAACGACTAGTTAAGCTGTACTGTATCCCTAGATCCCTTTGCTCTTCTATCCCACCTTATTTTCCAAGCTGTAGGTAATGTTTCTCCTATCAAAACACATCGCCTCACACCTATAGAACCATAGAAAAGTTACAGCAGAGAACGAGGCCATTCAGCCCATCATGTCTGCGCCGTCAGAAAAATAAAAAATAAAAAAAACTGGCTGCTCATTTTAATCCCAACTTCCAGCACCTGGTCCATAGTCTTGCAGGTTACAGCACTTTAGGTGCAGATCCAGGTACCTTTTAAATGAGTTGAGGGTTTCTGCCCCCACTACCAAACCAGGCAGTGAATTCCAAACACCCACCACCCTCTGGGTGAAGAGGTTTTTCCTCAAGACCTTCTACCGACCACCTTAAATCTGTACCCTTGGTAACTGATCTCTCTGCTGGGGAAACAGGGTATCCCTGTCTACTCTATCTTGGCCCCACATAATCTTGTACACCTCAATCAGATCACTCCCTCAGTCTCCTGAGTTCCAAGGAAAACAGCCTCAGTCCATCAAATCTTTCCTCATAGCTGCAACTTTCAAACCCTGGCATCATTTTTGTAAATCTCCTCTACATTCTCTCCAGAGCGATTTTGTCCTTCCTGTAATGTGGTGACCAGAACTGTGCACAAAATTCAGCTGTGGCCTAACCAATGTTTTATACAGTTCCATCGTTACATCCCTGCTTTTGCATTCTACACCTGGTCCAATAAAGGGAAACATTCCATATGCTTTCTTTACCACCTTTTCTACCTGTCCTGCCACCTTCAGGGACCTGTGGACAAGCACTCCATGGTCTCTCACTTCCTCTACCCCTTCCAATATCCTCCCATTTATTATGTATTCCCAGGCTGTGTTTGCCCTCTCAAAACACAATAACTCAGACTTCTCTGGATTGAATTCCATTCGCCACTTCTCCCCCACTCAGCCAAACCATTGATATCATTCTGGAGACAACAGCTATCCTCTTCACTATCAACTACACGGCCAATTTTTTTGTCAACTGCTAATTTCCCAATCAATCCACCCATATTTAAGTCCAAATCATTAACATATACTACAAACTGTAAGGGACGCAACACTGAGCCCATGGAAATGTTCCATTCTCAAAAACATTACCCTTTGTTTCCCGTCGCTGAGGCAATTTTGGATCCAACTCGTGACATTCCCCTGTATCCCATGGGCTTTTACTTTTCTAACCAGTCTGCCATGTGCAACCTTCTCAAATGCCTTACTCAAATCCATGTAGACCACATCCACTGCACTACCCTCATCAATCCTCTTATAACTTACTCAAAAAAATTCAATTAAATTAGTAAGACATGACCTTCCCCTAACAAAACCATGCTGACTATCCCTGATTAATCCGTTCCTTTCTAAGTGACAGTTTATCCTGTCCCTCAGAATTGATTCTAATAATTTGCTCACCACCGAAGTCAGACTGACTGGCCTATAATTATTCGGTCTATCCCACGCACCTTTTTAAAATAATGGTACAATGTTTGCAGACCTATAATCCTCTGATACCTTGCCTGTATCTAGTGAGGATTGGAAAATGATCCTCAGAGAATCTGCTATTTCCTCCCTGGCTTCCTTGAACAGACTGGGATACAATCTATCTGACCCTGGTGACTTATCCACCTTCAAGGATGTCAGTCCTTCCATTACATCCTCTCTCAATTTGCTTACTGTATCTAATTTTTCACACTCCTCTTCTAACTAGAATATCTGCTTCATCCCTCTCCTTACTGAAGACAGAGACAAAGTACTCACTAAGAATCCTACCCACATCTTCAGCATCAGAGCACAAGTTACCATGTACATCTCTAATTGGCCCTATTTTTTTCCTTCGTTTTCTCTTGCTCTTAATGTACTGGTAAAATATCTTTGGGTTTTCTTTGATTTTACCAGCCAATATTTTTTCATATCCTCTGTTTTCCTAATTTCATTTTTTACTTCACCACTGTATTTTCTGTATTCCTCCAGGCTTTCTACGGTATTAAGTTTTTTGTGACTGTCATAAGCTCTCTTCTTCTGCTTTATCTTACAATGTATGCTTCTGGATTAGAAGGGGCTCTAGGTTTGGCAGTACCGCCCTTGTTCTTTGTGGGGACATGTCTACACAATACCAATAGAAACTCGCTTTTGAATATCTCCCATTGATTTGACATTGTTTTCCCTTCTAGTAGCTAAGTCCAGTCCACTTTCGCCAGTTAACCTCTCGGTTTTATAAAATTTGTCTTCCCCCAATTTAAAACTTTTAATCCTGTTCTATCTTTATCCTTTTCCACAATTACATTACATTTAACTATATTATGGTCACTATCTCTAAAATGGTCACCCACTGCTACTTTATCCACTTTCCCAGCTTCACTATCTAAGAATAAATCTAGAACTGTATTCCCTCCCTTTGAGCTTATGTGCTGGCTAAAAAAAGTTCTCTTGAATGCAGTTCAAAAATTTTGTGCCCTTTGTGGTATTACACTATTCGTATCCCAGTTGATATTAGGATAAAGTCCCCAACTATTATTGCTCTATTGTTTTTGCACTCAGAAATTTGCCTACATATTTGCTCTTATATCCCCCTCTATTTGGGGATCTATAGTACACTCCTAGTAGTGTGGCTGCCCCGTTTTTATTCCTGAGCTCAACCCACATGGCCTCATTTGATGATTCATTTAGTATATCATCCCCCTTCACAGCTGTAATTGATTCTTCAACCAATAATACTACACCCCCATCATTTTTTAGCCCCCTCTCTATTCTGCCTGAAAATCCCATATCCAGGCATGTTGATCTGCCATTTTTGCCCCTCTTTAAGCCAAGTTTCCATTATAGCAATGATATCATACATCTATCTGTGCCCTCAGCTCATTAGCTTTGTTTGCTATACTCCTTGCATTTAAATAAGTAACTTTTAACATTGCCAAGTTCCTGTGCTGTAAATCTTTTAACCTTTGCTTCTCCTGTCTTTCAGAGTCACCCACTATTTTTCTGTCTCCAGCCCCCTACTCTGAATTTGTCCTATCTGAATCTGCCCTCAGGTTCCCATCCCCCTGCCTATCTAGTTTAAACCCTCCCCAACATTAGCAAATCTCCCTGCAAGGACATTCGTCCTGGTCCTATTCAGGTGTAATCCATCTGGCTTATACAGGTCCCACTTTCCCCAGAACCAGTCCCAACGCCCAGAAATCTGAAGCCCTTCCTCCTGCATCACCTATCTAGATAATGTTCATTTGCTACTTAACTGCCTAATTTAAAATTTGTTCTATAAGATCCCAAAAAAGGCATTAAAAATGCTTTCTACGGGTACATTAATCACAACATGGTAGTCAATGGAAAGGTCATTGAGCTATCATACTGGTAATGAGAGGGGAGAAATAGCAGAGTTTCTAAATCTCAATTTCAGATTCCAGAGATGTGGAGAGCACTGCGATTATAGAATAAGCAGAGGATAGTGTGCAATTATTACTGAGGGTGAGAGTGAGAGATGGGACTAGTGGAGTTAAATAGATGTAAGAAATCATAGGAACCTAACTATTTTTATCCAAGGATCACAAGCTCTACCCAGGCAAAAATCGTTGAGGCGCTGAGTCTAATTTTCCAAACTTCTGTGGGAGAGAAAGACATTACATAGGCCTGGAGGGAGTTAAATGTCACTTCCTTCTGCAAAAACAAAATGATGGGGCATCAGGAAGGGAATGATTGGTCAGTTTGTTATACATCGCCTGTGATACAAGATGGAACTAACTAATTAACTGGGCAGATTCTGTAAGATAGGCATAGCTGACAATCTTATAAGATTCTTTAAAGAGTAAGAGGTGATAGAGAAAAGAACCCAGTGGATGTTGTTTATGAGGGTTTTCAGAAAGCATTCAGTGAGATGCCACAAAAAAGACATACTGCAAAAATAAAACCACATGGGATTGAGAATGTGGCCACAAGGATAGAGGAGGTAAAAGATCTGGGCACCAGGAGTGTTGGATTAGAAAGATGTGGTGAGCTGTATCCCAAAGAGGTCAATGTTTTTCAGATTTAAAGGAATGACCTGGATTTTGTAACTGGAGGAACAATATGAGAATTTACTGATAACACCAAATCCGCCTCATCAAATGCTTATTAATAATTCATATAAACCATATCCAACTGGAATGGTAACTTGTAATAAGGATTCTGAAGGAAGAAAGAATTAAGCTACCAGAATGGATCGACATAACAGATGCACTTCAATGTAGGAAAATGAGATGAAATGCATCTTGGAATAGAGAATTCTTGAATAGAGAACTGAAAACCTCTTAAATGGTGAGATTCTAAAAGGATAACTCATAGGGACCTGGGTTTGAAGATATGAGGGCATTAAAGGTGCAAGCACGTGGAGATAAGAGACCAGTTTTGCACCAAAGACACAAAACCAAGGAGGTTTTAACTTGTACAGGACTCTAATAAGGAGCCCGTTGAAGGCCTGTGTGCAGCTCTGGATCTTCTACAACATGAAACCAATGGGAGTAGCACAACCTAGACTCACTGGTACCAGGAATGGTACCAGGCAGGAGGAGTCACAATTATTGCAGCAGACTAGGAAAATTAGAGATTTTCATTGGCATTGACAAGGTCAAGTTTATGAAAGGCAAATAGTGATAGGATGTTTCCCCCAATTAATGGGAATGCAAGGGAGGGAAGAGGCCTGTAAGAGAGCTGCAAGAAATTAAAAGGTATGGTTAGAAAAATGTCTTGAGCGTGGTTAGAAATTGAAATTCTGTCATAAATTGTGAACGCAGAGTCCATAAATTCCATTAAAAAGGAATTAAATTAATCCTTGACAAAAGGAATGTTGAAGAGTACAGTGAATAAGTGGAAGTGTGGTAGAGAAGCGGGGATAGCAAACGACTTATGGAGTGAGCAGGATGAGCAGATTAATATTTAATATTAAATTAGTATATGAGGAGTGAGTGGAGGGTGAGAGACTCAGTGAGATATTAAAGGGTAAGGGGTATAAGTTGAGGGTGGAATTAGATTAGTTGACTGTCCAGTGAAGATTGAATGGACGGAACAGCCTGTCTCCGAGTTCTTAATTCCACTGAAGCAAAACCCTGCAACTTTAACAGTCCTGATTGAATATACTTGTGAGAACCACAAAGAGGATTATTATACATACACCCTGAAACACATGGGTGACTGGGGGACTGATGAGGTGCACTATGCCCTTGGTGACCCTGGGTTTCAATTGCTGCCTGGTTGCTCCAAATCTCACTCAATTGGATGGTGGACTGTTGCCAAGATGTTGAAGTGACAAAGTTGGGTGAACGAACTGTGCTGAGATGTTCGGAGTCAGATTGGCTGCAATTACCATCATTTGGGGAAGAGTGCCAAAGGGGTGGTGACAAAACGGTCGGCGTCTGTGTGGCCCTGGGTTGGGCTATAGCAGACCGGCTTGCATTCACTTCCATTTCCTCAGAGTTGTGGGCATGCCAAGATGGTGTCTGGGCACGGCTCTTCTGGGCAGCTTCAACCCCATCAACATCCTCGACAAGGTTAGTGAGGTCACATGAAGAGGCCTAAAGTTGTAAGGAAAACAATCAGTAGAGGCACCACATGGACAAGATACCAGCTTTACATCAACACTGTACTTAATAACAACATCCACAAGAACAACATTACAAAAAATTAGAAGTAAAACAAACATTCCTCACCCAGACAGGGCAGGATTAGTACATACGCACTCTCATACCTATTACCTTTGGACTAGAATGATGTGTACGTAAATGTGCATGTGCGCGCAAACAATCCCTGGGCAAGGATGCATATCATCCAATAAATCAATAATGACCCATGAGCAGGATTTAAGGCAGAGGGTGATGCTCTGGTAGATTTCTGAGACTGTGGCTTCAGGAATGTCACAAATTACAGTTAAATTTCATCAACAAGGCTTCTCCATTTAAAGGACCAGACACAATAAATGGTTGAAGTTAAAGCATGATTTAGACGACATGGTCATCCTTTCCATATCAAAATACAGGATGTGCTCGCTTCGGCAGCACGTATACTAAAATTGGAACGATACAGAGAAGATTAGCATGGCCCCTGCGCAAGGATGACACGCAAATTCATGAAGCGTTCCATATTTTAGACTTTCAAAACATTTCAAAATACAGGATGAGGGGAAAATGTTTGTTGGACACAACTCAGAAGTTACATCATACATCACAGCTTCTCAGGGTCATAACTATGAAATCACTCACACCGCACCACTAGACAATTAGCTCTCCATCTTACTGGCATTGGCTAGAAATCTGCTTACCTGATTCTCCTGGCTGGCTGAGGTCTCCCCTACTCGTAAGCTGAGCACAGACTGTGGCCTTCCTTGTTGAATATGCTGGAACTCTGATGGAGGGAAGTGCGGGTGAGATTGGTGGGTCCAGGCCAGATGGCTCTGATTGAGGAATTGTGTGTGGGAATGGAGGTGATGAGGCTGTGAATACTCAGCTTGGTATGTTTGGCCCTGGACTTGCTCCATGTGACACTGCTGGAAGTATGAGTGGGCAGGGCAGGGCCGCTGAGACCCCAATCTGGTGGAACTGCACCGGCAGCGCTGGGAGCAGCAGGCAGCATATTTCGATGCTCTCTGATGTTGGCAGGATGGTGACACTGAACTGCCTGAGGTCATTGCCATCTCCCCTGTAAAACAATCATTGATTAATATCATAAGACATAGGAGCAGAAATTAGGCCATTTGGCCTATTGAGTCTGTTCCGCCATTCAATCATGGCTGATAAATTTCTCAACCCCATTCTCCCACCTTCTCCCCGTAACCTTTGATCGCCTTACCAATAAAGAACTTATCTATCTCAGTCTTAAATACACTCAATGACCTGGCCTCCACAGTTTCTATGGCAATGAATTCCATAGATTTACCACTCTCTGGCTAAAGAAGTTTCTCCTCATCTCTGTTCTAAAAGGTCTTCCCTTTACTCTGAGGCTGTGCCCTTGGGTCCTAGTCTCTCCTACTAATGTAAACATCTTCCCCACGTCCACTCTATCCAGGCCTTTCAGTATTCTGTAAGTTTCAATCAGATCCCCATTCATCCTTCTGAACTCCATCAAGTATAGACCCAGAGTCCTCAAATGTTTCTCATATGTTAAGCCTTTCATTCCTGGGATCGTTCTTGTGAACCTCCTCTGGACCCTTCCAGGGCCAGCACATCCTACCTGAGATACGTGGCCCAAAATTGCTCACAATATTCTAAATGTGATCTGACCAGAGCCTTATAAGCCTCAGCACCACATCCTTGCTTTTATATTCTAGTCCTCTCGAAATAAATGCCAACATTGCATTTGTCTTCCTAATTACCGACTCAACCTGCAAGTTAACCTTAAGAGAATCCTGGACTAGGACTCCCAAGTCCCTTTGCACTCCAGACTTCTGAATTCTCTCCCTATTTAGAAAATAGTCTACGCCTCTATTCTTCCTACCAAAGTGCATGACCTCACACTTCCCCACGTTGCATTCCATCTGCCACTTCTTTGTCCATTCTCCTAACCTGTCCAAATCCTTCTGCAGCTTCCCCACCTCCTCAATACTACCTGTCCCTCCACCTATCTTTGTATCATCTGCAAACTTAGCCAGGATGCCCTCAGTTCCTTCATCTAGATCATTAATGTATAAAGTGAAAAGTTGTGGTCCCAACACGGAACCCTGCGGAACTCCACTAGTCACCGGCCACCATCCTGAGAAGGACCCCCTTATCCCCACTCTCTGCCTCCTGCCAGACAGCCAATCCTCTGTCCATGCTAGTACCTTGCCTCTAATACCATGGGCTCTTATCTTACTGTGCAGCACCTTGTCAAAGGCCTTCTGGAAGTCCTAGTAAATAACATCCATTGGCTCTCCTTTGTCTAACCTACTCGTTACCTCCTCAAAGAATTCTAACAGATTTGTCAGGCATGACCTCCCCTTGATGAAACCATGCTGACTTTGCCTGATTTTACCTTGCACTTCCAAGTATTCTGAAATCTCATCCTTAATAATGGACTCTAAAATCTTACCAACGACCGAGGTCAGGCTAATCGGCCGATATTTTTCTGTCTTTTGCCTCACTCCCTTCTTAAACAGGGGGGTTACATTAGTGATTTTCCAGTCCTTTGGGACCCTCCCTGACTCCAGTGATTCCTGAAAGATCACCACTAACACCTCCACTATCTGTTCAGCTATCTCCTTCAGAACTCTGGGGTGTAATCCATCTGGTCCAGGTGATTTATCCATCTTCAGACCTTTCAGTTTTCCTAGCACCTTCTCCTTGGTAATGGCCACCATACTCACCTCTGCGCCCCCCCACCCGACTCTCTTGAACTTTGGGGATGTCACTCGTGTCTTCCACTGTGAAGACTGACGCAAAGTACCTATTCAGTTCCTCCGCTATTTCTTTGTTCCCCACTACTACTTCTCCAGCGTCATTTTCCAGCGGCCCAATGTCCACTTTTGCCTCTCTTTTACCCTCTATATATCTAAAAAAAACTCTTGCAATCTTCTTTTATATTACTGGCTAGTTTACCCTCATATTTAATCTTCGCCCTCCTTATTTCTTTTTTAGTTGTCCTCTGTTGGTCTTTGTAGGTTTCCCAATCCCCTGGTCTTCGCCGCACTGTATGCTTTCTCTTTAGCTTTTATGCTGTCCCCGACTTCCCTTATCAGCCACGGTTGCCTCGTCCTCCCTTTAGTATGCTTCTTCTTCCTAGGGATGAATTTTTGCTCTGTCTCCCAAATTACTCCCAGGAACTCCTGCCATTGCTGCTTCACTGTCTTTCCTGATAGGCTCATCTCCCAGTCAATTCTGGCCAGCTCCTCCCTCATGCCTTTATTCAACTGTAATACCGTTACATCTGATTCCAGCTTTTTCCTCTCAAATTGCAGGGTAAATTCTATCATATTATGGTCACTTCGTCCTAAGGGTTCCTTCACCTTAAGCTCTCTTATCAAATCTGCCTCATTACACATCACTAAATCTAGAATTGCCTGTTCCCTAGTGGGCTCCACCACAAGCTGCTCCAAAAAGCCATCTTGTAGACATTCCACAAATTCCTTTTCTGGGGATCCACTACCAACCTGATTTTCCCAGTCTACCTGCATATTGAAATCCCCCATGATCACTGGAACCTTGCCTTTCTTACACACCTTTCCTATCTCCTGGTGTATCTTGTGCCCCACATCCTGACTACTGTTCAGAGGCCTGTACATAACTCCCATTATGGTTTTTACCTTTGCGGTTCCTCAACTCTACCCACACAGAATTTACATCATCTGACCCTACATCATTTCTTGCTATCGATTTAATTTCATTTCTTACTAACAAAGCAACCCCACCCCCACTGCCAACCTGCCTATCTTTTTGATAGGATATATATCCTTGTATATTTAGCTCCCAGTCCTGATCCCCTTGCAGCCATGTCTCCATAATGCCCACCACATCACACCTGCCAATTTCAATCTGCGCCACAGGCTCATTTACCTTATTTCGTATACTGCGTGTATTCAGATACAACACCTTCAGTCCTGTATTTCCCATCCCCTTTCTCATTGTCATCCCTTTATCTGATGTGCTTGAGGTTAGATTCTTAGCCCTTTCCAAACACTCTGTCCTATTTTGTGTTCTGGAGACTTTAATAGCCTCTCCTGGGCTCTTCTTTATTTTCAGTTTTTTCATCATTTTCCATGAAGTTGAATCCACCCCACCCCCCCCAACACGCTAACCTGCTGCTTTGTTTCCCATTAGTCATACTTCTTGGAGTTATACCCTTTCCTCCTCCCCCCACCCCCCTTTTCTAGTTTCTAAATTCCTGTTGACCACCCTGTTACCCTTTTCGCTAGAACATTAGTCCCAGATCGGTTCAGGTGGAGACCATCCCAGCGGTACAGATCCCTCCTGTTCCAATACTGATGCCAGTGCCCCACGAAACGGAACCGCTCTTTCCTACACCACTTCTTTAGCCATGTGTTTACTTCCCTTATTCTCATGTCCCTATGTGTACAACACATAGGGAAAGGAAGGAGATAATCCGAATGTCAAGCGGCAAATAAAGCAGAGAGGGTCACAAAGTTTTAAACTCTTACTTCAGAAAAATCAACCTGTTCACTTTCAAAAATTGAAGTTTCTTGCACAAGGTTGAGTCATTATCCAAGCCAGGAACATGGGATGTGGATCACTGAGCAGGGTCTGTGTTTGCTGCCAGGGCCCTTCTGTCCCATTGTAATCCAGTCCAGTGACATGCAATGCCAAACCTAGAAAGCTGCAGAGATAGAAACAGGAGGTGGCCATTTAGCCCCTCCATCTTGCTGTGCTATTGAATGAGATCATGGCGGATCTATACCACAACATAACCTTTAATCCATATGCCTTGATACCTTACCCAACAAAAATCCATCAGTCTCAGTCCCAACTCCATCACATCAGTAGAATTACTGCCTTTTAGATTTCTACATTCCTTTCAGTGAAAAAATGCTTCTTGATTTCACTCCTAAATAGCCTAGAGATCCCCCCATAACCTTTTAAATTTAAGGGTATGCTATCACGTTTATTGGACCCAATCTCACAATTCGAGCCTTGGTATCATTTTGGTGAATCTGCTGCATTCCCTCTAAGCTCAATTTATCCCTCTTGAGATGCAGTAACCAGAACCGACCAGAGTGCTTTAAATATGGTCTGACCAAGGCTCTGTACAACTGAAGCATCAGTTCCTCTTCCTTTGTATTCCAGCCCCTATGAGATAAAGGCTAGCATTCCATTAGCCTTCAGATTCAGCAATAACTATAATCACAAAAGTAATTTTCCTATTGAACAGTATGTGGCATCTCAGTGGAAATTTTATTTGAATCTTGATGAAATGCTGAACCATGCAATGAGTTTTTGGCATTTGTTTCTTGTGATAATCCAAAACAAAATGATAGGAGCAAATTCTCTCTCTCCTGGCTATAAAAATATTATTTAATTTATTTTAAATGCAGCGGTTCTAGGAGGCAGCTCACCACCACATTCTCAAGGGCAACTAGGGATGAGCAATAAACGCTGGCCTAGCCAGCAAAGCCCACATCCCGTGAATGAATGAAAAAAAAGTTAATTTGGTTTTCAGTATCATCAACTTCAATAATAATTATTAAACCAAACAGCCCCTTGGTTATCTAGATGCATACAGGGTAAGATAAAGCAGAAAAAGAAAACTTCGGACAGTCACAAGAAAATTAATATGTTAGAAAGTCTATAGTATAGAAAGTACAGGGGTAAAGTAAAAATGAAATCAGGAAAGCAAAGAGCGGCTATGAAAGAATATTGGCAGGTAAAATCAAGGAAAACCAAAAGATGTTTTACCAGTGCACTAAGAGCAAGAGAATAACTAAGGACAGGGTAGGGCCGGTCAGAAACGTATATGGTAAATTATGCATCGATGATGTGGGTGCGGCGCTTCATGAGTACTTTATCTCTGCTTTCACGAAGCAGTGGCATGATGCAGACAGTCCAGTTAAAGAGGAGGAGTGAAAAATTATTATTGTATATAAGCATAACAAGAGAATAAGTACTAGAGGGATTGACATCCTTGAAGGTAGATAAGTCACCAGGATTGGATGGATTGTATCCCAAGCAGTTAAAGGAAGCCAGGCAGGAAATAACAGATGCCCAGGGGATCATTTTTCAATCCTCACTCCATATAGGCGAGGTACCAGAAGATTAGAGGTCTGGGAACATCGTACTGTTGTTTAAAAAGAGTCTAAGGAATAGGCCAAATAAGTATAGTCTGAGTTCTGTGGTGGGAAAATTATTAGAATCAATTCTGAGACACAGAATAAACTGTCACTTGGAAAGGCAAGGATCAATCAGGGATAGTCAGCATGGTTTTGTTACGAGAAAGTCATGCCTTACTAAATAGGATTTTGTGAGGAAGTAACAAGGAGGATTGATGAGGGTAGTGCAGTGGATGTGGTCTACAGGGATTTTAGTAACGCATTTGACAAGGTTGCACATGGCAGACTAGTCAGAAAAGTAAAAGCCCATGGGACACAGGGGAATGCGGTGGGTTGAATCCAAAATTGGCTCAGCGACAGGAAACTAAGAGTAATAGTCAACAGATGTTTTTGTGAATGGAAAGCAGTTTTCAGTGGCATTCCACAGGGCTCAGTTGGGTCCCTTGCTGTTCTCGGTGATATTAACGATTTGGACTTAAACGTGGGAGGCATGATTGAAAAATTTGCAGATGACACAAAAACCAGTCGCGTAGTTGACAGTGAAGAGGATAGCTATGAACTCCAGAATGATATCAATGGTTTAGTTGAGTGGGCGGAAAAGTGGCAAATGGAATTCAATCTGGAAAAGTGAGAGGTAATGCACTTGGGAGGGTAAACAAAGCAAGGGAATACTTAATAAGCAGGAGGATATTGAAAGGGGTAGAAGAAGTGAGAGATCTTGGAGTACATGTCCACAGGTCCCTGAAGGTGGCAGTCAATACCTTATTGGATGAGGTATAGAATACAAAAACAGAGATGTAATGATGGAGCTGTATAAAACATTGGTTAGGCCACAGCTGGAATTTTGTGTACAGTTCTGGTTGCCACATTACAGGATGGACATAATTGCTCTGGAGAGAGTACAGAGGAGATTTACAAGAATGTTGCCAGGGCTTGAAAACTGCAGCAATGAGGAAAGATTGGGTAGGCTAGGGTTGCTTTCCTTAGAACAGAGAAGGCTGAGGGGCGACTTGATCGTGGTGTACAAAATTATGGGGGGCCTAGATAGGGTAGATAGGAAAGACCTGTATCACCTAGCAGAGAGATCAATTACCAGAGGGCACAGATTTAAGGTGATGGGTAGAAGGGTTAGAGGGGATATTGGAAAAAACCTTTTTCACCCAGAGGGTGGTGGGTGTTTAGAATTCTCGGCCCAGATTGGTGGTTGAGGCAGAAACCATCACCTCATTTAAAAGGAATCTGAATCTGCACCTGAAGTGCTGTAACCTGCAAGGCTACAGACTGGGTGCTGGAAGATGGGATTAGAATGGACGGCTAGTTTTTTTTTCAGCCGGTGCAGACATGATGGGCTGAATGGCCTCTTTGTGCTGTAATTTTCTATGGTTCTGTGGTTCCTCTCCACTGCTCCAAATTCTCTGCTCACATACTGAAGTGATCAGAGTAAAAGTCATCCCTGCAGTGCCCAACAGAACATCTGCTTCACCAGTGCAACATTTTTAATCCCAAACCAACCATCCTTTTGGCCCAAGGATGATTTTCAGTTTACTGCTTTACTCTTGACAGTACTGTTACTGAGGAAACCAGTTTATGCAGGAACAAGACACTGGCGATTTTAGAACGTAAAGTACGGAAATAGGTAATTCGATCAGCACAAGTTTCTTCCCACCCATCAATGTAGTCTCCTATTCCTTTCTCCCTCATGTTTATCCAGCTTCCCCTTAAATGCACCATCCTGGGATGCATTCAAACTCAGGTCCCAGAGATGAACACACAAAAGTCCAACTAGCCTCCATCTAAAAGCATCTCAGAAGTTCAAACAGCATCACACTGATGGGCAGTTGGAGAATACAATCACTGAATTATGTTAAGCAGCAAGCAAGGCCAAACAAAAAAACACCACTTGTGATTATTAGTTGCTGAATCTGGAGGTGAACTGTATATGGAGAGATTATACAGAGCAGTTACTGTGAACGGAGCAAAGCAGCACTGTATTTTAACAGTTAATTTTCACGAACTTGATCCTAAATACAAACCTACATTATTGGAGCAGGATTGAGAACTTTCCACAAAACATTTGGGAACCCTCCAAATCCCCTCCTCCAATTCTTTAAAACATAAACTGCAAACTATCAGTATTGATATTGGACTGACTCTGCCAACTCTGTCCCATTCGACTCTGACAGGGTTTTCTAACCTCAGAAAACTTTGACCAAGCAGTTGGTTGTAGTTTTCTGTACTTTGATGAATTTCGCTGTCAGCCCCATGTTTGATCAGAGCCTGTGCTATAATCAGCCCCTTCTGACAGCCATTGGAAGCCTATGGAGGAATTAAAACCCCTCGCCCAAGCAACAGAGAAAGGAACTTTCTTATATATTCATAGTTGCTTTTACAGAAACTAAATTTATTAGACTGGTGGAGGATTGTAGTCACTCATTTAAACCTCAGGTTCACTCTTCATTTCCTCCACTTGTTTAAGATCTATTTCCTTCTGTAGTTCTACTACAACCTGTAACCCAAATAAGTCAATTCAATGGTACAAAACTCTCATAAGACCTTAGATCAGAACCATTGCCAGACAACACCAACAATAAAACCAAAGCAATGCCTAGCCCTGTGCTTCCAGTTGTTTGTCATTTTAATTCTCTACCTTGCTCCCACTCTGACCACTCTGTCCTTGGCCAGTAAACATGTTCCACTAAGCTCAACGCAAGCTCGAGGAATAGCACCTCATATTTTGACAGGGCACTCTACTGCCTTCTCGGCTCTACACGGAGTTCAACAATTCTAGATCATTACCTCTGCTCCCATTGTTTCATTTCTCTTTTCTCCTCTTGCTTCTGGGCAGTAATTATTTAAGATCTTATCATTCACACCTCCGCTAGGCATATTTTTATTTCTTTACTTAGAAACATAGAAAATAGGAGCAGTAGGTCATTCAGCCCTTCTAGCCTGCTCCGCCATTCAATATGATCATGGCTGGCCCTCTATCTCAACGCCATACTCCCGTGCTCTCCACATACTCCTCAATGTCTTTAGAGTCAGAAATCTATTTCCTTCATAAATATATTCAGTGACTTGGCCTCCACAGTTTTGTGGTAGAGAATTGCACGGGTTCACCATCCTCTGAGTGAAGAAGTTTCTCCTTTTCTCAGTCCTTAATGGTCTACCCCATATCATGAGACTGTATCCCCTTGTTCTAGAACCCCCAGCCAGAGAAAATATCATCCCTGCATCCAGTGTGTCCATCCCTGTCAGAATTTTATATGTTTCAGTGAGATCTCCTCTCATTCTTCCATTTTTTCCCCCTCTGCCCCCACAAATGCTGTTAGACCTTAGTTTTTCCAGCATTTTCTAGTTTTTGTTTCAGATTTCCAGCATCCGCAGTATTTTGCTTTTATATTTTTGTAGATTATCGGGTCCTGAGGATCTATCGGCTTTCAGTCCCATCACTTTCTCCAGCTGTTTCAGTAATACTAATTTCCTTCAATTCCTCCTTGATTCTTGGTTTCCTCATATTTTTGGGAAGTTATGTATGTCTTCCTCCGTGAAGACAGAACTAAAGTAATTGTTTAATTGCTCTGCCATTTCCTTGTTTTCTATTATAAATTCTCCCATTTTGGACTGTAACTAATTTGTCTTCACTAATCTTTTTCTTTTTACATACTTATAGAAGCTTTTACAGTCTGCTTTTATGTTCCTTGCAAGTTTATTCTCATACTCTATTTTTCCCCTCTGATTCTTGGTCCTCCTTTGCTGAATTCTAAACGGCTCCCAATCCTCAGGCTTGCTACTTTTTCTAGCAACTTTATTGGATCCAAAGAGGAGTCATATAACTATCCTTAATTTATTTTGTTAGCCATGGTTGGGCCACTTTTCCTGTTGTGTTTTTGCGCCAGAAAAGAATGTGTAACTGTTGCAATTCATACATTTGTTCCTTAAACGTTAGCCATTGTCTATCCACCCTTTAATGAAGTTTCCCAATCTACCTTAGCCAATACATGCCTCATACCTTCGTAGTTTCCTTTGTTAAGATTTAGGACACTAGTTTCAGATCGGACAACTTCACTTTCCATCCTAATAAAGAGTTCTATTAAGGTCACAGTTCCTTAAAGGGTCCCACACAACAATTAACCCCTTCTCATTGCACAATACCAAATCTAGGATAACCTGTTCCCTAATTGGTTCCTCGACATACTGGTCTAAAAAACCATCTCATACACACTCCAGGAATTTGGTTTGCCCAGTCTATATGTAGATTAAAGTCACCCATGATTACTTAGAACCCTGTTACATGCATCTCTAATTTCTTATTTAATGCCACCCCCTACCATATCACTATTGTTTGGCGGCCTATAGACAACTCTCGCTTGTGTTTTCCACCTTGTTGCTTCTTAGCTCCACCCAGACTGATTCTACATCTAGATTTTCTGAGCCAATATCCTCTCTCACTATCGCACTGATTTCATCCTTAACTAACAATGTCTCACCACCTCCTTTTCCTTTTTGTCCGTCTGTCCTAAAGACAGAGTACCCTTGGATATTCAGTTCCCAGCCTAGCTCACCCTGCAGCCAGATCTCTGTAATCGCAATCATAGTGTACCCGTTTTCATCTATTTGCACTGTTAATTTGTCTACCTTATTGTGAATGCTCCATACTTTCAGATACAATGCTTTTAGACTTGTCTATTTAACATTTTTACGCATCTTTTTTGTACAATGGCCCAATTTGCTGCAAGCCCTTGTTTCCTCATTTTTGCTTTCTATTTTTCCGTTTTCCATTCCTATCCTTATTTCCCTCTCGTGTCTCCCCACTCAGGTTCCTATCTCCTGCCGATCTAGCTTAAACCCTCCCCTACAGTACTAGCAAATATCCCTACAAGGATATTGGTCCCTGTCCTGCTGGGGTGCAACCTGTCCAGCTTGTACAGGTATTTGTCCGACTGCCACTCCCCTGTGCCTTGCACCATGAAATCTTTTGCTATTTAATCTCTTTCCCTCCACCTTATCATAGGCCTTCTCCTTTTCTTCCTCTTCCCACCCTTTCACTTCCTCAAAACCCATTACTTTTCTAACTTTTTCTAGTTCTGATAAAAGGTCAGCAACCTGAAACATTAACTCTGCTTCTCTCTCCACAGGTGCTGTCAGACCTGCTGAGCAATGTCAACAGTTTTTGTGGTTATATATGTTATAATTAAAAAAAGGTTCTTTTGGGAGGAAGGGTAGTTGGAATTGCTTTCAAAATCAAACACTGAGCACAGAGAACAACTTTCTAGGGTTATGGTTAGAAGTCCAGTGTGGAAGGTTTCACTGTTTTATTTAAACAAATTGCATGTTGCCAGCCCCATTCCTAAGCCCATCACGGTCAAATTTTGGAAGTGGTACAAACCAGCCAAGGACTTCTGAATAGTTAGTTAAGAGCAGCACTGGCAACAGTCCAACTGCAGGCTATTTGGGAATGATGCGAAAATATTCAGACAGGGAAGCTTAAAATAGTGAAAAAGAGTCAACAATAACCAAACACTGACAGGACTGAATAGTTACTGCTTGGCACAATGTTACAGGGTACAATACCAGGACTGGATAGAGACTATTTGGTGCAAGGTTACAGGGTACATTGCCAGGACTGGGTAGATACTGCTTGGTGCAATGTTATAGGGCACAATGTCAGGACTGGATAGGTACTACTTGGGGTAGGGTAAAATTGTAAAGGTGAGAATGGATAAGTAGAAATTCAATACAATACCTGACACCATGTGGGAAGCTGCTAAGGTGACTGTAGATGTACAAGCAGCAGTAGCACTGAAGGATGCACATGGTAAGTTTGTTGCAGCAATGCTAACAGACAATGAGACTCCTGATGGTGGAACTTTCACCAAATCTGGCTGCACGATTTCAGGACTACTAAGGGAGTCATCAGGAGGGAGATCACCCAACATAGTTAGTGGATCTGGCACAATGAAAGACAGGACAAACAGTGAAGCAACATATCCAAATACATGTTCACCTGGTCCAAAATATATTTTTAGAATTGAATCATTAACCCACTCTGCCCAGTCACTGAGTAAATAAACTCCACTCTCCTGGTGAGAATTACTAGGAATCCATCCCATGCATTTCCCACATGATGACACATGATAAAAGCAACATCATTGAAACACAACCTGACAGATGTTAAGTAATGAAACCACAATTAAATAATAGTCTTTTTGAAACAGCTCCCAACAAGTGGCCAAGTCTGGATTAACAGTGTACCAAACAGATCCATGTTAAACAGTCTGGATTAACACTGTATTGAACAGATCCACATTAACCAGTCTGGATTAACACTGCACCAAACAGATCCAGTATTACCAAAATATAATAATTTTCATAATATTTTTCTGATTTTTTGTAAAGTAGGTTTATGGGTGAGAGTATAGTTGGGTCTGTGAGATTTAATTACATTTGCAGTCAAGTAGACAGCAAGCATGAAATTATCAAAAGAAATTTGGTATAGAAATGTGCTTGAAGTGCTAATGAGTAAACATGGCGCTGGTTTAGCATATAAAGTGTGATGGGAATTTGCATTTTTAGATAAATTAGAGGATCGTTTGGATTTCAAAGGGATATTAATCCGTTTACAACTAATCAGATAAGCAAGGCTAAGGAATGTGTTTATCTTCTCCAAAAGTTACAGACAATATTGGCAACATGAAAGTTTTTATATTATGAGAAGGATGCAGTTTAAGACATGGAACAAAAAAATTCACATGTTAAAGAGTGAAACATATAAAGGAGAACGAAAGGCTGTGTGAGAAGACCATGTTAGATCTAACAGGTGTGTGAGAAACAGCCTGCAAGAAGTCTGCAGCCATTTGTGCATCAGCCTATTATGTCCAGTAACTGAAGTTGGGGAGAGCCATTTGGAATTCCACTGTCAAGTGGGTACTATGTTAACTTGCTGGTTTTGTTTTTAAATCTAAAATTTAATTTGGGCTGTTGCTTAAAGTGGGTGTGTAATTGGGAGTTAGGTTATTTAGGAATTTTAGGAGTTGTTATAATAATTGCAGTCTTATCTATGTGCTTGAAATCAGTTTGTGGATAAATATTTTAATTTAATTTTTAAAAGGTCTTGGTGGACTCATTACTTCAGAATTCAGTGCACACACCTTCTAGAAAATACTGAACAGATCTACATTAACCAGTGTGCATTAACAATGTACTGAGCAGATCCACATTAACCAGCCTAGATTAACACTGTACCAAACAGATCTACATTAACCAGTCTGAATTAACACCATACTGAACAGGTCCACACTAAACAGTCTGGATTAACATTGTATTGGGCAGATCCACATTATGCGGTCTGGATTAACATCATATTGGGCAGATCCACATCATGTACTTTACTCATACCACTGTTAGAAACACAAAGAAATTGCTGAATGGGTTGATAAGGATACTAAATCCAGCCTGACCACCAGTGACAAAGCTAATGTGTACTTCATGGGCAGCAATTTGGCCTGAGTCAAGAGGTTGTGGGTTCAAATCCCACACCAGAGGCTTCAGCAAAAAAATCTAGGCTGGCACTTCAGTGCAGCAGTGAGGGCATGCTGGGCTCTCAAAAGTGCTTTCTTTTGGATGGGACATTAAACCCTATCTGTCTTCTCAGGTGGATAGAAAAGCTTCCACGTACTACTTTAAGACCACCAGGGGAGTTCTCCCTGGTGTACTGGACAATATTCATCCCTTAACCCATACCAATAAAACAATTATCGGGATCTATCTCATTGTTACTCGTGAGATTTTATTCAGAAAATGGCTTCCAGATTTCCTACATTACAATAGTGAATACATATCAAAAACTATTTAATTGAAAAGCAATTTGAGAGCTGCAGAGATTGTTAAATGTGCTGTGTAAATGCAAGTTCTTCCTTAGTTGAAAGCAGAGAAAATAATGTGACTCAAAGGCAAATCATTCAAAATAGGTTCTAAATGGAGTCTAAGTACAAAGTACTCCATAACCAGCAGAGATACATCTGCCTGCAACCATCTTCTGGAGCAACTGTTACTAAATGTACATCAAACTCCACAGCCATTGGCAACATAGATCAGGGCTCCTCACTGGGATACTAGCGTAATTAACCGCACGAGTGAGTAGCTTGAGCTGGAAAGAGTTAGAAGTAGGCTGTCTCTGTCAGTACGTGGCTGAGAAGGCAGAGTGGCAGCGTTACACAAAAACTTCAAATCTTTACCATTATCATCGAGTGTCAGGTCTACGACCTCTGCAGAAGTGGTTTGGTGTCCAGGTGGAGCCTGCAGCCTGGAGCTGGCTGGTTTCTTCACAGTATGGCCAATCCATGTTCCAGACACCGAGGGCCTGCATGGATGCAAGCAGAATTAGAGCAATGATGCAAGAAGGAGAATCTTATAAACCCTATCACATGTCTCAGACACTAACATGTGAATCACATGCAAACACCAAAACAAGCTGTGGTACTGTCTCCAACATACAACCGATCTGCAGTGTGACACAGGAGCGTACCTTGCTAATAACTGCATTTTACCCCAACTACGGTCACCAGCGAACCCTGTGCCTAATCCCACTTGCTTAAACAACTGGTCTAAGGCATTGCCTGCATCTAACTTGCAGTCTCCTAAACAGGAAGGGATTCAGGCTACACTCATCACCTCACCTTTCATCATCTACAACATTGATGATCTCCACCTCGCTGTCACTAGATGTGATGTTCACTTCCTCACTAACTGGCAAGGTGGAGCTGGTCAGTGGCTCAACGACCAAAACATCATCTTCATCCATTGGGTCTGTGGAGAGAGCAGATGACTTCACACAGTTTGATTATTTCCAAAGGTAACTACAACCTAGGAGGCCAGTTAGATAGCAACCTTGTGGATCATATTAACACCAACAGCACAGGTTTCAATCCCTGTAACAGCTGAGGAAGGCTTGGGGTCTGCCTCCTTGTCTTACCATAATAGGAAAAAAATCATGGTACTTTGCTGTGTTCAGCAAATAATTGCCAAGGGTCTGTCTTCAGGTAGAGAACTCAAGAAAGAAGTCTACAATCTCCTGGTCATTTTGAACTTTGGCACCGTTCTCCAAAACAGCCACCATTTTAGCCATTGGTGTGTGTAACCCTCTGGGACATCACTGTTATCCAGTGCTGATTGTATACAAGTAATTATTGTAATTACAAAATGTTTACAGCCCAACAGGTTCATGCCAGTATTTATGCTCCACTTGAGCCTCATTTGACCTATCAGCATGTCCTGCTATTCCTGTAAAATACAAGTTCAGCCCCTGCTGAAGCATTGTGCTGAATTCTGGGCACTACTCTTTGGAAAGATGTGAAGGTTTTGGAGATAGATGGGTTCAAAATCAGGAAGGGTTTAGATAGAGTAGTTCAAGAGAAACTTTCAAGTGGCTGAGAGATGAATGATCAAAGGGCACAGATATAAGGTGATTGGCAAAAGAACCAGAGGCAACATGAGGAAAACTCTTTTTATGCAGTGAGTGGTTAGGATCTGGAATGGACTGCCTGATTAGTTGGTGGATATAGATTTCAATTGCAGCCTTTACAAGGGAACGGGATAAATACTTGGAGGAGAAAGGCATTTGGATAAAGTTGAGAGGAGGGTGAATGGGACTAACATGATTGCTCAGCATAGACTTAATGAACTGAACGGCAGCCTCCTGTGCTGTGCCAGTCTGATTCTTTCTCTCTCCCTGTTTAACAAGTTTCTCCTTGTATAGATCTTTGCAATTCATCTCAACATCTACTTGTGGTAGCAAGTTCCATGTTCTCATCACTCTGGGGTGGGGGGGGGGGGGGGGGGGGGGAGGTGTTTTCTTGGGGGCTAGGGAAGACATTTCTCCTGAATTTGCTATTGGATTTTGTGGTGATGTTATGTTTCTAGCTTTGAGTTCTCGCCTTGCGTGGAATGAGAATGAGGCAAAGGCAAAGCAGGGGAAACAACAGGAATACCAAATTGACATAACCATCTCTCAGGGGAGGAATCCCTGTCTTTAAATTAAACTTAGAGAAAGTTTTTTCCTCAAGATCATTCGCAGCCAGAACTTCCCATCTCAGGTCATCAAGACAACCTAACTTCACAAGAGAAACCAAAAGGACTTACTGGCGCTTCAGTGGAGGAGATGCACATGGCTGGGTGCTCCAAGCACACCTGGGAGACTGGAACTAGTTGTTGGAGAGAGGTAACTGGAAAAGACTTTTTTTAGGTTGACGCATGGAACTGCCAAACATTGGAGAAACATAGCTTTAACACACTAATTCTGTAGACATACAGATCAGTCCTGGAGCTGAGTGTCCATGCCAGTTACTTTAAAGGTCTTTTTCCATTTACTGTTGGTAAAAGGGTTTCAAGGTTTATTTCACAGTGATATTTGCAGCACAAGTCATTTCAGTGGACATTTAGTGAGTTCAATCTGCTGAATGAACCCCACTGAACACCTACACTACACAGGACATCTTGCATTCGAGCAACACAGCGCAGTAACAAAGAATGAACAAATTTCAGTTGAACAGAGCTGAAAATACTTCAGTTCTGCAAAATGGGCATATTCAACTGCATGAGGGCTTACTCCAGGAAGAGGGAGTGAGAACATTCCTTTTGGTTAAGTAATTTAGAAATCTTTTATTTCTTAAACTATTGAAGCCACAAACATAACAATTCAGCAACTCTGACAGCTCAACGGTGCTCATTGCTGACAACTTAAAATTGGCTAAAATCTATGCAGATGGGCATTTTAATAATCGACTTTGCAAACACTGGTTCCTACAATGTTAGTTTAGCTGCAATAGTTTTATTTATTTCTCAGTGGCAGAACCTTTACTCCACCAGTGCCTGTTTCCCATCCCTTCATGAGAAACTACACAACCTGCCTGCTACAATCCTAGAATGGTTACATTTAGTGAGTTTGGCCAGTCCTACTCCCCCTGGCCTTTCTCTGTAACCCTGCAATTTTGTCCCCCTTGGGAGCCTATTCAATTCCCTTTTGAAAGCTATGATTGAATCTGTCTCCTTCACGCATTTGGGTTGTGTATTCCAGGTCATAACATTCATTGCGTGAAAAAGATTTTCCTCATGTTGCCTTTGTATTTTTTTTGGTCAATCACTTTAAATGCTTGTCCTCTGGGTCTCAACCCTTCTGCCAATGGAAAAGGTTTCTCCTAAACTACTCTATTTAGATCCATCATGACTTTGAACACTTTCATCGAATCTCCTCTCTATTTTCTATTCACTAAAGAAGACCAGCTTCTCCAATCTATCCTTGTTACTGAATTCTCTCCTCCCTGGAACCTTCTGCACCCTCCCTAAAGAGCAGTGCCAGAACTGGACACAATAATCCAGTTGATGCTGCAGCAGTGTTGTACAAAGGTTGATCATAACTTCCGCTCCCCCAGAGGGTTGTGAATGCTCCATCATTGAATACATTTAAGGCTAAGAAAGAGGCAGATTTTTCTGGTCTCTCAGGAACCTAGACCAAGGGGAATGGGCAGGAAAGTGGAGCTGAAGTCAAAGATCTGCTACGATTGTATTGAATATCATATTGCCCACTCCGGCTCCTGTTTTTTATGTTCTTAAGAGTGCAACAAAGGTGCAACTTCCTGAGATAAGGGGATTGTGCTATGAGGAGAAGTTGAATAGGTCAGGCCTATATTCCCCAGAGTTGAGAAGAACGAGAGGGGATCTAACTGAAACATAAAATTCGTAAGGGGGTCAACTAGATAGAAGCTAAGAAAACGTTTCCCCCCTGACCAGGTATTCTGGAAAAGAGTATTAGAATTTGAGGTCAGCCATTTAGGACTGAAATTAGAAATTTCTTCAGTCAAAACAACTGGCTTTTATAAATCAGGGCAGAGTACAAAAAAAAAATTGATATATGTGCCTGCGGAGCCTCAGCGAGGGGACCGGGTGCCCACGGAGCCTCAAACAGCCCATTATTGAAAGGACATTAATGCCACTGGAGAGCAAACAGTGCAAATTCACCAGAATGATGTCAGGGAAAGGGAACAATAGATATGAGGAGAGATTTGAGAGGCTGGGATCGTTACCACTGGAACAAAAAATGTAAGAGAAGCGTTAATTGATTTAGAATAGCAAATGAGAAATAGTCAATTTATTATCAGAGAGTCAAAAACAAAAACAGAATTACCTGGAAAAACTCAGCGGGTCTGGCAGCATCGGCGGAGAAGAAAAGAGTTGACGTTTCGTTTATTATCAGAGAGTGATGGTTGAGGTTAGGAGGCATTTCTTTGCACAGAGGCCTTTTTCAGCTGAAATTGCCTTTTACACAGAGTGGCTGAGGCAGAGACTGCTGCATCTTTTTAAGTAAAAGTGAATTGATATTTAATACAGTGAAAGACACAGTGCTATGATAACTATATCTTGCCCTAAACAAAAACAGAATTACCTGAAAAAACTCAGCAGGTCTGGCAACGTCAGCGGAGAAGAAAAGAGCTGACGTTTCGAGTCCTCATGACCCTTCAACAGAACTGATCTTTTTTTACAAGGGGGGAAATATAAGCTGGTTAAAGGTGGCGGGGGGGTGGGGGGGGGGGGGGGGGGGGGGGGAGTGTTAGGATAGGAGCAGATCATCAAAAGATGTCACAGACAAAAGAACAAAAGAACACAGAGGTGTTGAAGTTGGTGATATTATCTAAACAAATGTGCTAATTAAGAATGGATGGTAGGGCACTCAAGGTATAGCTCTAGCTGGGGTGGGGGGAGCCACAGATGCCCCACAGAACTCATTTCTCGTTATCTTGACTCCCTTCTCTCTCCCCTTGTCCACTCCCTTCCCACCTACATCCGTGATTCCTCTGACACCTTACATCACATCAACAGTTTCCAGTTCCCTGGCCCCAACTGCTTCCTCTTCATCATGGACGTCCAATCCATCTACACCTCCATTCCCCACCAGGATGGTCTGAGGGCCCTTAGCTTCTTCCTAGAACAGAGGCCTGAACAATCCCCATCCACCACCACCACTCTCCTCCATCTGGCTGAACTTGTTCTCACGTTGAACAATTTCTCCTTCAACTCCTCTCACTTCCTCCAAATAAAAGGTGTGGCTATGGGTACCCGCATGGGCCCCAGCTATGCCTGTCTCTTTATGGGGTATGTGGAACATTCCTTGTTCCAGTCCTACTCTGGCCCCCTTCCACAGCTCTTTCTCCGGTACATCGATAATTACTTCGGTGCTGCTTCATGCTCTCGTCGGGACTTGGAAAAATTTATTAATTTTGCTTCCAATCTCCACCCCTCCATCATTTTCACGTGGTCCATCTCTGACACTTCCCTTCCCTTCCTTGACCTCTCTGTCTCAATCTCTGGTGATAGACTGTCCACCAATATCCATTACAAGCCTACCAACTCCCACAGCTACCTCGACTACAGCTCCTCACACCTCACTTTCTGTAAGGACTCCATCCCATTCTCTCAGTTCCTTTGCCTCCGTCGCATCTGTTCCGATGATGCTACCTTCAAAAACAGTTCCTCTGACATGTCCTCCTTCTTCCTTAACCGAGGTTTTCCACCCACGGTCGTTGACAGGGCCCTCAACCGTGTCTGGCCCATCTCCCGCGCATCCACCCTCACGCCTTCTCCTCCCTCCCAGAAACATGATAGGGTCCCCCTTGTCCTGACTTATCACTCCACCAGCCTCCGCATTCAAAGGATCATCCTCCACCATTTCCGCCAACTCCAGCATGATGCCACCACCAAACACATCTTCCCTTCACCCCCCACTGGCAGCATTCCGTAGGGATCATTCCCTCCGGGACACCCTGGTCCACTCCTCCATCACCCCCTACTCCTCAACCCCCACCTATGGCACCTCCCCATGCCCACACAAAAGATGTAATACCTGCCCCTTCACTTCCTCTCTCCTCACCGTCCAAGGGCCCAAACACTCCTTTCAAGTGAAGCAGCATTTCACTTGCATTTCTCCCAACTTAGTCTACTGTACTCGTTGCTCCCAATGCGGTCTCCTCTACATTGGAGAGGCCAAACGTAAATTGGGCGACCGCTTTGCAGAACACCTGCTGTCTGTCCGCAAGAATGACCCAAACCTCCCTGTCACTTGCCATTTTAACACTCCACCCTGCTCTCTTGCCCACATGTCTGTCCTTGGCCTGCTGCATTGTTCCAGTGAAGCCCATTGCAAACTGGAGGAACAGCACCTCATCTTCCGACTAGGCACTTTACAGCCTTCCGGACTGAATATTGAATTCAACAACTTTAGATCTTGAGCTCCCTCCTCCAACCCCACCCCCTGTTTCTTCCCCCTTCCTTTTGTTTTTTTTTCTTTTCCAATAATTTACATAGATTTTTCTTTTCCCACCTATTTCCATTATTTTTAAATCTTTTATGCTCCCCTGCCCCCAGTAGAGCTATACCTTGAGTGCCCTACCATCCATTCTTAATTAGCACATTCGTTTAGATAACATCACCAACTTCAACACCTTCGTGTTCTTTTGTTCTTTTGTCTGTAACATCTTTTGATGATCTGCTCCTATCACCCTCCTTCCACTTCTCCACCACCAACCCCCCCACCTTACACCAGCTTATATTTCCCTCTCCTGATAAAGATCAGTTCTGTTGAAGGGTCATGAGGACTCGAAACATCAACTCTTTTCTTCTCCGCCGATATTGCCAGACCTGCTGAGTTTTTCCAGGTAATTCTGTTTGTGTTTTGGATTTCCAGCATCCGCAATTTTTTGTTTTTATATCTTGCCCTACCCTGTTCCTGTGAGTTCTATGCCACTTTCACCTAATTCCCTCAGATTAGATTCTTGAGCAACTTCCTTTCTATTTGACCAAAGATGGATTAAGGTAATGCACCCAGATGATCCTGATGGTTGGCCTGGCCATTATCACAGGTGATGACCTCATCGAGCTCAGAGTTACTGCTGGACCCGCTATCGCTGGAGCTGCCAATCCACTGTGGAGCACACTTCCTGCGAATCACAGCCTCTCTCGCTCTGCGCACTCGCTGCATCTGCTCCTTCTGTTTCTGGGTCCGCTGACATTTCTTCATCCGGGGCAGCTTTCGAGACGATGAGTTCACCCACTTCATGTTGGAGCTGGACTGGATGGTCTTAGCCACCCGGGCCCTGGAGGACGAGGCAAGTCCAGCCCTAGTGTATTGCTGCTGTTCTTCTTCACCAGTTGCCGAGGGGTTGACATTTGGGGGCCTGGGGACAAAGGTCAAATCGTTACACACAGCCATCTCAACAAGGCAAAGTCCCAGAAATAGGGTAAAAGTGAATAACTGGAGCCCAAAGACATTGTGAACCTGCAACAGTTGCGCCTCAACTTGAATCAAACTCAGAGGAGGGTGGAAAACAAAAACTGAATTACCTGGAAAAACTCAGCAGGTCTGGTTTTTCCAGATAATTCTGTTTTTGTTTTGGATTTCTAGCATCCGCAGTTTTCTGGTTTTTATCAGAGGAGGGTGATCTTACTGAAAACAAAAAAAAAAACCCTCTTCAATCTATTGTTCCATTTCTTACATGGTAGATGCCCCTTTTGCCCCCGATTATCTACTATTGAGATGCTGTTAGAGTATTCGACAACATGGACAAATACAAAATATTGGTTCAAAGTCTCTGCCATTTCCTTGCTTCATACTATTAATTCCCCAATCTCACCCTCTAAGAGACCTCGTCTACTCTCTTCCTTTTGATAAACTTGTAGTTTTCACTTTACATTTTATATTTCTTCCTAGTTTATTCCTGTAGCCTCTTTTTTCTCTCTATTTTAAGTTATTCATTACTGCTTTCTAAAATTTTCCCAATCTTCTGGCCCACCACTAATCTTTGCAATATTGCATGTATTTCTTCCAATTTGACACCATCCTCAACTTCCTTCCTGAGCCACAGGTGGTTCATCCTTCTTAGTCTTTTTCAATGTAATATATCTTTGTTGAGAGTTATGAAATATCTCCTTAAATATCTGTCACTGCTTCTCTACCATCTTATCTTTTAAGCTATTTTCCCAGGTCACTTTAGCCAATGGTCTTCGTAAACTTAAATAAAGGCAATTAGAAAAGTAAGACATAGTTTCAGAACCAAGATTCTTGTCCTCAAAGAACATAAGAAATAGAAGCTGGAGTAGGCCATTCAGCCCCTCAAGCCTGTCCCGCCATTCAATAAGATCATGGCTGATCTGCCCTAGGCCTCAACTCCTCTTTCATGCCAGCTCCTCACAGCCCTCAGCTCCCTGATATTTTAAAAATCTATCTACCCCCTCTTTAAATATTTTCAGTGATCTAGCCTCCACAACACTCTGGGGTAGAGAATTCCAGACATTGGCTCCCCTCAGAGAAGAAATTCCTTCACATCACAGTTTTAAATGAGTGTCCCCTTATTCTGTAACTCTTCCCTAGTTCAAAATTCCCCCATGATGTGGAAACATCTTCTCAATATCTAAAACAAAAACAGAATTACCTGGAAAAACTCAGCAGGCCTGGCAGCATCGGCGGAGAAGAAAAGAGTTGACGTTTCGAGTCCTCATGACCCTTCGACAGAACTTGATTTCGAGTCCAAGAAAGAGTTGAAATATAAGCTGGTTTAAGGTGTGTGTGTGGGGGGCGGAGAGATAGAGAGAGAGAGAGGTGGTTGTGTAGACAAACAAGTAGTGATAGAAGCAGATCATCAAAAGATGTCAGCGACAATGGTACAAAAGAACGCATAGGTGTTAAAGTTAAAGTTGGTGATATTATCTAAACGAATGTGCTAATTAAGAATGGATGGTAGGGCACTCAAGTACAGCTCTAGTGGGGGTGGGGGGAACATAAAAGATTTTAAAATATTTAAAAATAATGGAAATAGGTGGGAAAAGAAAAATCTATATAATTTATAGGGAAAAAAAAAGGAAAAAGGGGGAAACAGAAAGGGGGTGGGAATGGGGGAGGGAGCTCACGACCTAAAGTTGTTGAATTCAATATTCAGACCGGAAGGCTGTAAGGTGCCTAGTCGGAAGATGAGGTGTTGTTCCTCCAGTTTGCGTTGGGCTTCACTGGAACAATGCAGCAAGCCAAGGACAGACATGTGGGCAAGAGAGCAGGGTGGAGTGTTAAAATGGCAAGCAACAGGGAGGTTTGGGTCATTCTTGCGGACAGACCGCAGGTGTTCTGCAAAGCGGTCACCCAATTTACGTTTGGCCTCTCCAATGTAGAGGAGACCACATTGGGAGCAACGAATGCAGTAGACTAAGTTGGGGGAAATGCAAGTGAAATGCTGCTTCACTTGAAAGGAATGTTTGGGCCCTTGGACGGAGAGGAGAGAGGAAGTGAAGGGGCAGGTGTTACATCTTTTGCGTGGGCATGGAGTGCCCTACCATCCATTCTTAATTAGCACATTTGTTTAGATAATATCACCAACTTTAACTTTAACACCTATGTGTTCTTTTGTACCATTGTCGCTGACATCTTTTGATGATCTGCTTCTATCACTGCTTGTTTGTCTACACAACCACCTCTCTCTCTCTATCTCTCCGCCCCCCACACACACACCTTAAACCAGCTTATATTTCAACTCTTTCTTGGACTCGAAATCAAGTTCTGTCGAAGGGTCATGAGGACTCGAAACGTCAACTCTTTTCTTCTCCGCCGATGCTGCCAGACCTGCTGAGTTTTTCCAGGTAATTCTGTTTTTGTTTTGGATTTCCAGCATCCGCAGTTTTTTTTGTTTTTTTCTCAATATCTACCCTGTCAAGCCCCCTCTGAATTTTGTACGTTTCAATAAGATCACCCTTCATTCTTCCAAACTGTAATGAATAAAGGGCTAACCTGTTTGTCCATTCTTCATCCCAGGAATCAGCCTAGTGAATTTCTTTTGAACTGCCTCCAATGCCAGTATATCCTTTCTTAAATATGGGGACCAAAGCTGTACACAGTATTCCAGGTGCGGCCTCACCAACACCCTGTACAATGGTAACAAGACTTCCCTATTTTTAAACTCCAACCCCCTAGTAATACAGACCAAAATTCCACTTGCCTTCTTAATTACTTGCTGCACCTGCATGCTTACTTTTTGTGTTTCATGCACAAGAACACCCAGATCCCTCTGTACTGCACTTTTTTGGAGTCTCTATTTAAATAATAGTCTGCCTTTTGATTTTTCCTACCAAAGTGCATGACTTCACTTTCCTACATTAAACTCCATCTGCCAAGTCTTTGCCCACGCACTCAACCTATCTATATCCGCTTGCAGATACCTTAGGTCCTCATCACAATATGCCCTCCCACCTATTTTTGTGTCATCATCAAATTTGGATACATTATACTCTGCCCCCTCCTCCAAGTCATTAAAATAGATAGTAAATAATTGAGGCCCTAGGACTGATCCTTGTGGCACTTCACTAGTTATGTCTTTCCAACCTGAAAAAGACCCAATAATTCGGACTCTGTCTTCTGTGTATTAACCAATCTTCAATCCATGCTAATACATTACCCTCAATACCATGAGCTTTTATCTTGTGCAATAATCTTTTATGTGGTACCTTACCGAATGCCTTCTGGAAATCCAAATACACTACATCTACTGGTTCTCCTTTATCAACTCTGCTCGTTATATCCTCAAAGAACGCTAGCAAATTTGTCAAATGTGATTTCCCTTTCACAAAACCATGTTGACCCTGTTTGATTGCATTAAGCTTTTCTAAATGTCCTCTTTCTTCCTTAATAATGGACTCTAGCGTTTTCCCAACGACAGATATTAGGCTGACAGCCTATAGTTTCCTGCTTTTTGTCTCCCTCCCTTCTTGTACGGGACATCACATTAGTGGTTTTCCAATCCACTGGGACCCTCCCGGAATCCAGTGAGTTCTGGAATACTTCCACCAATGCCTCCATTACCCCTGCAGCTACTTCATTCAAAACCATTGGATGCAGGCCATCAGGTCCTGGTGACTTGTCTGCCTTTAGTCCCATTAGCTTCTCAAATACTTTGCCCCTCATGACAGAGACTGTTACAAGGTCTTCCCTCCCATTAGTTCCTTGCTTATCTGATATCTTTGGAATGTTTATAGTGTCCTCCAGTGTGATGACCAATGCAAAATATTGATTTAAATTATCTGCCTTTTCCCTGTTCCCCGTTATCAATTCTCCGATCACATCCTCCAAGGGTTCCATGCTCACTTGAGCTACTGTTTTTCTTTTTATATACCTGTAAAAGCTCTTGCTGTTTTATTTTTATATTTCTTGCCAATTTACTTTCATAATCAATTTTCTCCCTCTTTATTAGCTTTTTAGTCATCCGCTGTTGGTTCCTAAAAAATTCCTAATCCTCTGGTCTACCACTGGTTTTCGCCACTTTGCATGCCTTAGTTTTTGATTGGATACTCTCCTTGACCACCTTTGTTAACTAGAAAGGGTGGTTCACCCTTCTCATCGAGTCCTCCTTTTTGGCCGGGATAAATTTTTGCTGAGCGTTATGAAATATCTGCTTAAATGCTCATCCACTGACCTTTCCCTTAATCTATTTTCCCAGCCCACTTTAGAACTTTTCATATTCACTTTAGTGAACATGAAATTCTACTATGCTATAATCATTCCGTCATTTCCTTATTATCTACTAATAACTACCCATTCTCTCACTCTCAAGGACCAACACTCACTTTACTTACTCTTTTTCGGTTTAAATACCTGCAGAAACTCTTGCTATCCATTTTTACAAGTCTAGCTAGCTTCTTCTCGTACTCTAATTTCTTTCTCCTGATTAACCTTTTGGTCACTCTCTGCCGTTCTTTATATTCTGTCCAATCATCTGACCTGCCACTCATCTTTGCAGAGTTGTATGCTTTTTCCTTAAGTTTGATGCATTCTGAACATCTCTAGTTAACTACAGATGGTGGGTCCTCCCCTTAGAATTTTTCTTTATAGTAGGAATGTACTTATTCTGAATACTCTGAAATATCCCCTTAAACATCTGCCACTGCTTCTCTGCTGATCTATCCCTGGCCTTGTATCCCAGTTCACTTCACCTCTGTGGGAGGACCTGCTACAGGTTGGCCCAGGGACTGGGGAGCATGATGCTCCACTCACCTTGGAGGAGCTGACTGGCATCCTCAATAGCCCCTCCAGGGGCAAGTCCCCAGGACTGGATGGGCTGACCATGGGGTTCTTCAGGGCGTCTGGGACGCCCTGGGAAATGACTACATGCAGGTCCTGGGGGGGAAAAAGAGTATCACAGCCGGGGAGATGCTCCTCTCGTGGCGCAGGGCCAGGATTGTCCTGCTGCCCAAGAAGGGTGAGCTCCGCCTGTTTAAGAACTGGCGCCCGATCTCCCTCCCCAGCCTGGGGTGCAAGACCTTCGCCTTGGTGATGGCTTCAAGCCTTGGCTCCTGCTGGACCACATGATCCACCCTGACCAGTCCTACACAGTCACGGGTCAGACCATTTATGATAATATTCATCTAGTCCGGGGCTCAATACATTTTTCCCCAGAGGGCTGGTCTGTTGAGCACCTTCCTCTCCCTGGATCAGGAGGCGGCATTCACCAGGGTGGATCACAAATATCTATTTGGGACTCTGCTAGCTTTCCAGTCGGGATGCATTTCACCATCCGGATACTACTTCTGTACACTGCCGCAGCGTTGTCTAATTAAGGTTAACGGGTCCATTTGCTTTGGGAGAGGAGTGCATCAGGGCTGCCCCGTCTGGTTAATTGTATTCGATCTGCGTGGAGCCTTTGTGCCTCTTGTGGAGGAGGTTGCCTGGAGTACCACCAATCTCTTCTATCTGGGAGTCCATCTTAGTCATGCTGAGGAATCCTGGCTGGCAAACTGGCAAGAGCTGGAGGCCAAAGTCACCACTCGCCAAGGACACTAGACAGGACTGCTCCTAGTGCTGTCCATATACCAGCTGATCGTGGCAATGCTGTGGTACTGGATGGTCACTTTGATCCCTCCCCTGGACTTTGTCACAAAAAATATAGAACAGGCTCAATGACTTCTTTTGGGACAAAAAGACACACTGGGTTGCTACTGAGGTTCTGTATCTTCTACTTGAGGAGGGTGGGCAGTCACTGGTGTGCCTTCACACCCAAGACTCCAGACCCTGCAATGCTACCTTAACTTCAAGCCCCCTCCATGATGGTGCATTCTGGCAACATATTTCTTCCTCCAGGTGCTTGGTCTCAACTATGACCTACAGCTCCTGTTGATAGGCCCGGCAATTCTCCATGCCTCCTTGTAGGGGTTGCCTGTCTTCTACTGATCAAAGTTTGGAACATGGTTGCCTCATGCTAGCATTCTCTCCCATTAGGAGTGGCGGCTGTTATCAGAGCCGCTGCTCAGGAATCCTCACCTCCATCAATATGGATTCCGATGGCTAGGGAAGAGAGGGCTTGGGCTGCTGGAGAGACCAGAGTCAGAGATGCGCTGGATGGTGGAGGAATGGGCTGGATGACAGCACAACAGCTTGCCAGGCAGGCATCTGTTGATGCCCAGCTCATGGCCAAAGCCATCCACAGTCTGAAAACAGAGGTGCTCTGATCCGACGGTACTCGTGGTGTCGAGGAGGCTCAAGCATGCAGCGGACTTCAGTCTGAACTGATCCCCGTTCGGTCAGAATTTCACATTGGTCCTGCCTCCCAACACCTCCCTTGGGAATCGCAACCCCACATTTTGAGCCGTCTAGCGGAAATTCCCTCCATGCCTTTCCGTTCGGCATGGAGAGGTTTCCTGTATGGCCTGCTGCTGCATGCCCTCCACTTCCCTGCCTTCTCCCATCATCAGGGCACATTGTGGCCTCTGACCTACCATCTAGAAGTGTGTGAGGTCCCCAGTACAATGTGGCAGTCCTTCCTCTCCCCTTTGGGGACATGGCATGGAGGATGTTGCATGCAGAAGTGCCACGCAATCATAGGCTAAATTAGTTCACAGGCTCCCAGGCTGCATATGTTTTCTGAGGCTAAATGGAATCCATGTTCCACATTTATGTAGAGTGGCCCAGGTGGCAGCCCCTTTCCATTATTTGAGGGGGCTGCTCCTCAATATTCTGCTGCACTTCAGCTCCACGTTCTTGACCTTTGGTCACCCAGTGTGGAGGGGGATGGGCAGAGAGGAGGGTTTCCTAATTAGTCTGCTCCTGGGCCTGGCCAAAGTGGCCATCAACAGCTCCAGGAGGCAGGCGGTCGAGGGGGTCATCCGAACCGACCTCTGCCACAGCTATATTTGTGGCCGGGTGGTCCTGGAGAGGGAGCACACAGTGTCCACTGGTACGCTAGAGGCCATTGGTTTATTGTTTATTTAAAAAAAGCATATAAATAGGGGACAACTGGGACATTGGGCGAGTGGGGGAACTGTGGGACTGAACAAAGCCAATAAGTTTCTAAGAAGAAAAGGGTCTGTGTCATGGTTTCTACTCCACCACCCAGCTCAGATCCTATTAAAATTGGTAGCAGAGGACGGTGGCCTAAAGATGGAAGATTGGAAACAAAGATTTCTTTCCAGACAGAAGGTTGTAATTGGAGTCACTTTGGAGAAGAATGGCTAAGACCAAGTGTAAAGTATCAGCGTCTGACTGTCCACTGTTGTTCTGTGAAGCTAAACCACATGACCAATAGAAGAATGAAGTGGATATCTGGACACAGGTTAGTTACACCCTTACCAAAGAAAAAGAAAAAGTGTGGCCTTGGCACCCTCGCTTCCCAGCGGAAACAGAATCAAGTGCAAAGTATTTTCGAAGAAGAGGCTCATCATTTGGACACTGAAGAAAGTTTGGATAATCTCTTGAAACTTATGGACAAAATTTATAAGAAAGATGATTTGTTAAATGCATACGAGGCATGGTCAGACTTTGAAAAATTTAGCAGGATGGACAGTCATTCCATAGAAGAATACATCATGGAATTTAACAGGTTACATAACAGATTGCAGAAATTCTATTTGGAGATCTTTAATTCAGTGTTTGCTTTCAAGTTGTCAGACTGTGCTAAAATATTGATCATGGATAGGTTCCTGGGCCTGACTGGAATTAAGTTCTCAGGAAGAGATGTGTTTTTGGAACAGATGACTGGAGCTTTAAAAAATTTTCAGGGGAAACATTCATTTCCAGCCACTTTCATGGCACAGCAATAACAGCAATATGGCAAATGTGGGCTTACTCTTAAGTAATAACAATAAATTGGATAGATACATGGATGGGAGAGGTCTGGAGGGTTATGGACTGGGTGCAGGTCAATGGGACTAGCTGAATAATATTTCGGCACAGACTAGAAGGGCCGAATGGCCTGTTTTTCTGTGCTGTAGTGTTCTATGGTTCTAACACACCAGGTGGAGGGTTCAATACGAACAGCATTTTAAGACTTGTTTAGATATGGGTGTAAGTACCAATATGAAAGAACAAACACAAACAAAAGGAATGAGGCTAGAGATCCTTCTGGCAGCTCTAACAGGCAGCAGGAATTGAGTAACAATAGGAGATTAACCCCAGGAATAACCAAGGAATGGTTAACAGGTACTTTGATGTGACATAAAGCATCGTTATGTGATAAATTGTCCGAAAGGGAATATCAGGTCTTTTTGAAGTGACACATGACGTGGAAGGGGAAGATCACAATACTGATCAGTCAGAAGGAATTGCACTGGGCACCAGAAGCTTTAGCCCGGTAGTGGGTTGCGGACTCATTCAATTGCACGTGGGCAGTCCATGCAAAGAATTGACTTCCAATGGTTGGGAGCTACTGTCTCTATCAATTAGTTTTATGGGAAAAATCCAAAAATACCTTTGGTAGTGTGGGATTATCCCCACAGCATTGGAAGGGTGCATGATTAGTCCAATTTTTTTCTGAGCACTTGAATGTAGGGAGAAGGGCATTTATCAAGGCTGAGATTTCAGAAAATTTGGCAAGCCTTAGGCACTGCATAAGGCCATCAGTAATACATTTTAATCCAGGGGACATGATATATTACAAAAGAGAAAGGCAGAAAGAATGGAAGGGCCCAAGTAAACTTAGAAGCAGTGATGAAAAAAACAATTTTACAACATGGCAATCAAACGGTTAGGAAACATTCCACGAGGCTAATTGGCATTGATGATACATTTATAGAATCTGAACAGGTACTAGAAAGTAAAGAGACACCATGTATTTCACATACACATATGTTGGGCAATTACAAGAAGCAGAATATGGCAGATAAAGGGCTGATTGAAACGGGACAAAAGTGATACTGAAGTGCAGAATAAGGCTATTTATGCCCAAAGACAACTACCCAAAGATACATACGATCAAACTAATTAGGAGCAGGATTGGGCCGCTTGGCACCTCGAACCTGCTCCGCTATTCAGTAAGATCATGGCTGATCTGAAATTAACCTCAACCTCACACTCCTGCCTACCCCTGATAACATTTCACCCCCTTGTTAATCAAGAATCTATCCACCCACTTGCTAATCAAGAATCTATCTAGGTCTGCCTTAAAAATATTCAAAGACTCTGCTTCCACCGCCTTTTGAAGAAGAGAGTTCCAAAGACTCACAACCCTCAGAAAAAAGTTCTCATCTCGGTCTTAAACGAGTGACCCCTTATTTTAACAGTGACCCCGAGTTCTACATTCTCCCAGAAAAGGGAACATCATCTCCATATCCATCCTGTCAAGACCCCTTTGGATCTTAAAGGTTTCAATTAAGTTGCCTCTTACTCTTCTAGATTCCAGTGGATACAAGCCTAACCTGTCCAACCTTTCCTCATAAGACAACCCAGCCATTCCTGGCAATAGTCTAGTAAACCTTCTTTGAACTGCTTCTAACACATTTACATCTTTGTTTAAATGCCAGTACTGTACACAATACTCCAGATGCAGTCTCACCAACCACTGAAGCATAATCTCCCTACTTTTGTATTCTTGTATTCAATTCCCCTCACAATAAACAATAACATTCACAATAATAAGCAATTAGCTTTTCTAATTACCTCCTGTACCTGCACAAAAGCCTTTTGTGATTCATGCACTAGGACACCAAGGTCCCTCTGAATCTCAGAACTCCTCAATCTCTCATCATTTAGACAATAAGCTTTGTTTTTATTCTTCCTTCTAAAATGAACAATTTCACATTTGCCCACATCATACTCCATTTGCCAGATCGTTGCCAATTTACTTAACTTATCACTATGCCACTTTGCAGCCTCCTTACGTCCTCTTCGCAATTTACTTTCCTACCTATCTTTGCACCATCAGCAAATTTAGCCACAATTCCATCGGTCCCTTCATCCAAATCCTTTATATAAATTGTAAAAAGTTGAGGCCCCAGCACATCATGCCAACCAGAAAATGAATCATTTATGCCAACTGTTTCCTGTTAGCTAGCCAATCTTCGATCCGTGCCAATATGTTACCTCCTATACCATGAGCTTTTATTTTCTGCAATAACCTTTGATGTGGCACTTTATCAAATGCCTTCTGGAAGTCTAAGTACAGTACATTTATCCACAGCACATGCGACTCCTTCAAAGAACTCCAATAAATTGGTTAAACATGATTTCCCTTTTACAAAACCATGTTGACTCTGCCTGATTACTTTGAATTTTTCTGTGCCCTTCTATAATATCTTTAATAATAGCTTATAACATTTTCCCTATGACAGATGTTAGGCTAACTGGGCTATAGTTTTCTGCTTTGTTTCCCTCTCTTTTTGAATAAATGAGTTAAATTTGCTATTTTCCAACCTAATGGAACCTTCCCTGGGTCTAGGGAATTTTGGAAAATTAAAACCAGCGCATCAACTATCTCACTAGCCACTTCTTTCAAGACCTTAGTTTGAAGTCCATCCACACCTGGGGATTTGTCAGCCCGCAGCCCCAACAATTTGCTCAATACCGCTTCCCTGGCGATTGTACTTTTCCTGAATTCCACCCTGACTTCCATTTCCTGAATCACAGTCATTTCTGTGATATTACCCGTGTCCTCTATAGTGAAGACCGAGGCAAAATGCTCGTTCAATTCATCCGTCATCTCCTTACTTTACATCATTAATTCCCCAGGCACACTCTCTATAGGACCAATGATCACTTTGTTAACTCTTTTCTTATTTAAATATCTATAGAAACTCTTACTTATCCATCTTTATATTATTAGCTAGCTTTCTCTCATACTCTAATTTTTCCCTCCTTATTAATCTGTGTCATTTTTTGCTGTTCGTTATATTCTTTCCAATCTTCTGACCTGCCACCTGTCTTTGCGTAATTATATGCTTTTTCTTTAAGTTTGATACTTTTTTAGTTAACAACGGATAGTGGGCCCTCCCCTTTGGAGTCTTCTTTCTCATTGGAATGTATATATTCTGTGTATTCTGAAATATCCCTTTAAATGTCTGCCACTGAACTTCTGTTGAAATATCCCTTAACCTCATTTGCCAGTTCACTCTGTTTTCATGCCCTCATAATTGTCCTTATTTAAGTTTAAAATACTAGACTTGGGGGCACTTGTTTCTTCCTCAAAATGAATGAAAATTCGAGCATAATACGATCACTGCTACCTAGGGGGTGCCTTCACTAGGAGGTTATTAATTAATCCCATCTCATTGCTCAATACCAGGTCCAGTATAGCCTGCTCTCTGAAACAAAAACAAAAATACCTGGAAAAACTCAGCAGGTCTGACAGCATCTGCGGAGAGGAATACAGTTAACGTTTCAAATATGTATGGCTCTTCATCAGAACTAAGAAATATAGAAACGAGATGGAATATAAGCTGGTTGAAGGGGGGGGTGGGACAGATAGAGCTGGATGCGGGGGCCAGTGATAGGTGGAGGCAAAGAACAGATTGCCAAAGATGTCACAGACAAAAGGACAAAGGGGTGTTGACGGTGGTGATATTAGCTGAGGAATGTGCTAATGGTGACATTAAAGGTAGTAAGTAGGATGAGCAAGTGACAGATAGCCCTAGTGGGGGTAGGGTGGGGTGAAGAGAAGGGATCAAAATAGGCTAAAATGTAGAGATAAAACAATGGATGGAAATATATTTAAAAATAATGGAAATAGGTGGGAAAAGAAAATATATTAAAAAATATATAAAAAATTATAAATTATTGGAAAAAGGTGGATGGAGAGGGAGGAGAGAGTTCATGATTCAAAGTTGCTGAACTCAATATTAAGTCCAGAAGGCTGTAAAGTGCCTAGTCGGAAGATGAGGTGCTATTCCTCCAGCTTGGGTTGAGCTTCACTGGAACATTGCAGTTTTCCAAGGATGGACATGTGGGCATGAGAGCAGGGTGGTGTGTTGAAATGGCAAGCGACAGGGAGGTCTGGGTCATGCTTGCAGACAGTCTGCGTTTGGTCTCTCCACTGTAGAGGAGACCACATTGGAAGCGGCAAATGCAGTAGACTAAATTGAGAGAAGGGCAAGTGAAATGCTGCTTCACTTGAAAGGAGTGTTTGGGCCCTTGGATGGTGAGGAGGGGGGGAAGTAAAGGGTCAGGTGTTGCACCTTCTGCGGTTGCATGGAAATGTGCTGTGGGAGGGGGTTCAGGTGTAGGGGGTGAAGGAGGAGTGGACCAGGGTGTCCCGGAGGGAACGATCCTTGCGGAATGCCACAGTATGGGGTGAAGGGAAGATGTGTTTGGTGCTGGCATCATGCTGGAATTGGTGGAAATGGCGGAGGATGATCCTTTGAATGCAGAAGCTGGTGGGGTGATAAGTGAGGACAAGGGGGACCCTATCATGGCTCTGGGAGGGAGAGGAAGGTGTGATGGCGAATGCGTGGGAGACGGGCCAGACATGGTTGAGGGCCCTGTCAACCACCGTGGGTGGGAAACCTCGGTTACGGAAGAAGGAAGACATGTCAGAGGAACTGTTTTTGAAAGTGACATCATCAGAACAGATGTGACGGAGGCGAAGGAACTGAGAGAATAGGATGGAGTCCAAACTGGAAGCAGGGTATGAGGAGCTATAGTCGAGGTAGCTGTGGGAGTCGGTAGGTTTGTAATGAATATTGGTGGACAGTGTATCACCAGAAATTGAGGTAGAAAGGTCAAGGAAGGGAAGGGAAGTGTAAGAGATGGACCATGTGAAAATGATGGCAGGGTGGAAACTGGAAGCAAAATTAATAAATTTTTTCAGGTCCAGACGAGAGCATGACGCAGCACCGAAGCATCATTGATGTACTAGAGAAAGAGTTGTGGAAGGGGGCCTGAATAGGACTGGAACAAGGAATGTTCCACATACCCCATAAAGAGACAGGCAAAACTGGGGCCCATGTGGGTACCCATAGCCACACCTTTTATTTGGAGGAAGTGAGACAAGTTCAAGGAGAAATTGTTTACTGAGAGAACAAATTCAGCCAGACGGTGGAGAGCAGTGGTGGATGGGGATTGTTTTTCCAGGTATTTTTGCTTTTGTTTCAGATTTCCAGCATCCGCAGTATTTTGCTTTTATCTTAGCCTACTCTCTGGTTGGCTCCAGAACACACTGTTCAAAAACACTATCCCGAAAACATTCTATGAACTCATCTACGCTATCTTTGCCTTTCTGATTTTTCCAGACTATATGTAGGTTAAAATGCCCCATGATTATGACTGTACCTGTCTGTCAAGCTCCCATTATCTCTTCTTTTATACTCTGTCCTACAGTGTAGTTACAATTAGGGGGCCTGTACACCACTCCCATAAGTGACTTCTTGCCTTTATTATTCCTCATCTCAACCAAAAGCACTTCTACATCCTGGTTTCCTGAACATAGATCACCTCTCTCTGATGTGCTCATACCATCATTAATTAACAGAGCCGCCCCTCCACCTTTCCCTAACTTCCTGTCCTTCCTAAATATCACATACGCTTCAATATTCAGGTCCCAATCTATGTCATCCTGTAGCCATGTTTCTTAATGGCTATCAAATCTCACTTATTTATTCGTATTTGTGCTATCAGTTCATCTGTTTTGTTTCGAATGCTACGTGCACTTAGATACACAGCCTTTAGTTTTGTCCTTTTATTATTTTTGTAGCATCTAGCTTTATCTGATTTACTCTTAGATTTGTACACTCTGTCCCTTCCTGTCACAGTCTGTTTATCATTTCCAATTTTAAATACCTGTCTCTCCTCTTTGGTTTACATCTTTCCAAATTTGATCCCTTGCCCCCACTATTCAGTTTAAAACCCCCTCTACTTCCTTATTAGGCAGCTCACTAGAACACCAGCCCCAGCATGATTCAGGTGTAGATTGTGCCAATGGTACAGATCTCACTTTCCCTAATACTGGTGCCAGTGCCCCACAAACTAGAAGTCATTTCTCCTACACCAGTCTTTGAGCCACGCATTTATTTCTCTGATCTTATTTGTCCTATGCCAATTTGCACATAGTTCAGGTAATAATCCAAAAATTATCTTTGAGGTTCTGCTTCTTAATTTGCTGCCTAGCTCCTAATACTGACAATGCAGAGCCCCCTTCCTCATCTTGCCTATGTCTTGGTACCTACATGGACCATGACCACTGGAACCTCCCTCTTCCAATGCAAGTTCCTCTCCAGCCCCGAGCACATGTCCCAAACCCTGGCACCGGGCAGGCAACAAAGCCGCCTGGACTTTCACTCTTTGCTACAGAGAACATTGTCAATCCTCCTTCCTATACTGTCCCTTACTGCCACTACACTTGTTTTGCTTCCCCACACTTGGAAGGTTTTCTATATCATGGTGCCATGGTCAGTTTGCTCATCCACCCAGCAGCCCCCACTCTCATCCAAACAAGCTGAGAGAACCTCAAACCTATTGAACAATTACAGAGACTCACACTCCTGCTCTCTGGGTCCCCTTATCTGCCTCACTCGCAGTCACACCTTCCTGTCCCTGGTCACTGACCAAATCAGAAGACCCTATTTTAAGTGGTGTGACTGCCTTCTGGTATAAAGTATCAAGGTAATTTTCCCCCTCCCTGGTGTGTCGCAGAATCTGCAGCTCAACCTCCAGCTCAATGACTCTGAGCCAAACTCTTACTGCAGCCATGTTTTCCCTGGATCACAATGTTATCTAGGAGCTCCCACATGTTGCGGTCTTTTTACATCACATGTCCTGCCATTCTTAATGTGTTTTAAATAATTATTTAATATTAATCACTTATTTATGTTGCTTCCTTATATATTTTATTAACTTTACCACCAAATTATGTACTATTTTAAATCTTAGGGATAGAATAGAACTTACCAAACAGCCACCTCATTTCCCAGCAAGAGCAAGAACCGATTGCTATGGGGTGAGAAAGATAGAAAGAAGAAACTAACAACTCCTTCTCCTCCATCTCATCAAACTTCAAGTCTTCACTCAGTTAGTTGGCTGCGCTAAAGAACCCTAAATTTATAGCAAACTGAACTGGGACTACAGTAATCAGATTCACCCAGTTAGCTAATTAGCTACTCAGCTCCTATAACTGGGAGTGACTTTACCCTATCTAAACTGCAAGAAAAGGAGAAGTTAGCCTGCTTACACAGTACTTTCCAGTTACTGCTAATTACAGACTCGTCTGGATTTTAAGAGGAAAATTTCAGAACAAAATTAACACTTAAAACTCCCCTCTCACCAAACTCCGTCTTCACTCACTCAGTTGGCTGCGCTCCGTTTGCCAAAGCTGCACTAGAGTTGATACTACAATAATATACATGCCAGTAGGACCAGTGGATGGAGGGATGTCACCATTATAGGGGGAGCAGGAAAAGTCAGCAGAAAATACAAACACTGGCTGAAATGTGCAAGCTGAGGACAGAAGGTAAGACCCATGAATTGGCAAAATGAGGTAAAGCTGTGGAAGGCCAGAAAATGCAGCGAGAGTTCTGAAAGTGGACCAGGAAGTGATCACGAACCTCAGAAAACTGGACTTGTGAAAGGAGCTCTGATTGTAGGAGAGGGGGATCGTGTAGCAGTCGTCCAGATAGGTAGGAGGGCAAGTAGAGGTCATAGTTTGACAAGAACAAGGACCACAGATCCAGCTAGGAATGCTACTAAAAGTAGAAGCCCTTATATTTGAAGTTTTAGTGGCTAACAAATCAGAAGATAACAGACAAACATTCAAGTTAGGAGTAGGCCACTGGGCCCCTTGAGCCTGCTCTGACTTTCAGTAATATCATGGCTCATCTGATTGTAACCTCAACTCCACATTCCTGCCTACCCCCGATAACCTTTCACTCCCTTGCTTATCAAGAATAAGTTGATAAAGGATGCCAAACAAAGAGTTGGAAAGTATTTGGCATATATACTGAAATACACACAGGGGTCAGCCAGCTTTATCACACAGGTGGATATGCACAAAAAAGGTACTTCCTGATAGCACGTATAAGGCTAAAGTCAGACTTATGGCTCAGGGTTTCAAAGAGAGATTTGATGATCAAGATGTCAGAGTGAAGTCCCACACTGCAGGAAAAGCGAGCTTGAAGATTTTCTGAGCTCTTTTAGCAACACATGCCTGAGAACGTAAAAGCTGTATTTTTGCAGGGTTAGAAATTTCAAAGGGAAGTGTTTTTGAAACCACTTAAAGAAGTTGGTGATAAAGAAGGGAAACTGTGGAAACTGAACAAATGTATTTATAGGTTGAATGATGCATCAAGGGCGGGTTATTTCTCAGTTAGATCCATCCTGCTAAAAATGGGCAGTATTGAGCTAAAAGCAGACCAGCAATGTTCTCCTGATATCACAAGGAGAAACTAGCAGGCAACTTTATGATGCACATTGATGATTTTCTGTGGGGAGGTCCAGCAGGACTTGAGTAAATGACTGATAGGTAAAGTAAAGGAGGAGTTTAAGATTGGAAGTCAGGCTTCGGGGGCCTTTAAATATATAAGGTTAGACATTAAGCGGAATAAGTCAGACCTTGAATCAACAGTCTTGTTTAGAAAATGTCAATCACAGGCCAAGTCCTCACAAAAAGAGGAACCTGCATCTAAGGAAGAAATAGACCAATTAAGAAGTTTGATTGGACAGTTGAACTGGTTGTGCACTCAGACTAGACCTGACGGCAGTTATGATGTGTTGGAACTGAATACTATGGTGAAACATGCAACAGTTGAAGATGTTCTGAGAGCAAATAAATTATTAAAGAAATTAAATTCAGAAATGTGCACTCAAGTTTTCAGCTTGGGTGATTCAGAAGACACGAAGTTAGTCATTTTTAGCGATGCTTCACATGCCAACCTTCCTGACAGATATTCTAGTACAGCAGGGTTTATCATATTCTTGGTGGGAAAGAATAACATGTTGTCCATTAGCCTGGGAAGCGAAGAAAACAAAAACTGTAGTTAAAAGCACCTTAGCTGCAGAAATACCGGCTCTAGTAGAAGCCATGGATACGGGATTTTACTTATCAAACATTTTGAGGAAAATCCTATACAAGGGAAACTCTGAGAAAAGTTTACCATTGAAAGTTATGTAGATAACCATTCTCTATGGGATATTGTACATTGAAAAAAGAATGTGAATGAGAAAAGGTTAAGGATTGACCTTGATAGCAGAAAAGAAATATTAGAGAGGAAAGAGATCTCCAACATAAAATGGGTCGACAAACTCACCAATTATTCGACTGTTTTACAAAAAGGAATGCCTGCTTGAGAAAAAAGGTCCTGAAAGAGGAATGTCTTGTATTATGATGGGTTGTACAAAATGTGGAAAATCATTTTTTCTCTTTGCTTTGAAATAATGTGTGTTATAAAAGTTATTGTTTCAGAAAGAAAAGGGATCTGTTATTTGTACCTTAGTTATATTGTTAAGATACACAGATGAAGAGCATTGTTTAAGTACTTTGAGCACACATAAATAGGGGACATATTGTGGCTGAGTGGCCTAAGGTTTTGGATTTAGACTTCACTTTCCATGGAGTGTAGGCTCAAATCCTACCGCTATCAGAAATTCAGCAGGCCTGCCATTTCACCAAATCCCTTATGGTGGGTTTGGGGCAGATGACGTGTGCTTTACCTTCAATAACATAAATAGGGGACAGGTAGGATACTGAGGTTGTGGGAGAAGAGCTGCAAGCCTGAACAAAGTCAATAAACTCTCTTAGTTTCACTTGGCTTGGATCCCATTAACATCCGTCTCATCTTGCCAACACAAAAATGACCCATTTTTGGCTACTCTCTGTATCCTGTTAGCTACCAATTTTTTATCCATGTTAACATCATGCACTCTTATTTTGTGTAGCAACTTTTGATGTGTCACCTCATCAAATGCCTTCTAGAAATCGAAATACAGCACATTCACAGCTTCCCCTTTATCCACCTTGCTTGTTACTTCCTCAAAGTACTCCAATAAGTTAGTCAAACATGATTTCCCTTTCACAAAACCATGTTGACTCCGCCTGATTGCATTGAGATTTTCCTAAGTGCCCCATTACAACCTGCTTAATACATTCCAGCATTTTCTCTATTACAGATATTAAGCTAACTGGTATGTAGTTTCCTACTTTCTGACTCCATCCTTTCTTGAATACAGGGGTCACATTCACTATTTTCTAAGCTGATGGGACCTTTCCAGATCTAGGGAATTTTGGAGCTACCCCTCCACCTTTTCCTAGCTTCCTGTCCTTCCTAAATGTCATGGACTCTTGAATATTCATCAGGACCTGGGGACTTGTCAGCTTTTAGTTCTAATAATTTTCTCAGGACCCTTGCCATTATGATTATATTTATTTTAAGTTTCTCCCTCCCTTTCACCTCCTGATTCACAATTATTTCTGGGATGTTATCTGTATCCTCTATAGTGAAGACAGGCACAAAATCACCCCTGTTCAATTCATCTGCCATTTCCTTATTTTCCATTATTAATTCCCTTTTCTCACTTGAGAGGACCAACACTCACTTTACTTAATCTTTTCCTTTTTAAAATACCTGTAGAGACTCTTTACTATCTTTTTATATTTCTAGCTCGCTTTCTCTTGTCCTCCAATTTCTCCCTCCTTAATCTTTTAGTCATTATTTGCTGCTCTTTATATTCTGTCCAATCTTCTGACCTGCCACTCATCTTTGCAAAATTATACACATTTTCTTTCAGTTTGATAGTATTTTCAGCTTCCTTGGTTAGCCACGGATACAGCACCTTCCCATGAAATCTTTATATCTCACTGGAATGTATCTTTTCAGAGTATTCTGAAATATCTCCTAAAAGTCTGCCACTACATCTCTACTGATCTACAATTTCCTAGTTCACTTGAGCCAGCTCTACCTTCATGCCCTCATAATTGCCCTTATTTAAGTTTAAAACAATAGTCTTAGATCCACTCCTCTCTCCCTCAAATTTAATGTGAAATTCAATCATATTACGATCACTGCTACCTAGGAGTACCTTCACTCTCATATCATTAATTAATCCTGTCTTATGGCACTATGCCAGATCGAGAATAACCTGCTCCCTGGTTGGTGCTGCACTAAGAAACTGTCCCAGAAAATCTCTATGAACTCATCATCCAGCCTATCTTTGCCAATATGATTTGCCCAATCTATATGTAGATTAAGAGTACCCATGATTATCGCCGTACCTTCTCTCAAGCCCCCATTATATTTTTCTATATGCCCCGTCCTACAGGGCAGTTACTGTTTGGGGACCTATAAACCACACCCACAAGTGACTTGTTACCTTTATTATTTCTCATCTCCGTCCAAACAGATTCAATATCTTGATCTTCAGAACTAGTGTAATTTCTCTCTATTATACCAATGTCATCCTTAATTAACAGAGCTACCCCTCCACATTTTCCTAGCTTCCTGTCCTTCCTAAATGTCATGGACCCCTGAATATTCAGGTCCCAATTTTTGTCACCCTACAGCCATGTCTTTGTAATGTTTATCAGATCATACATAGTTATTTCAATTTATGCTGTCAATTCATCTGTTTTGTTATACATGATGCATGCATTCAGATAGGGAGCCTTTGGTTCTCTTTACTACTTTTTGTAACCTCCAGCCTTATCAGTTGCTGCACTCTTAGGTTTGTACACTCTGTTCCTTCCTGCCATGCTCTAATCATCATTCCCTTATTCCAACCCTGCTTTCTTGCCCTGCCTTCTCTATTTAATTAATCACATCTTGCCAAATTTGATCCCTTGCTCCCACTATTTAGTTTAAAGCCCTCTCTACCGCTCTAGTTACATGATTCACCAGAACACTTGTCCCAGCATGGTTCAGGTGAAGACCGTCCCAGTGATACAGCTCCCACTTTCCCCAGTACTGGTGCCCTATGAATCAAAGTCCATTTCTCCCTCACTAATCTGATTGATCACACATATAACTCTCTAATTTGATTTACCCTATGCCAATTTGAAGAGTAATGAATCAATAATGAAGATTAATAAATCAATAATGAATGAAGATTAAAATCACCCACAGTTTTTGCAGTGCCTTTCTAACAAGCCATTATTTCTTAGTGTAGTAGCTACTGTTAGGGGCTTGTAAACTACACCCACCAGTGACTTCTTTCCCTTGCTATTTCTTTCCACCCAAACTAATTCAACATTTTGATCTTCTAAGCCAAGATCTTTCTTGCTACTGTACTAATGTTATCCTTGATGAACAGAGGTACCTCACCACTTCCTTCTTTCTCTTTATCCTCTTTCAGGCACCCCTGAAAATTTAGTTCCCAGCCTTGGTCACCTTGCAATCATTTCTTTATAATGGCTATCATATTGTATACCCATTTACTTTTATCGGTGCCATCAATTCATCTATCTTGTTAGCTGAATGTGCACAGCATTTGTGAAGAACCTTAATGTTGCCTTTCTACTAGTTTTCCCTTTTCAAACTAGTTGTTGGTGCATTCTTATGTTTGTACACTGTTTCTTCCTGTCTCACTCTGGTTATCATTAACCATATTGTTAAACTTCACTATCACCTTGTCCTTGCACTTTTACCTCCTGCACCTAGACCTGACCCCTGCCCCTCTACCCCTGCAATATTTAGTAAATCCCTCTCTAGAGCCCAAGTTATTCGATTTGCAGGGACACTGGTCCCAGCCTGGTTCAAGGGAAGACCATCCCAACGGAACAGCTCCCTCTTTGCCTAGTACTGGTACCGATGCCCCATGAATTGAAATTCATTTCTTTGAGTCACACATTCAACTCTGATCTTATTGACTCTATGCTAATTTGCTCATGGTTCAGGTAGCATTCCAGATATCACTACCTTTGTTCTGAATTTAAATTTAGCCCCTAGCACACCGCTCAGTATAAGTGCCAGTACATACCCACTATACCCTCATGCAAGTTTCAGTACATACCAATCTCCCTAATAGCAGGAAACAAGGAAATCACAGAGACTTTGAACAGTATTTTGTATTTGTCTTCAAAATAAAAGACAAAATTCTGGAACTCCCACCCTAACAACACTGAGTGTTCTTATACCACAAACTGCAGTGGTTCAAGGCAGCAGAATTCCATCACTTTCTCAAGGGCAATAAATGCTGGCTTAGCCAAAGACACCCATATCCCAAGAACGAAAAATAAAAAAGAAGCATCCCATGAAAATCAAAGGTATAGGAAAGGAGGAATTGAAAATAATCACTGAAGAAAAATTACTGAGAAAACTAATGGGTCTAACGGCTGAGGAGTCTGCTGGGCTTGATGGCCTGCATCTTAGATTCTTAAAGGAAGTAGTTTCAGAGATAGTGCATGGGTTGGTTGTAATCTTCCAAAATTCCCTCAATTCCGGAAATGTCCCAGCGGATTGAAAAACACAAATACAATACCGCTATTCAAGAAAGCGGGGAGACAGAAAGCAGGAAACTCTCGTCCAGTTAGCCAATGCTGGCATTGGGAAAATGTTGGAATCATTTAGGAAGTAGTAGCAGGACATTGAGAAAATTATAAAACCATGTTGATTCTACTTGAATGCATGAAAGAGTAATCAAGTTTGACAAATTTATTTGAGTTCTTTGAGGATGTGTCATGCAGGGTGGATAAAGGGGTGTCAGTAGATGTAGTGTGTTTGGATTTCCAAAAGGCATTTGATAAGTTGCCACATAAAAGATACTATAAGAGCCCATGGTTGCCTGTGAAAAGAGGAGTATGCCAAGGTAATGCACGATCATCAAAATTATTTAAGCTGTACATGGGACAAATATTCAGGGAGTTAAGGTAATTCCAGGGCAATAATTGGACGTAAAAACATAAATTTGCAGCATGCTGACAACACGTGCTATTTGCAGATTAAGGGGCTCCACAAAATATCATAGATCAAGTAAAATATAGGAACTTAAAATATGGATTGAGTATGAACGCCAAAAAGACAAAAACAATGGTAGTTAGAAGGAATACATTAGAAAAAACTGGAGTGAAGATTGAAGTGGACAGTGTCACACAGAAACAAGGAGAAAAGTTTGCCAATTGGGACAAATGAAAACAGATGCGATGCCAAAGTCAGAAGAGGAATAGAGTTAGCCATCTATGAAGATGAAGGATGCATTAACAAGAAAACTTAAACTTGTAACAAGGAAAAAACTCATAAGATGCTCCATTCTCTCCACTTTCCTGTTTGCCTCAGAAACCTGGACAATAAATAAAGGCCTGTGTAAGAAAATCTTTGAAGGGTGGGTACTAAGACGTATGCTACACACTCCATATACAGATCATAAGACAAATGAAGAGGTGTTTGAAACGGCAAGAACAAAAAGAACCCAAAAAAGTGACATCCAGAAAAGAAAATGTCAGTATTTTGGCCATTTGACCAGAGCTGAAAAACTACAGCGATCTCTCCTAAAGGACAAAGTGGAGAGCAGCAGAAAGAGGAGTTGACTTAGGTGTAGCTGGATGACAAATGTCACAGAGTGATTGTAGACAAGCTACAGTGGATGTGTGAAGATGTAGCAAGACAGACGAGTGTGACATACGAGGACAGCAGATCTTCTGGCAGGAATAATTACATGCAGGACAGGAGCTAACAGGAGACAAAGTCAGGATAAATGGGTCATTTTCAGGTTAGCAAACTTTAGCTAGTGGAGTGCCACAGGGGTGAGTGCTGAGGATCCACCCTGGTTCAATGAGGATTGTAGGAGACCATGCCAGCAGCAACAGCACCACCCAGCTGTATCCAAAACTGAAGTGCCAGCCTGCTGAAGCCACAACCAATGATGGTGGACAATTTAAACAACTAACTGGAGGAGACGACTCCACAAACATCTCTATCCTCAAGGATGGGGAAGAGCAGCACGTCAGTGCAAAAGACAAGGCTGAAGCATTTGTAACCAGCTTCATCAAGAATTGCCAAGAGGATGATCCATTTCGGCCTCCTCCTGTGGTCAGATGCCAGTCTTCAGCCAATTCAATTCACTCCACGTGATCTCCAGAAACAATTGAAGGCACTGGATAGAGGTATATACCCTCTACCCTCAGTACAATGTCAGTCCGTATGCACTGCCCCCAGTACAAGGAGCAGTATATACCCTCTACCCTCAGTACAATGTCAATCCCACTGACCCCGGTACAAGGAACAGTATATACCCTCTACCTTCAGTACAATGTCAGTCCCACTTCCCCCGGTATAAGGAGCAGTATATACCCACTACCCTCAGTACAATGTCAGTCCATGTGCACTGCCTCTGGTACAAGGAGCAGTATATACCCACTACCCTCAGTACAACGTCAGTCCATATCCATTGCCCCTGGTACAGGGAGTAGTATTTACCCTTTAACCTCACTATAATGTCAGCACTCATCCAATTACCCCTGGTACTAGTACAAGAATTGTATTCCTAACATAGCAATGGATATTGAATTAAAGCAATTTCATAGTGCTACGTGCTACTTTGAAAAAAGTACATTAGTTGAAACATTCTGCAACAGGCAAAGTGTGTTGAAATTGCTTGTGCATCCATATCTGATCAAAAATATTCCGAGTGTGTGCACCTTCTCTCAGGACAAGCCAACATCTGGGACAGTCACCTTTTCTGTCAACATCTTCCTGCTATCCACTTCAGAGGTCGAACATGTTCAATTTTTTGGATTGTGCTAAAATATTGAACCTTGATAGGCTCCAGGTCTTAACTGGAATTAGATTCTCAGAAATACACTTTTGGAACAAATGTCTGAAGCTTTAAAAAAAATTCTGCCACTTTCATGGTATAAATGGGACCTTCAGTGGTAACACAAAAGATGCAGGAAGGTGGGATTAGAAAGGGCACCTGGCTGTCCTTGGGCTGGCATGGACAAGATGGGCCAAATGGCTTCCTTCTGTGCTGTAACTTTTCTATGGTTCTATGTAATGGAATTGTCACTGGAGCTAGACACAATCATTAGACTATGAGTTTTCTTTTGAAGTAAGCTGAGTAGTCAGGTTTTAATTCTAAAAAATTCCCTAAATTCAGGGAAGGTTCCATTAGTTTGGAAAATAGGAAATTCAAAATGAGAGGGAGACAGAAAGCAGAAAACTACAGGCCAGTTAGCTTAACATTGTCTTAGGGAAAATGTTAGAAACTATTATTAAAGACGTGAGGGCAGGGCACTTAGAAAAGTTTAAGGTAATCAGGCAGAGTCAACATGGTTTTGTAAAAGGGAATTCATGTTTAAACAATTTATTGGAGTTCTTTGAAGGAGTCACACATGCTGTGGATAAGGGGAACAGGTGGATGTACTGGTTTAGATTTCCAGAAGGCATTTGATAAGATGCCATATCAAAGGTCCCTGCAGAAAATAAAAGCTCATGGTTTAGGGGGTAACATATTGGTATGGATAGAAGATTGGCTAGCTCACAGGAAAGAGAGTAGGTATAAATGGGTCCTTTTCTGGTTGGCAGGATGTCACATCACACGTGGTGTGCTACAGGGATCAGTGCTGGGGCCCTCAACTTTTTACAATTTATATAAATGATTTGGATGAAGGGATAGATGGTATGGTTGCTAAATTTGCTGATGACACAAAGATTGGTAAGAAAGTAAGTTGTGAAGAGGATGTAAGGAGGCAACAAAGAGACATAAATAGGTGAAGTGAGTGGACAAAGACCTGGCAAAAGGAGTATAATTTGGGCAGATGTGAAATTGTCCACTTTGGCAGGAAGAATGAAAAAGAGGCATGTTATCTAAATGGTGAGAAATTGCAAAGCTCTGAGATTCAGAGGGATCAGAGTGTCCATGTGCATGAATCACAAAAGGCTAGAATGCAGATAATTAGGAAAGTTAACAGATCATCTATTATTGAGAAGGGAATTGATTACAAAACTAAGGAGGTTATACTACAGTTGCACAGGGCATTGGTAAGACCACATCTGGACTATTGTGCACAGTATTGATCTCCTGTTTTAAGCAAAGATGTAAATGTCTCAGCAGTTCAGAGAAGGTTTACTAGACTAATACCAAGAATGGGCGAGTTGTCTTATGAGGAAAGTTTGGACAGATTAGGCTTGTGTCCACTGCAGTTTAGGTGACTTGATTGAAACTTTGAAGATCCTGAGGGGTCTTGACAGGGTGGATGTGGACAGGATGTTTCCTCCTGTGGGAGAATCTAGAACGAAGGATCACTGCTTAAAAATAAGGGGTCGCTCATTTAAGAGAGAGATGAGGAGAAATTTTTTTCTCAGAGGGTTGTGAGAAATTCCCAAAAGGCATTGGAAGCAGGGTCTTTGAATAGTTTTAAGACAGAGCTAGGTTGATTCTTGATTAACAAGGGGGTGAAAGATTGTCGGGGCTGGGCAGGAAGTGACAATCAGATCAGCCATGATCTTACTGAATGTGGATCAGGCTTGAAGGGCCGAGTGGCCTATTCCTACTCCTTGCTCATACATATTTACGCTCGTATGATTAGAGGTGAGATGAAGAAAAAATTTTTCATCCAGAGGGTGGTGGGGTCTGGAACTCACTGCCTGAAATGGCAGTAGAGGCAGAAACCCTCATCTCATTTAAGAGATGCCTGAATGTGCACTTGAAGTGCTATAACCTGCAGAGCTATGGACTAAACGATGGAAAGTGGAATTAGGCTGGGTGGCTCGATTTTTCAGCCAGCACGAGCATGATGGGGGTAAAGGATGGGGGGGGGACGGTAGCGTAGTGGTATTGTCACAGGGCCAGTAATCCAGAGACCCAGGGTAATACTCTGGGGTCCCAGGCTCTACTCCCACCACAGCAAGTAGTGCAATTTGAATTCAATACCAATCTGGAATTAAAAGTCTGATGGTGACCATGAAACCATTGTTGATTGTTGTATAAACCCATCTGGTTCACTAATGTCCGAAATCTGCCGTCCTCACCTGGTCTGGCCTACATGTGACTCCAGACACACAGCAATGTGATTGACTTACATGCCCTCTGAAATGGCCTAGCAAGCCAATTAAACCTCAAACCACCACAAAATCAATAAAATTGAAACTGGATGGGCCACCCAGCATCTCAGATTAGTGAAGCAACAGACTGACATACTCCGACAGAGAATCATACCTTACACCAACATCACCATCACCATCCCTGGGTATTTCCTGTCCCACCTGCCAGGCAAGCCCAGCAGAGGTGGTGCACAGTGGTATACAGTCAGGAGGGAGTTGCCCTGTGAGTCCTCAACATTGACTCAGGACCCCATGAAGTCTCATGGCATCAGGTCAAACATGGGCAAGGAAACCTCCTGCTGATTACCACGTACTGCCCTTCCTCAGCTGATGAATCAGTGCTCCTCCATATTGAACACCACTTGGAGGAAGCATTGAGAGCAAAGGCAGAGAACATACTCTGGGTGGGGGGACTTCAAAGTCCATCACCAAGATTAGCTCAGTAGCACCAGTACAGACCGAGCTGGCCGAGTCCTAAAGGACATTGCTGTTAGACTGGGTCTGCGGCAGGTGGTGAGGGAACCAAAAAGAGGGAAAAACATACTTGACCTCAACCTCACCAACCTGCCTGTCACAGACGCATCTGACCATGACAGCATTGTGAGGAGTGATGAAGTCCTGTCTCCACATTGAGGATACCCTCCACCGTGCTAAATGGCATAGATTTCTTGCAGACCTAGGAGCTCAAGACTGGGCAACCATGTGGCACATTAGCAGCAGCAGAATTGTACTCATCCACAGTCTGTAACCTCATGGATCAGCGTATCCCCCACTCTACCATTACCACCAAGCCAGGGGATCAACCCTGGTTCAATGAAGAGTACAGGGGGGCATACCAGGAGCAGCGCCAAGCATACCTAAAAAATGAGGTGTCAACCTGGTGAAGCAACAACACAGGACTACATGCGTGCCAAACAGCATAAGCAGCAAGTGATAGAAAGAACTAAGTGATTCCACAACCAACAAATCAGATCTAAGCTCTGCAGTCCTGTCGTGAATGCTGGTGGACAATTAAACAACTCGCTGGAGGAGGAGGCTCCATAAATATCCCCATCCTCAATGATGGTGGAAACTAGCACATAAATACATAGAAGCATACATAGAAAATAGGAGGAGTAGGCCATTTGGCCCTTTGAGCCTGCTCCGCCATTCATTATGATCATGGCTGATCATCCAACTCAATAGCCTGCTCCCGCTTTCTCCCCATATCCTTTGATCCCTTTTGCCCCAAGAGCTATATCGAACTCCTTCTTGAAAACATACAATGTTTTGGCCTCAACTACTTTCTGTGGTAGCAAATTCCACAGGCTCACCACTCTCTGGGTGAAGAAATTCCTCCTCTTCTTAGTCCTCAATGGTCTATCCCGTATCCTCAGACTGTGACCCCTGGCTCTGGAATCCCCCATCATTGGTAACATTGTTTTTGCATCTACCCTATCTAGTCCTGTTAGAATTTTATAGGTTTTTATGAGATCCCCACCTCATTCTTCTGAACTCTAGCGAATATAATCCTAACTGACTCAATCTCACCTGATATGTCAGTCCCACCATCCCAGGAATCAGTCTGGTAAACCTTTGCTGCACTCCCTCGAGAGCAAGAACATTCTTCCTCAGATAAGGAAACCAAAACTGCACACAATATTCCAGGTGTGGTCTCACCAAGGCCCTGTATAATTGCAGCAAGACATCTCTATTCCTGTACAAAGAACAAAGAAAAGTACAGCACAGGAACAGGCCCTTTGGCCCTTCAAGCCTGCGCCGATCATATTGCCCACCAACTAAAACATTTTGCACTTCCAGGGTCTGTATCCCTCTATTCCCATCCTATTCAAGTATTTGTCAAGGTGCCTCTTAAACACCATTATCGTACCTGCTTCCACCACCTCCTCTGGCAGCGAATTCCAGACATTCACTACCCTCTGCGTAAAAAACTTGCCCTGCACATCAGTTTAACCCAGACAAATGCGGGGTAATGCATTTTGGAAGGTCTAATGCAGGTAGGAATTACACAGTAAATGGCAGAACCCTTAAGTGCATCGACGGGCAGAGGGATCTGGGTGTACAGGTCCACAGGTCACTGAAAGTGGCAACGCAGGTGGATAAGGTGGTCAGGACGGCATATGGCATGCTTGCCTTCATTGGTAGGGGTATTGAGTATAAAAGCTGGGAAGTCATGCTGCAGCTGTATAGAACCTTGGTTAGGCCACACTTGGAATATTGCATGCAATTC